>CM076967.1:35202097-35329597 GCA_039105355.1 Benthosema pterotum | reverse complement strand
TCCTATCAAAGATATTTTACACAAAACTCCTTTATGCTAATTATTATTATTATTTACTAATATATTTTTAATTTATTTAATTTATTTTAAGCTGTTGGACACAATTTACCAAATGCTTCACCCTACGCTGGAATAGGCCACACCCGCTCAGGTCTGTTGTTGTGTCACGTGTGATTTCATGCAGGTTCTGTTATGACACTGATTCTATGAAATATATTTTACACACAACTCCTTTATGCTTTATACTTTTGGAATAGCCACTATAGATGATGCATCATGAATTTAATTTAAAAGTTAATGTAACACCTCAAACAGACACTGTACATGAACAATGAACATGCATGGTCGCGCACCTGCTTCAGTGCTTGCATAGCCATACTGTACATGCATCTGCACACATTCATCCTGAAGTTCTGAAGGCCTACCAATTTAATCCAGTCATACGATGATGAATAAATGAGTAAACTATTCTAGTAGTATGATTTTTATAATACCTTTTCACTGAAACGTATTTTGAAAAGTGTAAACCTGAAGAGCTTGCCTAGACTTCATGTCGCCAACCTCTTATCTCCCCTTTTCCTGTCAGGTGAAGGACACACAAAAATAAAATAAGATAAAATAATAATAATAAAAAGAATAAAAATGTAAAGCTTGTTTTGATCCTGTGCTTCCACAGATGCGTTCTCTGTTGAACAGCAAACAAGCGTTTGTATTATATTATAATTATTTACTGATATATTGTTAATTTATTTAATTTATTTTAAGCCTTTGGAAACCATTTACCAAATGCTGAGGCACCCTACACTGGAATAGGCCACACCCGCTCAGGTCTGTTGTCCTGTCACGTGTGATTTCATATAATACAGGCTCTTTGTATGACACTGTACCTCTGTAATTACCACTGTAATTATTATTTAGTAATATATTGTTAATTTGTTTATGAATTGATTAAAGTACAACTTAGCATCAAGTCTGATGTGCCCTATACAGAATAGAATATACTGTATAGCATAGAATGCCAGAATCCTGCAGTATGTCTACTAACCTGAACATTACCATTGGCTATGTTCTGGTTCCAGTTGCAATGCAATGGACTGGTAGGACTGGGTCGGCAATGTCTGGGCCGGCTACTGGGTCCAGTCAAGACAGCAGTCTGTTGAAGTTCAAAAGCGGAAGCCCACAAGCCCTGGGGGTAAATATACATAAGTCACAATATTTATGAGAGTATTACAAATTATCATTTGAAATCCACCATTTAGAGATTTAGGGCTTTTAAACAGATTGTTGAGAGTGTTTTTGTTATTGAGAGCGGTTTTGTTCAAGGTAATGTGTTTCCTTGCAGACAGTGGAGATAATGGTGGGCGTGATGCTCCTCCTGTTTGGTGTGGTGTTGTGTTTCTTTGGTGACACTTTCACAATGCTCACTGGAGTGTTTGTCTGGGCACCTTTGTGTGTAAGAGAATATTTTCATCCTCCACCATTCATACCATACTATAGAGAACATGGAATTGTGTTTTATATTCATTCAAGTTATGAGCTTATTATTCTCTATTCTATAAGTGACTTATGTTAATATGTACTTACTCTAATCAGGAATTGATTAGCTGTAAGCATCCACACTCATACACATAATCATACTGCCATGATGCATGACATCATGTAAAGATGGAGCTGAGCTCTATGTTTTGTTAGTTATAAATTAATTCATTGGTTGTTTCTCTTCTCCTCAGTACATCATTGCAGGGTCATTAACGGTGGCTGCTGATAGGACGATGAACCGCTGCCTGGTCAGTAAGCCACTCCCCCAACCACACCCATAATGCAGCTACATACAGTAGTCAATCCATTCGCTAGTTGTTTATTCTATTGGTGTTTTGTGTTTCAGATTAATGGTTCTATGGGCATGAACATTGTGGCTGCAGTGATGTCAAGTAGTGCTACCGTCATTTATGCTGTGGATGCTGCAGGGATTTTATTACTTTCGATTCATACGAATGTACAACCTGTAGATCCTCTGTACTTGGTAAGACTTAATTGTCTCCATCAGGTTGTTTTGCAGCCTGTCCCGGTATGACCTATCTACCATCTGTGACCAGCTAATGTCTGCTTTGAACAAGATGTTTGTTTACATGATGTGTATTTATGATGTTTGTTTCCAGGGCTTGTCGATGGGTGTGTCAGGTGTACAGTGTATTCTCAATCAGCTGGTGTTCTTCGTTTCCATCTGTGTGTCGGTTTTTGCCGGCAAAGCCACTTGCTGCAAATAGACCCCGATCGCCACGGTGAGACCTAAACACGCACGCACGCAAACACACACACACACACACACACACACACACACACACACACACACACACACACACACACACACACACACACACACACACACACACACACACACACGAGATGAACCTGTGCAGAATCTACTTGTGTTACTGTGACAGAGAGACATACAGATAAACAAATATAACTCATCAACAGACATTTTTTTAATCAAAACTAGATGGAGATACATGAACATACAGATATTCTGAATATGAATTTAATGAGTTAATGTAACATCTTTAACATGCATATGACAAGCACGGCCACGCACCTGCTTGTGCACATAGTCTACTCTACATGCATATGTATACTGACATTCTGAAAGAACTCATTTAATCCATTGATAAATACAATGGATACATGAGTAAATCACTAAATAGTAGTATGCATATTTATAATAGTTTTCTACTGAAAAGTAGAGCCAGCCTGAAGAGGTCACTAGGAGATTTTCATGTGTATGCACAATTGCACATGCACACACGCACCATGCATCATCTATGCCTGTTCGAAGTAACGTTAATTCAGAATTTCAGTATCTGCATGTGCCACCATCTTGGAGTTATGCGCTATTGAGTGGTGATGAGTCCAAAAATGTAAGGAGTTTTCTGGTTATTTGAACTTGATCTCTCCCTTCCAGATGTAGGCTCTTCCCAAGGATCAAGGGAGTATAGGAGTGATGCAGTACCCCCTGGTGGCTGGTATAATACGTGCATGTGTGCAACTTGAACAAAATAAAATCAAAACACAAATTGAATATAAATAATTGAGTTTGTTCAGTACAATGGTCTACAGTAGGTTAGTATGTATGTATGTAGGCCTATGTATGTGTGTATGTATGTATAAAGGTTATATATTATTTTAATTTTAAATAACCTGTATTGTACTGCTTGAGTTTTTCTATAAAAAAAAAATCTTTGCATTGTAATTATAAACTAGTGTCTCAATTCTACAGTATGTCATGTATATCTTATAGGCTACAGTATGAATGTGACAAACCTGCGTTAAATTAAAAAATAGAGGATGCTAATCAACAAGTTTCATTTCTTGTTGATTAGCGTCCAATGGCTGCATATGTATATCTTGCGCTCTTGCCACATCTGTACTTGACATAAAATGGTTGATTTAATGTGTCTGTTTTAATGGTCGGAGGAGCAATCTGTGTGTGTGTCAATTTAACTTGTCAATGATACGGTTTATAATATAAATCAATAAAAGTCTAAACAATTTTCATCTACAAAACATATGTTTAATTCATGTACATTTATTATTATTATTATTACCCTTATTATTATTACCCTTATTACCCTTATTTATTTTTATTATTATTATTGCTTTAGCTGATGTATTTTGTCTGAAATAAAATATTTTGTAGTGGCCAAATTGTCAACATGCACTCACTGAACTAAAATGGGCCACACATTTCATCTAAAATGTGGCACACCTTTTATCTGTATTGAGCTCCTCTCCCTCCATGATGCAAGAAGATGTGTTCTATGATGAGTCTAATATCTGCATATTTTTATTGAGATGTCTAGCATGTCTATTTAGAAAGAATCGTTGGTTCAGGTGACCATAAATATTTTCTATAGGGATTGTGTATACAGCAGTAAATGTGTAACCATCGTGTAGTAATTCAACAATAAATGTATAGTGATTGCATAGTAAGGAAATAACTAAGTAGCAGCCAGGTGATTGTAATAGGAATTTTGTAGTAATTATCAGTAGTGATTAAGTACTCAAATGGGACACAATTTACATTTTATACTATTGAAATCACTGTAACATAATCACTACTCATCACAATAGCAATTCAGTAGTGAAACTCATCATAGTAGTGATGAGTAGTGATTCAATGGTGTTGTTTTCATGAGGGATGTTTGGAGTTTTAGAATGGCTGTGAATGGGAAATGAAAATTGCCTTGTGGCAAAAATACACTGTGCACAAACGCCCATCACCCGGTGGTGATAGACATCAGTTCAATGCATTTCTGCCTATTACACCTTTCCTTGGAGTGAACAGGAGTGTCCCCCATGGGTTTGCCCTTGTCCTCATGGGAGGGTGCCTGCAACGTTTCATGTAGATCAGTGCAGTTATAAATAAAAATCGTAGGTATCTAAGGAGAGTGTGTGCAAAGTTTGGCATCGACCGGGTTAACGGTGCCAGAGAATAGCTGGTAACACAAGGACCAGGACGGACGGACACACACATGCATGGACGGACAGAGTGCAAAACATACTTTTCACCATACAATCGGCCTGGTGGAGACAACACTCCTCAATCTCCTCAATCATATTCTGCTGAAACCTTTGGTCCACACTCTACACTCTACGTCTACAATCTCCACAATCTCCACATATAAAGCTTGTTCACCTCTGATCAAAGTTAGTAGCCTTTAAACTAGTTGTGGCAGTGGATTCCTTTAAATCCAGCCATGCCCTTTTTGATCATTATCTACTCACTCCTCATGTACATACGGAACAGGCACGTGATGTTTGTGATTCTTGTCTTTCTGGTTCCATCATTCCATTGTCAGTTGTCATGCATGATATTACAACTATGCATGGTCTAAGACTCTCTGTAGGCGGTATCATCAAGATTCCATTTCCAATGGAGCTATTTCGAATGGACCTATCCCACACCACTGCCGTCAGATGTGTGTTTGTGCATCACACTGCATCACCATAAAATAAAGTAGAAGAGCAGATGATTTGAGGGAAGTTGTCACAGTCTGATGTCTTCATAAAAGCAATACGCTTCCATCCTCCAAGAACAGAATAGAATAATAAAAAAAAAAACAGACAAAATAGAAAAAGATATAATTGGACACCAGCAGCCAGGAATATGTCTACTAACTTACCAAACAATACCAATGCCTATGTTCTGGTTCCAGTCCAAATGCAGTCTGATGGAACTGGGTTGGTAATGTCTGGGTCGGTTCCTGGATCCAGTCCTGGCAACAATCTGTTGGAGTTCAAACGGAGGAGCCCACAAGTTCTGGGGGTAAATACTATATTTATGAAAAATCTCACATTTAGAGGTTTTAACACGAGCATGTCTGAATTACTTTCACTACTAGAATGATTGCTTATTTACCGGTAGGAAAGACTGTTCTCATTCCTCCCCCACACCTCCTGCGACTAATTCCAATGAACTACCATTTGATGGGCATGAAATGAAACCAAACGAACCTTCCAGCGTTAAACAAAATATGGTGAAATATGGTGTGTGCTGTCTATAGGCTACTGGCGCAACTGTTGTGATCCTTGGAATGAAAATAAACTAAATCTTTTGTAAGTCAGTCAGAATTATGGTCAGTTTTGCATTGTGGACACAATTTATTTATTTACTGCAGAGAGAAGCAACACCAACACAACGAGAACACATTTGACTGATCAGTCAGTAGCCCTCTCTCTCTTTGATGAACTTAAATGAAATGAAATGGAGTTTAATGGACCCGTGGAAATTGACTACGTTCTCCTCCAAAACCATGACAAGTGTAAAACAACATTTAGTCAACTTAAATGTTGTAAATGTTGTATGTAAATTCATATTTAGAATTTTTTTTGACTTGAATCACAAATTTAGGAAAAGTCATAACTACATTCAGTATTTAAACCAAAATATACAAAATATTTTCTATTTGCTTTTATTACATTTTATGACAGTTAATTAATAAACAAATAACAAATGATCTAAATAATAGATAAATTATGTTCACTGGAGTGCGTATTCCTTACAAATAAAGGGGCTTACAGACGGCGAGGAATAAATCGCCCACTCCAATTCATTCTCAATGGGGCCGGCGTTTTTTTTAGCACAAAAGTTCAAAGAGAGCGTTTAACGCGGGTCGTTGTCCGCCCGGCGTCACTGATTTTTGTCGCGCGCGCGTGCACGAAACGAGCACGCGCGCGCGAGTTCAATTCAAGTTCAATTCCAGTGAACTTTTTGTAAAACGCTTGGCGATTTATAGCAAACAAACAGTGAGGAGTGAGGACCCACTCTACCAGTAGACCTGCACAGTGCCGTTTCTGTTCCAGGAAGGAGTGGATTCCCTAATCATTTGGCGCAGCCGAGCCAGGGCCAGATATAGCCAGCCCTACTAGGGTGGGCTGGAAGAATGGCAGGGTGGGCAACTCTAAAGTTTTCCATAAGGAGCAGTGCTTTTGAACATTTTTGATACCAGGGCCCACTGTTTATTCGGCTTTTGAGTCACGGAACACCATTTGAGGATATTTTAGCCCCACAGACCCCAAAGCTAAACCCCTGCCCACCCATGCCCCCTCTAGATCTGGCCCTGTGTCGAGCCATGACGTGAGTTGTGGCAATTCTGCTCTAACGTTCTAATGCAGGGGTGGCCAACCTGAGGCTCGTGAGCCACATGCGGCTCTTCAGCTGGTTTCATGCGGCTCTTAAGGTGCTTCCACATGGAACCGTCAAAAACGCTCCGCCTGGCACACTCATGCATTCCCTATAACAGGGGTTTTCAACCTTTTTATACCAGGGCGCACCATTTATTCAGAATTTGAGTCACGGAGGACCTCCATTTGATGACATTTTAGCTCCACAGACACCAAAGCTAAAGATTTTGTTTACTTTTGTCAACAATTAATCTTCTACATTCTCTAGTTGTGTAGACTTCTGTCTAACCAACTTTACATCATTTAGCCTGGGGACCACCTGGAATCCTCTCAGGGACCACTGGTGGTCCCCGAACCACCTGTTGAAAACCCCTGCCCTATACAGTGGTGCCCAGCCAGTCGACCAAGGACTGATTCCTAGTCCACCGTGGAGGTGTAGGTGTACGTGTATGTTTTTTGACTTGTCAAATACTTTTTGGGGTTGTAATCCCTGTTTCTAAATATATTTCTATGTTTTAATAGTGTGTCTTTGCATTGCGCACCTGCACACAAATGCACATGTCTTATGGCAGGAGAGGGGAAACCTATTTGCGACCGTGATGGCAGTCGCGGCGGTTTTATAACCGTTGTGACCGTTTGATGTGGCTCTTTGCAGTAACACAGTGAAAAACGTGGCTCTTAGTCTGTGACCGGTTGGCCACCTCTAACGTTCTAATCATGTTTACAACGCATTTTGCCCGACGTGTGGTGAGTTTGTCACGGCCACGCTATATGACAAAGTGAAGCATGTTGATGTTGGTTACATTATACATATAGTTTATTATACAACATATTTAAACCGTGCTGGATGCTGCCCATTTTATTTTAACCTAGCCTACACACCTTGGAATAATTATCTACGTTCAAATATCAACCTCTAGCCATCATTATAGGTGAGTCATTAATTCATTGTAAATGAATTGTAAATTCAGCGTGATCATGATCAGGTAGGCTGCTTGACCGGAGCCAGCCCCCCTCCCCTTCCGACATAAAACGCCGGCGTTTATCGACGGCGCGATTTTCTTTATGTCGGCAAAGAAACTCGCCCGACGATAACGCCGGCGTTTATCGTTGCCGTCTGGAAGCCCCTTAAGGCATTGAAGCCAAGATGACTCTTCAGCTGCTGTGACATACGCACACAGTCAAACAAATGTTCTCTGCAAGTACGAGAGATGTAAGGGTCCCCTTAACTTCATTTATTTTAGGTCTACTCAGTCTCATGTGAATACCCCAGACAGTTTTTAAGTTACTCCATTCAGTATTTAGATATTTGGTGTTCATTTTAGCCTATCCGCCTCCTTCCTATACAATCCCATTATAATTTAAAACTTTCATTTATAGTTTTCCATTGTTTTTAAAATAGTTAGTAAAATTGTTCTATTCATTTGGGTGGGCATGTCCAATGGTGGAGGCTGCTACATTTTCCAAAACACACTGAGCAATAGATGTAGATGGCAATTAGACATGTGTCTAAACACAAATGTTTTAAAGATGGAAGCCTCTAAGCTTGGCTTAGACCTTGATTAGTGGTTGTTTACATGTAGAGACCGTATACCAACATTTTCACGAGTTTGGGTCCCCTTTGCATATCAAAAAAACAATTTGGGGACCACTGTATTAACCTGCTGACCTGTAATGTTACCTTTGCAGACAGTGCAGATAATGGTGGGCCTGATGCTCTTCCTGTTTGGTGTGGTGTTGTGTTTCTTTCAACACACTTCTACAGTGATCTCTGGAATGTTTGTCTGGGCACCTGTTTGTGTAGGTACACATCCACCACCATCCATACTATTACAGTACTGTGCTTATATTCATCCATGAGGTTTCTATGAAAGACTGTAGCCTACTTAAACTATATATTACTGTAACCTGTAAGGTAACCATTCACTAATATAACCTTACTGCTATGGGGCATTTTAATGTTGGCCTATGTTTTGTTAGGGTCATAATTGTATAACATTTTGAAACATAATTATTCATTATTTGATTGGTTGTTTCTCTTATCCCCAGTACATCATTGCAGGGTCACTGACATTGGCTGCTGATAGGACAATGAACCTCTGCCTGGTCAGTAAGCCACGCCCTCAACCACAGCCATACTATTCTACAAGTCATTCTATTTGTTACTAGCTGTTTATTATATTGCAGTTCTATGTTTCAGATTAAAGGTTCTATGGGGATGAACATTGTGGCTGTGGTGATCTCATGTATTGCCACCATCTTTTACGGTCTGGATGCCATGCTTATGAACATATTTAGCACGGTATGACTTTGTTTTCTCCATCAGATTTTTTCCACCGTTTCTCTGCGTGTGCCTGTGTGTGTGCGTGCATGCGTGCATGCTGCGTGTGTGTGTCCATGTGCTCATGGACATGTCTTTGTCCAGCTAATCTCCAGCATCACAGTGAAACATTGAAAAATGTCATTTACTGTTTATGCCACCAGAAGTCGTTTGCACACATTTGTCAAACATTTCTTGATATTACTTCTACACATTTTGACCAGACATCATGCAGATCAATATACACAATCCAGTCAATCATCACGCATCTGCTCGATATATTATAATCCATTGCGATTGACTAAGATTGGTATGACAGTCTAGGTTGGCAGGAGTGGCCTGCATTGAACAAATGTTATAGCACTACCAGAAGGCAGACACTAACACTAAGTGAACTGGCAGTAACATCACATTCCATCCACCAATCAAATCACTATATATGGTACATACAAACACAAAGCTGGGCATTGACCGTCAAACTCCAACACCATCATTGTGGTTATGTGTATTTGTTTGTTCTTGTTTGTATCCTGTGCACACAGACTATCAGAATATCATCGCCTTTGTGGGGCATTCAGTGTGTCTTCAATCTGCTGGTGTTCATCATTTCCATCTGTGTGATTGTTTTTGCCTGCAAAGCTATCTGCTGCCAACAGACCCCAGTGCCCCTGGTGAGACCTGAACACAAACACAATCTACAGGACCTGCCCCTATTATGGCTGCCATCTCATAGACTCTTTGGTCTATTCGGGTCCTACTAATTGCCTACAAGTACCCAAAACTACCCAAAAGCATACCTAAAACTACCAAAAACAACCCAAAAGTACCCCAAATTACCCCAAAGCACCCAAAACTACCCAAAAGCATACCCAAAACTGCCCAAAAGCACCCAAAAGTACCCAAAACTATCCAAAAGGATACCCAAAACTACCCAAAACTACCCAAAAGCACCCAAAAGTACCCAAAAGCATACCCAAAACTATCCAAAACTACCCAAAACATACCCAAAAGTACCCAAAACTACCCGAAAGCACCCAAAAGTACCCCAAACTACCCAAAAGCATACCCAAAAGCATTATTTATTTATTCATTAATTATCCACAACCGCCTATTATAGCGCCACCCTTAGGCAGCGTCTGTGGACAGCTTATTTCTGACACCGTTAGTCCGGTCGCTGCCAAAATTTGCACACACACTCCCTGGATGCTGACGATGAATCTATGCCCCAATTTTACAATTTTCCACAATGACCTCGTATAGCGCCACCCTTGGGCAGTGTCTGTACACAGCTTACCTCTGGCACCGTTAGTCTGATTGCTGCCAAAAATTGCACACACACTCCCTGGATACTGACAATGAATCTATGCCCCAATTTTACAATTTTCCACAATGGCCTGTTATAGCGCCACCCTTAGGAAGTGTCTGTGCACAGCTTATTTCTGGCACCGTTAGTCCGATAGCTGCAAAAAATTGCACACATACTCCCTGGATGCTGACAATGAATCTATGCCCCAATTTTACAATTTTACACAATGGCCTGTTATAGCGCCACCCTTAGGCAGCACAACATTTTACATAGGCCTATACCTGCATCGCTCTGCATCCTTAGAACACAAACATAAACCTTTTGAGAAATTTGAGAAAAGCCCAGGGTAGGCCAGTCCCAGCCAAAGTAGTAAGTGTACCAGTGAGTTTTTATGCTACAAAAAAGAATTATTTCCTACAGTATCTGTATCATCATGCATGATAGCTGCTGAAGATGCAAGTGATATCATACATAAACAGCTGTTTAAATGGCCAGGCTCCGCCCTTAGATATTAATAATTTTGTTAATAAAGTTCAAGCCTTTTTCCTGCTTGTGTTGTGCTGCAGATAACATGATGAAGTCTACAATATCACAAAGTAGATCTACAACAAATCAGCAGGCTACCAAGTCTCACAAGGGCTCCGGTTCAGGAAAACAGTGAGTTGTGTAGATTATGTATTAGGATTGTAGGCTATATTAATTATTGTCTTTGCTACAGCAGAGCCAGAACAGCCAATCTGCACAGCACAAAGGACTTATAGTTCAATAGGAAAGCCTTTGTGTCTCAAAGGAGGGCCGTGGACAGTTCAGAAACCCGCTTTTCAGTCACATCATAAGCTAATAGAAACTGCATGCTTTTTATTCAAGAAAAGTTGCAATGCTAAAATGGAAACCATTATTCGGCTGATAATAAAAACAAATATTTTTTTCAATGAAATATTATTTAAAATGATGATGTCACTGGAAGGTGGGTTTCTGAACTGCCCACAGCACTCCTGTGATAACAGAACAGAAAAAATAATGGTAGTTTATCTAGGATATTATGAAGATACGTTGAAAAGTGGTGAAGAGGTCCTTTAAGCTATATATTGTCTTCTTCTGTACTTTTTGCATGCACCAACATGCAAGTGAACAATCCCTTTAAGAGTAACAACCATCTCATACTTTCTACATAGCACCACTTAAAACATATTCTTCTTATATGTCTTCTTGTAGAAGACAAAAATATACTCTTGTCTAATCTACACTTTCTACATGTTACAGCTATGGCTCCCAGAAAAGTCAAAGCTTTTGGGTAGTTTTTGGGTACTTTTGGGTAGGTTTGGGTATGCTTTTGGGTAGTTTTGGGTATGCTTTTGGGTACTTTATGGGTATGCTTTTGGGTTGTTTTGGGTAATTTGGGGTATGCTTTTGGGTTGTTTTGGGTACTTTGGGGTATGCTTCTGGGTTGTTTTGGATACTTTTGGGTATGCTTTTGGGTTGTTTTGGGTACTTTTGGGTATGCTTTTGGGTACTTTTAGGAGTTTTGGGTACTTTTGGGCAATTAGTAGGACCCGTCTATTCTGTGTCTTTCAGCAGGCTGTACCTGAAGATATGGTGATGTCATTAGCGACACACTCTCCAGATGCCCCGCCTACCTACTCTGACGTTGACCACACCGTCTCAGGTCTGTAGTCCTGTCACATATGATTTTACACAGGCTTTGTGTATCACACTGCACTGTCCTAGAGGGATTATATACAAAACTCCTTACACTTTTGAGATCACCACTAGACGAGTAGACGGCAAGTCTCTGCGAAATATGAACATACAGATTAATTTGAAGTTAATGTAACATCTCAAACACGCACATGGACATGCATCTGCTTGTGGATCGAATACATGAATGCATGCAAAGTAGAAATTAGCAACATATTCAGTCATATCATTTCAGAATGTGTGAATGTGCCCATGCCCATGCATGTGCATGATAATGCATCATGTTGTGTGCGTGGAAGTGACCTTAATTCATAATTTCAGTATGTGCATGTGCTGCCACTTTGGAGTGCTGCGCCATCTAATGGTGGTGATTCCAAAAACGTGAGTTTCGTCTCTAGTTATTTATGTATTTATTTAATTTATTTATCAGGGACAGCACTCATCAATCAACACAGTTTTTACAATTGTGTAAATGGGCCAGAGTTTAGTAAAAGATAGTTATCATCTGCCTTACCTGCACAGGCTCTTAAAAATGGTAGATAAATACAAAAATACATACAGCACAATACAATACAATGCAATACAATACAATATACAATAGTCCAGAGTGCTGTGTGGTATGTATGGGACAGATCCATGGAGAGAACTTGATTGATTTGATTACAGATTTGATTTGTTTTCAGCCACATCTTCAGTTTGGTTTTATGAAAATTGGTAGTCTCTCTTCCTGTTGTGGGGAGACTGTTCCAGCAATGGGAGGCCCTGACAGAATAGACCAAACACACTACCTCTGATTGGTACTTCACAGTCCCCTCTGGCGGTGGCCCTTGTTGGTCTATCACCACTTTGACGTCTCTTTGACGTGCAATGTCATTTAGCAGTGGAGGAGCAAGACCATGTAGTATCTTAAACAAAAGACAAGACATCTGCAAAGTGTTTATAACTATCAACATTAGAATCTCTTTGGTCTGTTCAAATGGCATTTGCTACCTAGTACCAGGAAGACTTCCCAAGCACTTTTTAGCTCATTTCAATCTGGGTACCCATTCGGGAAACAGCGCCCCTGCTGTTGTTCCTTGAGTCGAAATATGCCTCTGGGGCAATGCAAGTATTATGAATCAGAAAAGGCTATTGCTCTTCATTTTGTTGCATTACTTACGCTGCTCTTGACTGACACTCAAACTGAATTATTATTTCATTTCACTTCATTATTCTATTATTATTATTTATTTATTGCCTATTATGAATCACAGGAGAAGAAAATAAAGTAGTATTTTTTTAAGGTGGCATTTCGGGGCCGGAGTCAGGAAACCGCTGCTCAACACTTTTTGTGTGTGTATTAAGGAACCATATCATGCCACAATATGATACAATTGTCATTTTTGGCATTAAATGTGTGCAGTAAAGAAGTAAAGACTTCACTTAGTTCCTTTGTGCGAGCGCTGTGGAATTTAAAGTGGTCCTGCCAGGGCTGGAAAATGCACACAGGTTTGGAAAGGTCAGGAAACTCTCAGGCAAGTTTGATCATTGATACATGGTCCTTAAGTCCTTAGTGCACAGCTACACTGAAATGCAGTCAGTGCGCACACAACATGCACTATTCTGCATGCATGTGTGTGCACACAAGGTTTACATATAATATAAGAAGCCCTGCCTAACATACCAAAGATTCACAGTCTTGAGAGTAGTTGCAGGTAGTGTCTGAGTAGATGGTCGCAGTGTCGGAGTGTCTAGGGATGATGGTGCAGCGATGGTGTGAAGGATGGAGTAGAGAAATGATGGTCAAGGAGAACAAACATGACTGGACTCTTCAGTCTATGCAGTACTTCTATAGAAAACCCCCAAACATTAATTCCTAATTTCAAACATTCCTGTTCAGAACAGAGAAGACATGGAGGTTGAGACAAGGTGCTTTTGATTGAATAATGCATCTATATACAACTGTAGTATCAACACTAACATGGATGATTTCTTTGTTTTAAATATTTAATAGATCAGCCGCCTCAGCGTGATCTTTTGGCATGTTAGCCAAACTGAACACGGGAGAGTCTGTCACCATCATCTGGCAAGCCTGTCTTCTGGTATTCAACATCATCCAGCACTATATAATGTGTTCTCCAATTTCGTACGGTAAAAGTGAAGCTACTGACATGACATGAAAGTTATTTACTCATGCTAAATTAGCATGTCTTCCTATGTGAACTGCAGCAGTTTTTGTCTTGTTTTTTCCCTACCCATATGGGAAAAATTGTGTCAGAAACCTATATGTGATTTATGGGATAAGTACAGCTATCATACAATGTTTGTAGTTTTTAATTATATGAGATATATCCTTTCCATATATAAATAAATACCATTGTATTTTACGTTTATATCCATTTATTTTTTCATGTAAAACATCCAAATTTAGTAAAAAAAAAAATCCATATGGATATGTTATGTACTCCCTATAGGACAAAATAAAACAAGGCTTTGACCTATATTTTTCACATCTGTTTTTCATAGCACCACCAGGAGGCAGACTTTTGTAAAATGAGGACAATATCACCAGAAAAAAAAAATCTTATTGCTGAATCTTGCGTGGTTAAAGGAGCATTCACTTATTTGGGGGATCTGGGGGGGATGGTCCCCGCCTCGGTAACAAGATGTGCACATGCTCTACAGTGGGGGAAAGTGCAACAGGCCAACAGCACATAGACCAAGTCCCACTCCCACTTGATCCTTACTGGAGTAAAGTATCACTCATCCTGATTGAACGAAAGATGAATAAGGTTTTATTTGTATTTATTATAATTATTATTTTAATCACTATATTACCTGAGAGAGAGAGAGAGAGAGAGAGAGAGAGAGAGAGAGAGAGAGAGAGAGAGAGAGAGAGAGAGAGAGAGAGAGAGAGAGATCTATATCCTGTGCTCCACTGCATGCTTGACCAGAGCTACAGCAAAACTACTGTATAATTCACATTGTTATTGTTCCAAATTGCTTTAGAAATTACGTGCATTATAGACTAGGCTAGATTTCAGTAAATGTGCTTATTTTAAGTGCTGAAGGCAAATCGTGTTAATTTATTACATACAAGTGTTCTAGGGGTATTAAGGCGTGCTGAATCCAAATCTGCTGTATGTAAAGCTCAAAAATGGCTCCTAAGCCTTCAAAATTGACAATTTAAACATGGCGGCCACCACCATAATGAAGCATAATGAAATGATAAATGTCTGACTAAATAAGGTATAAAATTGATTGAAATGTATTTTTTTATGTTTTCATATATGGGTAATACAATGACATATTCATATTTCAGATCAATTTTGAAGGTACCACTTTAATATCATTTATATTGTGAAAATTGGCCTCTTTGGTAATAAAAAACGTTTTCTTCTTCATTTTTTAATGGTGAACAATTTCTTCATGATTTGTCTAAATTAGTGTTTATTTGCATGCAGTAGACACATGGACAGTCAGTCCCAATTATCTTCAGTGTTCTGGCAGGTGTTGTCAATTAAGTTTCTTGAAACCACACACAATGTATTTTATGTGTACTTTCCTGCAGCTGCAGCATCGGCTGAAACCAGCCTTGTGCAAATGCATGACATGTTCTCCCAGCATGATTTTGGCATTGGTGGCAAGGAAAGCAGCCATGGCACCACTGACCATTCAGGAGCATCCATCCCATTTCAGTCATGGGAGGAAGATCAGGGTGTGTCAAGTGAGCTTGATTCTATACAAGAGCTTGATAATGGGAACGCATGATGTGAAACTTTACTGCATCTGAGTCTCTTGCGGACTCCCCATACAAAAAAACTTGACTCCACCCTATATTTTCCATATTAATTTCTCTGCTGAGCTTGTATGTCTTCTGTAAGAAGACCCTTTCCAAGGCCAATGAGGTCTGAGGGATGTTGCTGGAACACGTGCCAGGTTGTTTTCTTACCATGGCCACTAAACTATTACAGTTTGAAAGGCAAGTAGAGTATTAACTTGACCAGAATTTTATGCACTGGAGATACTTACTATGCTTTGCTGTCCCAGCTTTAATGTAAAGACACTTAAGCCCACATTGCATCTTGTCATAGCATGCCAGAAGTAAAAGATGCATCTTTATGTGCTGACATAACTAAGAACTGTTTCATTTGAGCATGAATGCAGTGCAAACCAAGCCATGTGTCAGCTTCCTCATGCATGGTCAGCACTGAGATGAGACTGGCACAGATCATTTCATCAGGATCAGATTGCTGATGGTCATTCACTCCGGCAAACCCCCCTGATACAACAATGAGCAGAGTGTTGACATATGTTGACATATTCACCAAGTGGTCTAATGCCAGGTGGCTTTCCCAGTGACATCACAAGTCACTGCCTTTGATGAGCAAGCATCTGGAATTGTCAAGTGTAAGTTTTGGAGGGTTTGAACTTTGAACTTGATCTGTCAGTATGTTTACGAAAACATTGTTTGATTTCTCAGGACATGTCTGGACTCTACTCACTCCCCACACACAATCAAAAGTACTCCTATAGACTACAATGAAAATACAACACTACCATGAGCTGTTGTGGCCAAAGACAATGAGATAATGCATAAGGATGTTTTAAAGGTTTACCTGATGCCCTGTAGAATCTACTTTGATAGTGTTTGGCTTGCCCTTGGAAACATTCACAACTTCATATACTGTAAAGAGGCAAATGTCTGTGCCTGTTTATGTTTTTTCTTTTTATTCTATTCATGGTGATTTCAAAACCAGGTGCTGGTCACAGTGGAGGCTCAGAGACCTCAGATGTGACTACATCTTGAAACAGACCATGATGTTTCAGGACAACAATGCTGCCTTCACCAGAGTTGCGTTTGTGAGCATGGACACATTGTGTGTGTACTCATCTTCATTACACTTGAAGAAAATAAAGCAGACCTGGTCTCTTCCCTTTGAATCATCTGAATTAGACACAGTATGAACACTTCAGGTCATTGATGTATCAGGGGTTTGCAGAAGTGACCACTGTCATTGATCTCATCCAGATCTGCAGGTCTCATCCCTGAGACCTGCTGACCGTGATGCTCAAATGGAAACATTAGTGTTAGAATGTGACATACATGTGCTTTTTTTTTTTTTTTTTTTTTTTTTTTACTTCTGGCATGCTATGACAAGAGGTAATGCAAGCATCTCTACATTAAAGCTGGGATATCTAGGGATCTCAAGTATCTTCCATTGCATGAAATTAAAAAGTTGCTTTCTGCTCAAATTGATACACTACTTGCCGCTGAGACAGTGTGTTTCAATTCATTGACCACAGTATGAAAACAACCTGGCAGGTGTTGAACTCATTGGCCTTAGAAAAGGTTTTCATACCGAAGACATACGAGCTCAGCAGAGAAATTAATATGCAAGATATATATCTTACATCTTAATTTCTCTGCTGAGCTCGTAATATTATGGTGTGCCTGAAGTTGGTGCATGCAAAGAGTCAAGTTGTTTTGTATGGGGAGTCCGCAAGAGACTCTGTCACCAACGTCAGATGCAGTAAAGTTTCACATCATGCGTTCCCATTATCAAGCTCTTGTATGGAATCAAGCTCACACACCCTGATCTTCCTCCCATGACTGAAATGGGATGGATGCTCCTGAATGGTCAGTTGGTACCCCGGCTGCTTTCCTTGCCACCAATGCCAAAAGCATGCAGGGAGAACACGTCATGCATTTGCAGAAGGCTGGTTTCAGCCAACGCTGCGGCTGCAGGAAAGTACATTGAAGTGTGCAGTTTCAAGAAACTTAATTGACAACACCTGCCAGAACACTGAAGATAATTGGGACTGACTGTCCATGTGTCTACTGCATGCAAATAAACACTAATTTAGGCAAATCATGAAGAAATTGTTCACCATTAAAAAAAAAAAAAAAAAAAAAAAAAACGTTTTTCATTACCAAAGGGGCCAATTTTCACAATATAAATGATATTAAAGTGGTACCTTCACAATTGATCTGAAATATGAATATGTCATTGTATTACCCATATATGAAAACATAAAAAAAATACATTTCAATCCATTTTATACCTTATTTAGTCAAACATACATCATTTTATTATGCTTCATTATGGTGGTGGCCGCCATGTTTAAATTGTCCATTTTGAAGGCTTAGGAGCCATTTTTGAGCTTTACATACAGCAGATTTGGATTCAGCACGCCTTAATACCCCTAGAACACTTGTATGTAATAAATTAACACGATTTGCCTTCGGGGTTCACATTTTTCTAATATGGTCCCAGTGTATTAGTAGGCTATTGCCACCAGGGTCTTTGCATGGTGCATGGCAGCCAGAAGTTAAAAGACGTCTTTCACTTTAAAACCACACAGTCAGGCGATCAGCAGCATGTTTTACAGCTGAGCTGTGTTGTTCCAAAACCTTTTGTATCATATCTGACACATAGCCTGTCCCACCTGGACCATACCATTTGCACTGCAAGTAGACACAGAGCCTCAGATGGTACGACCATAAATGTCTGCCTCCATCCAATAGCAGAAACCGCTACCCAAACACTTCGGTTTTGAGGACATTTTGGTATGTTTTCCTTGTATATTTGTACTGATTCACTACTGATATTTTGAAATAGGTGTTTACCTGTTGTTGTTTACCATGTCTGAAAGGTATGATGTACCACATACGACACTACATGCTGTACTCATTGTACATCTGTTACTGCAACATCCACTCTGCTTTACAGATTATCATTATAATAATATTTTTATATCAATCTACATCAAAAATATGCTGAGGATTCCATTTTGTTAGGCATGTGTAATAGTGCAAACTCAAATTCTAAATCTTGCCTGTTTCATCTTTGCATTAGATGCAAAAATGACCACAGGATAGGAGGAATGCTGATTTTTATTCCGCCAATGATGTTGTCAGCATGCTAACTGATGGAAATCAAAGAAATGTAGATGGTTTATCAGATGAAGATGACACTATGGGAGATAATGGGGTCCTGGGGTCCAGGCGCACACCTAGAAAGCTCCACTAGTGAAGAAGAGCAGGATGAGGAAGAAACACCACAAGACACCGAACCCTAAATGCCTGACCTCATTGACCTAAATAGAGTACTACATACACAGTATAGTACTACATAGAGTACTCTATGGACAGTTGGACACTACACTGAATACAGTGAGTACAGTGTACACTATGGACACTACAGTGAGTACAGTGAGTGCAGTGTACATTATGGGCACTACACAGAGTAGAGTGAGTACAGTGTACACTATGGTCACTACAGTGAGTACAGTGAGTGCAGTGTACCTTATGGACACTACATTGAGTACAGTGAGTGCCGTGTACACTATGGACATTACAGTGAGTACAGTGAGTGCAGTGTACATTATAGGCACTACACTGAATACAGTGAGTACTCTATGGACACTACACTGAGTACAGTGAGTGCCGTGTACTCTATGGACACTGCACTGAGTACAATGAGTACAGTGAACTCTGGAGACTACACTGAGTACAGTGAGCACAGTGTACTCTATGAACAGTACACTGATTACAGTGAGTACAGTATACTCTATGACACAGAGTACAGTGAGTGGAGACTACACAGAGTACAGTGAGTACATCGCACTCTGTGGACACAAACTGAGTACAGAGAATACAGTGTTGGCTACGACACTACACTGAGTACAGTGAGTACAGTGGGGAGTCCAGGGTGCGTAGTGCCATAAGGCAATTAGTGCCACCCCTGTTATCTAGATTCTAGAAAATTATCTGGTAACAGATGGACACGGGGACGGACGGACGGACACACACACGGACGGAGGGCAAAACATATTCCCCACCATGCCTCCGGCCTGGTGGAGACGACTATGTATGTATGTACATATTTTAGTTGGAGGCATTACTAATCCCCTTGCATCAAAGACACTAAGTAAAAAGTGGCAATACTCACCCCGGTCTCCCCTACTCTATGGACACTACACTGTGACTGAGTACTGAGTTGCTGAGTCGCTATGTATTTTTGATACAATAAAAATAACATATAAATATGTTTTTGAAACCCCCTTTTTTTCATTTTCTTTTATAACCTAATAAAAAGTCCAATTAAAAATAAATAAATAAAAATAGATACATTTTCTGACTTGTCCTCCACAGTTCAGGCTTATGTGTTAATTTATAATGAGTTTGTATAAATAGGGGCGTTGCCTGTTCACATGACCCTGAGTGGACGATAAATGACCAAAATGTGTTTTTGTAAGTGAATTTCCGTTTAACTCCCCCCACCCACCCCTTTCTCTGACGTTACTCATACTTGGTATTTTTCCTTTCCTGGCAGAGCGCCGCGTCCAGTGTTGCCAACTTGGCGCATCTTTTCCAGACCTCCCTAGCGCCAAAATTAGTGAAAACCCCCTGGCGGAAAATCTAGTGCTTGTTTGCTGGTGAGTTGGAGCAAAATTGGTTGACAGACGCCAGAGATAAAGCCCTCGTTTGTCACCATTTTTCCTCCTATGATACAGTCTGTAACTCTTCAGAGCGTAAATTATATTCCAAACATCTGAGTTACCTCATTTTCAAGAATCTATATTAGAATAGATATTTTGACCAACATTTTGCCAGTTATTTCTCCCAAATTAGTCTGAGAGACTAAAATCAACATCAAATGGTGGTCCACCGTGGCTAAAATGCAGAATAAATAGTGGGCCTGCCGCCCTGCCCTGGTATGAAATGGTTGAAAACCACTGCTCTGGCGCATTCTAGGGCGTTTTGGAAGTGCCAATAGTGCATTTTGGATTTTGTCAGTTGGCAACACTGTTTGTT
Organism: Benthosema pterotum; assembly: GCA_039105355.1. NCBI lineage: Eukaryota > Metazoa > Chordata > Actinopteri > Myctophiformes > Myctophidae > Benthosema > Benthosema pterotum. The sequence continues at coordinate 35,308,789 of CM076967.1, read as the reverse complement.
TTGGATACGGGCAGCACTTGATCAGAGCCCTAGAAGGCTCTGCACTTGATGCGCGCGTCGATAGTGGGAACTGGGAAGCTACGCATTTGAGGGACACAGACAGTCTGCCGTTCACATGATAGGAACCAGATAGAAACACTTCCTCTCTCCAAGAACAGAATAAAACAGCATTTATAATAGACAAAAGACAATAAATATAATATAGAATTGGAAACAAACCAGCATCTAGCAAAATGTCTACGAACGTATCGAACATTACCACCAGTGGCTATGTTCTGGTTCCAGTCGCAACGCAGCCTGGTGGGACTGTGTCGGTAACGTCTGGGTCGGTTCCTGGGACCAGTCCAGGCAACAAGCTGTTGAAGTTCAAACGGAGGAGCCCACAAGTTCTGGGGGTAGGGTAAAATGAAACGAATTGTCGGTAATAAATATGGTGAAATATGTGTGTTGATTGACTGTCGCGGATGGTTCTTCCACTGGAGCGAAAATAAACTTTAGTAAGTCAAAACTCTCGATGGCGATACATTCACGAGGCTACAAGAGGGCGCACGCACGGCTCTGCCTGTCCTTTTCTCTATTCCTCCCTCTCTTGCGCATTATAATGTTTCACCCATGATGTCTCCTCTATATAAAAATGACAACATGACAAAATGACAGTAACTCGTCTCTATGCGCCTTTCTGTTACAATAACGGACATACGCCACTCCTCTCCGGTCTCGATACATGGGCTGGTTTGGTTTCGTTTTACGCAGTCGCGCAAACTCCATTCAGTTCCTGGGGCGAGTCCAATGGCGGCTCTTGTACATAGACTTCTATTGAATGGGACAACAAATCATTGACATACTCTAAGCAACAAATAGGCACAACTGTCATGGGCTCGCACGAGTACATGAACCACGTGACCAGGTTGTTTTCTTCACCCTCAATGTCGCAGACTCGCAACCCGAGCCACTTTAATACATGGAAATTTTCGGAAGTTTTTATTTTTGCCATCGCCACACCATCCAGACTTACATAATGCTTTAAAGACTGCGTGTAGTCTACACTTTGTTGATCAACCTTTGATCTCTGTCCATGCTCCACCAAGCACACAACACAATAACATTATACATCTTCTAATTGTTGATAACCAAATTGACCCGTATGGATCTGTAACTATTGAGAGCATGAAATGCTTCGACCAATCGTTGCTTGTTGTTGAATCAATCAATCAATCAATCAATCAATCAATCAATCAATCAATCAATCAATCAATCAAATGTAGTCCTACTGTATTCAGTTATATATAAAGCAGTGGTTTTCAACCCTTTTCATATCAAGGTCCATTATTTATTTAGCCTGGACCAAATTTATTTGTTTTTTCTTTTGGTTCACAAACTATAAGGGCACCACTGTGTTAATCTACTGACCTGTTATGTGTGTTTCTTCACAGACAGTGCAGATAATGGTGGGCTTGATGCTCTTCCTGTTTGGTGTGATGTTGTGTTTCTTGGGTGAAACTATAACAGTGTTCTCTGGAGTGTTTGTCTGGGCACCTATATGTGTAAGTACACTTTAGCATCCACCACCATTCATTCAAGTCATACATTTTTTATGAAATTGTGTACTCACTACTGTGTACTACCGGTAAGTTAATATGTTATTACTGTAACCAGGATTTGATTAGCTGTAAGGTAAGTACTGGTAGTGCCATGGTGTAATAGGCCTATATTTTGTTATTTATGTATGTTTCATTTTGAAACATAATTATTAATTGATTGGTTGGTTCTATTCTCCCCAGTACATCATTGCAGGGTCATTAACGGTGGCTGCTGATAGGACGATGAATCTTTGCCTGGTCAGTAAGCCGCACCCTCAAACACACCCATACTGCTCTACAAGTCATTCCGTTTTATACTAGCTGTTTATTCTACTGCTGTTCTATGTTTCAGATTAATGGCTCTATGGGGATGAGCATTGTGGCTGCTGTGATGTCAGGTATTGGTACCATCCTTTACGGACTGGATGCTGCAGGGATTACGCTGCCATATCGGATGGAATATGTATACTTCTACAGGGTAGGACTTTGTTGTCTCCATCAGGCTGTCATGTAACCTGGGTGTCCATCTAGTCTGTCTGTCTGTCTGTCTGTCTGTCTGTCTGTCTGTCTGTCTGTCTGTCTGTCTGTCTGTCTGTCTGTCTGTCTGTCTGTCTATGTGTGTGTGTGTTTGTGTGTGTGTGTGTGTGTGTGTGTGTGTGTGTGTGTGTGTGTGTGTGTGTGTGTGTGCGCGTGTGCGTGCGTGCATGCACTGTATGTGTATGCACATCCTGCGTGTCTGGTCTGTGGTCTGGTCTGTCTGTGACTACCGTAGTTCATCTCCAACACCATGATCCCAGTGAAACTTTGAACAAACTTTATGGCCTTTATGCCACCAGAAGCCAAATATTTAAACATTTCAAACAGCTTTTAAACAGGCCATCATGCAGATCAGTATACACAATCAACATTATCTCCTGATTGACTAAGATTGGTTTGACAGCCCAGGTTTGCAGGAGTAGCTTGCTTTGAACAAAGGTGTCAAACCAAAATGTGTCAAACACACAAAGCAAACACACAAAATCCAATAGCACCATTGTGGTTATGTTTGGTTGTATGATGTGTATTTGTATGTATGTTTCTTTTCAGACCTTGTCGATGGGTGTGTCAGGGGTGCAGTGTGTCTTCAGCCTGCTGGTGTTCATCATTTCCATCTGTGTGTCTGCTTTTGGCTGCAAAGCCACCTGCTGCCAACAGATCCCGATCATGGTGAGACCTGAACACAGATGCAATCTTAGTACATGACTAGGCGCCTTTCACACCTGAGGCGGCACTCACACATAAAAATCAGGTTGCTGTCTTTCCTAATACCATAACAACAGCAAGAGACATGGAGCGAACACAGGGGCATCAGATCTACAAGCTGTGAGCTAGGGATGCCTCGATTCGACAAGGTGATCAGAGATCGCCACAATATCAGCCGAAAAATGTGATGGGATCGGATCGACTTCCACGAAAACTACAGATAAAGGCTTTGACTAAGCACTCCATTCCAGTAATCCAGTTCAGCTTTACGTTCATTCTATTCTGCATGCACTGCAGCAAATCTATTGGAAGGATTGCGACTTTGGGAGTAACTGCCAAAGTCCCAATGTTCACCTCACTCTATACTAGATTGGACTAAATCAAAAAAGTGGAAAAAACTAAACATATTTGAATTAAGTGAAATCACTCCAACTTGTTCCAATTTGTTTACAATTTACAATTTGTTTACAATTCCTATTCTAATTACATTCTTGCACACACCTTTTCAGAATGTTGCATTTCACAACATTTGCATATAATTAATTCTAGATGTAAATGTGATATTTACATACCGCAAACCTTTTAGGTAACACTTTACTTGAAGGTCACCTTTATAATGCATTATAATACATTTATAATGCATTATAAGACCTGTTATAAATGTCCATAACCATATATAACTACTTATAACCACATTTATAACATATTATAACTGTTAGTCATCATAATGCATTATGTTGTTCAAAGGAACAGCACATTCTAACTACTACCAATTAGTCAGTTATATAGGCACATATAGAAATGATATACTGCGTTACAATGCATTATGACCATGTGTTTATTAAATTAAATAATGTCTTATAATGTCTTATAAACAACAATAACATGATATAAGGTAGATTTGGGACCTTTAGGTAAAGTGGCCATATTTTAAGTTGTCCCCATTATGGGTGCCATATTTTTAACATCGCAGGGACTTTGTGGTCTATTCTTTGTCTTCCAGCAAGCAGTTTTTGTGGGCAACATATTATAACTGTTAGTCATCATAATGCATTATGTTGTTCAAAGGAACAGCACATTCTAACTACTACCAATTAGTCAGTTATATAGGCACATATAGAAATGATATACTGCGTTACAATGCATTATGACCTTGTGTTTATTAAATTAAATAATGTCTTATAATGTCTTATAAACAACAATAACATGATATAAGGTAGATTTGGGACCTTTAGGTAAAGTGGCCATATTTTAAGTTGTCCCCATTATGGGTGCCATATTTTCAACATCGCAGGGACTTTGTGGCCTATTCTTTGTCTTCCAGCAAGCAGTTTTTGTGGGCAACAATGAAGGTATGGTGACCTCATTAGCTACACCCTCTCCAGATGCTCCGCCCAGCTACTCCGTTGTAGACCACGCCATGGCCTCAGGTCTGTAGTCCTGTCACATGTGGTTTTATACAGGCTCTGTAAATACAAGGTACAAGGTAAAAATACAAGGTAGAATTAAAATAAAATAAACACTTCACCAGAATGAATTGATCACAATCCTGCATGGACCTGTGTGTTATGTTTCTGCTGCTGTCACTCTATAAGATTTTTATGACTCTAGTGCTTCTCAGCGGTTTAATTTCAAGGACGCACAGTTTAACAAGCATCAAGCTATGAACCCGCTTTTTTGGCATTTCTACTCCACTTTCTATTTACACTGCTTCCATTTGAATTCAGTAGTCCATAATTCTATTTGGACTACTGAATATGGTTAGCTGTGGTGTGGATTTATTCCTTGTGTGTATATATATATATATATATATATATATATATATATATATATATATATATATATATATATATATACACATATATACATATATATATACACATATATACATATATATACACATATATACATATATATATATATATATATATATATATATATATATACATATATATATAGATATACATATATACATATATATATAGATATACATATATACATATATATATAGATATATATATATACATACACACACACACACACACACACACACACACACACACACACACACACACACACACACATATACACTAGGCCTGACCTCGACTAGTCGACTAGTCAGTCGGTAGGGGGCGCTGTCGACTAACAACCTCCCAGTCGAATGTCGTTTTTTTTTTTTTTTTTTTTTTCCCGTACTTGTTTTTTTATCATTCCACTTGCGGGGTTGGGGTGGTTAATGTCTAACATAAACAAATGAACAGAGAGAGCCTATTGTTGAAGTGCTGTCAGATCTAAAAGATCCACTCATCCCGAGCAGCATTTACATCCAGTTTGCCGCCTGTTATAAAGCTTTCTTTGCCAGGCGGGGCAACTCCAAGGTTTTTCACACCAAGGAACCGGAATTATCCTCATTTGATGAGATATGTCAGAAACGTAATAAGATATTTGATCCCCGTAACCTTTGATTTGAGGAGAAAGACTTACGGGTGGGCACTGCCCTCCCCTGTCCCATGTAGATCCGGCCCTGGATTTGACCAGAAACTCCGCCACTATAAGCCAGCGGCATGGCCGTGCGGTAACACGGGCATCGACAAGCGATGCAGCGTGGATTCCTTCGCCTAGAAGTTTTCATCGCAAAAAACAGTATAATAAAAAAAGGAACGAACACATGCTTATAGAAAAAAAAAGTTCGACTGGCATTCGACTGGCAGTCGACTAACGGCACATTTATTCATATTAATTTCGACTATAGAAATCCTTAGTCGGGGACAGCCCTAATATACACACACGCACACGCACACACACACACACACACACACACCACTATTCTTCTGAAGTAGTTATGGTTTGTGTGTGTGCCTGTTGTATTTACATGTTATGACTTTGTAGTCAATAAAGTGTTTGTACTTTTGTACTTTAGTCCACGTCCCTGCATGCCCTTTCTTTTCCATGGTATAAACGAACCATGGTGTGTATAGACAGCTATACAGGTTTGACTAGTCCTGGATTGCCTTGAACTGGCCACAACCAAGACTTACTAATATCACAGTCCTGACCATGTTTACTGGGAGTGAGCTCTCTGACCCAGAGAACTGCCTTGCTAACAATTGTTTGACAACTTTAGTTAGTAGCTTAAATTTTCTGATGAATTGGAGGATGGAAAAAAGCTTTTAGTGCTTTAGTTCATTTCCAGGTGTAATGACAATTTTTGTATTGACCTGTAGGGTGGTCTCAAATAAAGTATGTCATCAGGTAAAAGGTTACTTGATGGCCTCTACTTTCAGTTTCAACAGCCAATGGCTGCACTCGTGTCTTGACACATGACTTGACATAAAACAATTACATTTTTCTGTTTTTCTGTTTTTTATGGTGGGAGGAGCAATGCCTGAAGCCAGACTGCCATACATGTTAAATGGCATTTCTGTGCTTAGCTAACATATTTTGTCTGAAATAAAATATTTTGTTGATGGCACAGGGGTCACCCATTTAATCTAAAATGTGGCTTACATTTTATCCGTAATGAGGGGGCGGGAGGGCAAGGCTCCAGCCAGCTGCATGCAGTCCTGCCTTGGTGAGAGTCAAACAGGAACTGAGTTTGAGGCTGGTTCTTTCATAGTGAAGCTTGTAGAGTGGCAAGATGGTAGCATATCACCTTGATTGTACAGGTGAGATGGAGAGTACTGCCCATCTTGAATGAGGCCCAGCCTAAAGATCTCAACGGGCCTGAAAATTAAGGCCCGGCCCTAACAGATCAGGCCCTAGGCCCTACCCGGCCATACTAAATGGAATATATTTTAGGCCCTACCCGGCCCTAAACTGTCGGGTTTGGGCAAAATTTGAGAATTCACCACAGATTAAAATTGATATGCAATCAGCACCATCTTCATAATGGGTAAATACAGAAAATAACTATTATTCTTACTATATTAAAATAATTCAATATATATTATGTTTTCATGCGGCCCTAGGCCCTATACCCGGCCCTATTGATTAGGATAGATTTTCGGCCCTACCCGGCCCTAAATGTCGGGTCGGGCCTGTTCGGGTTCGGTCCTGGTCGGGTTCGGGCAGAGTTTGAGAACTCTAGCCCAGCCTCCAGCGCTGCACTCTGCCTCTGTGTGCCTTCATTCCTGGTGCTGGGTCCCGGAGTGAGATGCCACAATATGAATAAAACATGCATGTAATTCTTACAAAATATTAAGAGAGATGAGATCACGGCGCAGAAATTATTTTGTGGTCACACATGCTGCATGCGCTCTATGACAGTCATGTTGGATTGAGATACTAGGTCTTGTGATGTTTTATTACTTGGGTGAGGCTTGGCAGTGTACAAATATAAAACAGTAGACAGAACCAAAAAGAAAAGCATCATTTCTTTCATAGAATTCTTGTACTGTGGAACTCATGACAATACAAGGAATTCATGTATTTCCTTATGGGATTAGTTCTTCCATGACGCCTACAGTACATTAATGATTAACAGAGTTACTGTAATAAAGTAGAAGAGCAGAGGATTTGAGGGAAGTCCACACAGTCGGATATTCACATAGAAGCAAGACAGATCCATCCTCCAATAACAGAATAGAATAAAATTTAACATAGACAAAATACGATAAATATACAATTAGAAAACAGCATCCAGCAGGAGTATGTCTACTAATATACCAAACATTCCAAATGGCTTTGTTCTGGTTCCGGTCCAAAGTCTGGTGCAGTCTGGTGGGGCTGCGTCGGTAATTTCTGGGTCGGTTCCTGGGTCCAGTCCAGCCAACAGTCTATTGAAGTTCAAATGGAGCAGCCCACAAGCTATGGGGGTAAATATAATGTTCATGAGAGTATTACTGTGAAATTATACTGTATGATGTTAAATGTTACAATACATTCATGTCGTTATTCAATAGGTCCCCACATGAGTGAAAGACAGACTTTAGACCTCAGTTATCAGCTGATGAAAGAGTCAGTAAAGAACTTGCACAAGATGCAATTAAATTTGTCTTATGGTTACATTGATAGACTCTAATACACAGAAGAGGCAAGATAGAGATATGAAAGGTTGAAAATACCAATTAAATTGTCACTGTTAGGTGGAGAGCTTTTATTTAATAAAAAAAAAAACATTCCTCTTCAGGAATGTGTAGCCAATATAATTATTTACACCCTTGCTAATAACTTTTATTGGTTAAATGTTTATAAAACATACAGATTTCTGTCTTGATTTTGTATATATGGGTCGAACCTACTTCTGCAACAATAAAATAGCTTTCCATACCCTGTTGGATGATGATGGTAAAGCACACCAAGTTTCATCTTACATTACTTCATTTAGGGTTTGGGGTTGTGGAATCATTTTTATTGGCCATAAATGTGTGATCATTAACTTTAAGCGAAGTTCAGAATCAGGATCCACACCTCCAACGCAGCTACCTCCCATCAAGCCACCTTCTATCAGGTCGCATCCAATCAGGTCTCTCCTCTACCCATATATTAAGCGCAATCAACGCACAGTTCTCCCCGTGTTCTCGCTTTCGTCATCGCATTCTGCAGCAGTCCCGACAACTGAACTGGTTTGGCACTCGACATGATTCAACCATGATGGTCATGAGATTACTTTGCTCATTCATTCCTCATTCATTCATTCCTCCTCACCTCGAAGTTGTTTCCACCTTTTGGCACCGATCGCGAGCAGCTAAATGCCGTCCAACGCCGGGTGATGTTTTAATCCTGGACAGTGGTAAAACATTTTCTCCCCGTTCCTGTCATCTGTCGCGGCTGTTCAATCGTAGGGACTCGTACAGTCTCATTCATGGTTCATATCTTTCCCTAGTCGATCCCTTTTCAACCTAACCTTAAGAGTCGTTGTAAACTACGTTTTATTCAATCACGACCATCGATTGTCGTCGGTGGCGTCGCACGCCTCCTCTAAGAGGGACGCTGGTCCCATAATCGTGTTTGTTTGTTTGTTTGTTTGTTTGTACGTTCGTGAGTTTGTTCGTTCATTCGACGGACAGCTCGCAGCTGTCCCAATCCCCCGCACCGGCCGCGCACCGAGCGAGGCCGTCAGCCTGTATTGACATTTTGGTCGTAATTGTAAAATCTCTATAAAGACGGGACGAGTGTTCTATTTCTCTGAAAAGTAAACACGAGTTATTTGGCTTCGGCTGGTAAACGCTCCTCTCCTCCGGCCCGGGTATCGCTCAAACCAGGCAGTGGCGTGCATAGAGAGTTTCAAGGGCAGGTGCTCAATTGTAACCAGGAGGGTGCTCTAGCCGCCCGGCACCTAGGCTGCAGACAAATTGAGTTTCGGGGGGTTATAACGCATGGACAACAGCATTTCAGCATCTTTTTGCTCTTTTAAAAAGGGGCATGTTGGTCCAGAGAGGGCCATTAGGGGGTGCTCGAACCCCCTTGACGTCTATGTATGCACGCCTATGGAACCAGGGCGTTGGGTTACAGTTGACACTCAGTAGCGCAAACTCCCGTCGTTTCATGGGGTCGGTCTGATGGCGGCTCTTCTGCATGGCTTCCTATCGAGAATAGGGACAACTATGCATTGGAGTCTGTGGGCTCACGCTGGTACACCACGCACGTGACTGGGCTCTTTCTGCCCCCTCAACGTCGCAACTCTTCTACCAGATGGCTCTGGCTCGTCCTCCGGCGCACGGCGTGACGTTGACGCCCCGCCCCGTTAAAGGGATAGTTCACCAACGTGCAGCGTGTCCATGCTCGTAATTTCGGCAACCGAATTACTTCATCAGGGGTTCGTTTAGCCACGCTACTCGCTCGACTTGCACTCAATAACGATTATTGTTGTACTATTCATGACATGGCGACATCATTGCTGCTCATCTGCATTACTGGTGGTTACGTTTATTTATTCATCTCAACCGCCTGCTTCTTATCTCTGTTAAAATGGCGGGGCCTCCGGCAGGGGAACTCGTAGCTGGATCACCAGCGCCCCCTGCAGCTGCAATGGTATGGGTACGGCTTCTTTTGAGGTTGGTTCTTCGTTTGTTTTTTCTTTCTTCCATTTCAAATGCTGTTTAAGGAATCGTTTTTTGGTGTCAGCGTCGTGGCAGCATCAATGACTTCTTTCGCCTCTCTGACTGGCGGCTTCTGTTGATTTCTTTTCGTCTCCCCGAGCCCGTTCTTGTTTTGCAGGTGCTACTGGTTTCGCTTGTGTTCGGACATCATCAGTTCCGTCGTCTGATGCACTCTTCGGCCGGGAAGGTGACGTCGACGCTCTTCCATTCGTCATGTGACCTCGGAGCAGCGGAGCAGCGCCTCAATCTATCGGGGGTGTGGCACTGCGGTGGTAGTGTCAGTCTCCGGTGGCGGCGCGTATGGGGAGTCAGGCACCGGGTTGCCGCCTTCCCAGCCCTCGTCTACGCAGGTGGTTCACTTTGTACAGGGAGTCGGGCACTGAGTTGCCGTCGTCCCCAGCCCTCTGTCTACACCAGCAGTTCACTTCGTACGAGGAGTCAGGCACCGAGATGCCATCGTCCCCAGCCCTCTGTCTGCGCAGGTGGTTGACTATGTTCGGGGGGGTCAGGCACCGAGATGCCATCGTCCCCAGCCCTCTGTCTGCGCGGGTGGTTGACTATGTTCGGGGGGGTCAGGCACCGAGATGCCATCGTCCCCAGCCTCCGTCTGAGTCCGCACAAGTGGTCCGCCTTGTATGGGGAGCCGGGCACCGAGGTGCCGTTAATCCCCAGCCCTCGTCTCAGTCTGCACAAGTCATCCGCTTCCTATTGGGTGTCGGGCGCCGAGATGCCGTCATCCCCGGCCCTCGTCTCAGTCTGCAAGCGTAGCTCGGGAGGAATGTTCGGCACCGAGTTGTCAACGTCTCCTAGTGCTTCGGTCTTCCGTGGCGGTACGGGCAGGCAGGCGCAGGGTCCCTCCTCCCTCCGCATGGCTTCGTCCCTCCCTCGGCGCAGTGTGCTTCACTCTACGTGGCTATAACTTACGCAGCTGTAACTCTCTCTCGGTTCGGCGTTCCTCCTTACTCTGATTCAGCGTCGTCTCCCTCGTCGATTCTCGCTACTCGGCATGACTCCTGCAGCACCGCTTGCTTCTCAGTTTGGTGTCGTCTCGCCTGGTGCATCGTGCTTTGCTCTACCTACTGACTGCCTCGAAACTGCATGCCTCTCTCCTGGTGCAATGTCATCGCCCTCGGCACGGGGTCCCTCTCAGCTCTGGCACAGTGTCGTCTCCCTCTGCTCAACGCACCTCGCCCTGTACAGCGTGCCTCTCCCCGTCGGTGACGTGTCCTCTCCTTCGGTGCAGTGTCGTCTCCCTCCGCACAGTGTGCTCTCCGGACGTCTCCCTCGGCACGGCGTGCCTTTGGCGGGTGTCGTCTTCCTCGGCCCGGCGTGCCACCCCGTACAGCATTGTCTTCCTCGGCACTGTGTGCCTCTCTCTGCCGGTGTGGTGTCGTGTCCCTCGGCCCGGCGCGCATCTGCTCTGCGGTGTCATCTTCCTCGGCATGGCGTGCGTCTCTCCGTCGATGCAGTGTCGTCTTCCCTGGCCTGGCGTGCCTCTCCCGTGCAGTGTCGTCGTCGTCTTCGGCCCGGCGTGCCACCCCCGTGCGGTGTCGTCTTCCTCGGCACAGCGTGCCTCTCTCCGTCGCTGAAGTGTCTTCCTCGGCTCGGCATGCCTCTCTCTGTTGCTGCAGTGTTGTCTCTCTCGGCCCGGTGTGCCTCTTCGGTGCAGTGTCGTCTCCCTCTGCACGGCACGCCTCTTCGGTGCCGTATTGTCCCCCTCGGCGCGGCGTGCCTCACTCGTTGGTGCGGTGCTGTCTCCCTTGCCTTGGCACGGCGTGCCTCACTCCTCGCAGCGTAACTGGTATGGTATCTCCGTCTGCGTCTTCTACCTTCTCTGAGTTTGCGCTCCTCTCCTCTCTCCCGGTTCCGTCACTTCGGCTGTCTTCGGGTTGGCCTTCCACGTGCTCTCTGGACTTGTCATCCACAAACTCCGCTCCGAGTATCTGCCGCCACACTCCTTCGACCGCCCGATGCAGCCTACAGCACCTACCTGGACCTCATGCTGCTTGAAGCTCAGACTAACTCGACCTGTCGCCCAGCTCGTTCTCTGCCTCGTCATCGGTTCAGCCTGGCACTCTGGTGTTTGTCTGGCACTGGGTTTCCGGCACTGCCACTGTCTACTCCAGTCACCGGCAGTCGTTTGCTGCAGCTTGGACTTCTGGCACCGGGATGCCAGTGTCTCCGTTGTCTACTTCAGTCACCGGCGGTCGTTTGCTGCATCATGGGCTTCTGGCACCGGGATGCCAGCGTCCCTTTCGTCTACTTCAGTCACCGGCATTCGTTTGCTGCAGCATGGGCTTCTGGCACCGGGATGCCAGTGTCCCCTTCATCACCTTCATTCACCGGGAGTCTTTGCTCTGGCGAGGACCTCTGACAGCAGGATTCCAGTGAGTCCGTCGTCAACTTCAGTCGCCTGCAGTTGTTTCTTCGGTGACCCGTCGCCAACGTTACTTGCCGGTAATCGTTCGCGCTGTATCTGGCACCGGGATGCCAGCGATCCCGGCGGCAGTCGTTCGCTCGTGCCATCGGCAATTAATCACCTCGCTCTCCTGGCCGTTGTCCAGTTCGCAGAAGCTGTTCTCTCGTGCCGTTTTTGGGGTTTCTACAGTGGCAAATTGTTTCTGCTGTATGATTCTGGAGCCAACTCATTGGCTCCGTGTCATTATTCATCGACATCTCTACCTCGTCATATCGCTACCACAAGCCACTCCATTTATCACGCCATCTCTCGTCGTCTCATCCGCCCCGGTCTCCCATCGGTTCTCCTCCTACATTGCTCAGGTTCTGGTCTTTCGTGCCATCAATAACTCCTGTCTCAAGAAGTTCAGACACCACGCCTCTCGATGCGGGCCTTCATCCAACTCCCGTTCTCCGTATCCAGCTCGGACTATCAAACCGCAACCCTACCTTCTCTAATCGCCTCGCAGCCTCCGCCTGCACGCCACGGAGCCTCTGCCCGGGTCCAGCACGCCACGTCGCCTCTGCCTCGGGTCCAGCGCGCCACGCTGCCTCCTTCTCACATCCAGCACGTCACGCTCCCTCCTTCTCAGGTCCAGCACACCATGCAGCTTCCTCTCAGGTCCAGCCTGCCACGCCGCCTCCGCCTTTGGTCCAGCATGCCACGCCGCCTCCGCCTCAATTCCAACACGCCACGCCGCCTCCGTCTCAGGTCCTGCACGCCATGGAACCGCCGTCTCAGGTCCTGCATGCCATGGAGCCACCGTCTCAGGTCCTGCACGCCACGGTGCCACCGTCTAAGGTCCTGCACGCCACGCAGGCTCTGCCTCAAGCCCAGCACGCCAAGCAGCCTCCATGCCAGGCCCAGTGCTCCACACAGCCTCCACGTCAGGCCCAGTAGGCCACACATACGCCGCACAACGTCCATCCTGCACTTAGCTCGTTGTGCAGCCTCCAGCCCATGCTAGCATGCCACACAGCCTCCACAAATACGCTCGGCACGTCACGCAGCCTCCAGCCTACGCTCCTCTGAACTACTTCCATTCCAGAAGTCTCAAGATATTCTCCTTCAGATCATCTTATCCGTGTTCGTACCTAAGTTCTGCTACGTACTCGCACTCTTCGATATCTCGTCAGTACTCAGCAAGTTGTTCTATTCATTCAATAAGAACAACAACTTCGGGGTCCGTATGACACGGGTCTGGAGTATGCTCAATCCCGTTTAATGAGGCTTTGGGGGTCCGTTGTGCATCGAGGCATGGCGGATCTCCGAAGCCTCCCCACCTCGGCTGTAATCGTTATCACGACGAGCTGGTCATGCGGATGACGCGTCGTGCATCGTCTTCGCTTCTGTTCATCACGTGTCGTTAATCGTGTCTTGCATTCTTCCTTTCATTAATAAAATCTGTTAATCGTCCTCATTGGTGGTGTGGTCCTTGATAGTGAAATGGAGCTTATTTAAGCGAAGTTCAGAATCAGGATCCACACCTCCAACGCAGCTACCTCCCATCAAGCCACCTTCTATCAGGTCGCATCCAATCAGGTCTCTCCTCTACCCATATATTAAGCGCAATCAACGCACAGTTCTCCCCGTGTTCTCGCTTTCGTCATCCCTCCCTCCCGCCCTAATTCTCGATTCTCATCCTACACTCTCTAACCTCTTCCTTTACAGGTCCTAAGGGGGGTCCGTTGTGCATCGAGGCATGGCGGATCTCCGAAGCCTCCCCACCTCGGCTGTAATCGTTATCACGACGAGCTGGTCATGCGGATGACGCGTCGTGCATCGTCTTCGCTTCTGTTCATCACGTGTCGTTAATCGTGTCTTGCATTCTTCCTTTCATTAATAAAATCTGTTAATCGTCCTCATTGGTGGTGTGGTCCTTGATAGTGAAATGTGTAATCAACTTAAAGAAAATATTAGTTATTACAATTAAGAAAAGTTATAATAAAGTGAAAAGGAAAGTACTTTAAGAATAAAAAAGACATTTTGAACAAGATAGTATTGTGAATTAAGAAAAAAAGATAACTTACTGATGAATTATTGGTTTCATACTTTATTCCAGATACAGGTGTTGGTATACCTGCTGGGCATTGCTGCCTGACGCACCTCCTCCAGTGCCGTTGGACAGGTGTACGGTGACACCTCGCAGAACACCTCTCTGGGCCATACCGGGTCATCAGCTGGGGACCACCACTCATCAACGTTTCGCTCCTTTAACCCCAGTACGTCTCATGGTGGCGGAGCGATGACAGGGATCTCTCCCTGCCACCCCCTGCTGATGCCCTAGGTGTTCGCCCCCCAGTTCTTCTGCTTCCTCCTCAGCCACAGCCAAAAGCTGCCCTTCTCCGCCTCCTCAGCCAGCTCTCTCATGGCTCTCCGATGTTCTGCTCCTGTGCATCCCAGATCACGGAGAAGCCGCGCCGTGGATGAACCCACGAAGCCCCTGCAGCCAACCTCCACGGGGCAGATGACCGCTTTCCAGCCAGCCTCCCTGCACTCCGCTGCCAGCTCGGAGTACTTCGCTCGCTTCCGCTCGTAAGCTGCCTCCAACCCTTCCTCCCAGGGGACAGTGAGCTCAACCAGGAGGACCGTCTTGCACGCCTCTGACCACATGACGAGGTCTGGCCGCAGTGATGTTGCCACAATCTCCCTGGGGAACTGGAGCTGCTTTCCCAGGTCGACTCTCATGGTCCACTCGTTCCCCGGTGAGAGGAGTCTTGCTGGATCTCGCTGATGGGATGGTCTGACGCCCTCTCCAGCCCTTGCAAACTGGATGGAAAGGCGTCCTGGAGTGGGAGGTCTGCTGTTGGCCTCCTTACGGCACGCCTCTGCCACCTCTGCCAGCTTTTTCAGCACTTGGTCGTGCCGCCACCTGTAGCGACCTTGGGACAACGCTGTTGTGCAGCCTGACAGGATGTGCTGGAGACTTGCGTTGATGGTGCTGCACAGGGGACAGGTCTCCTCAGTACCAAACCACTGGTGGATGTTCCGGGGACAGGGCAAGGTGTCGTACGTCGCTCTGATCAGGAAGCTGAGCCTAGCTTGGGGAATCTTCCACAGGTCGGACCAGGACATAGACCTGTCTGCGAGACCTTCCCACGACGTCCAGCGCCCTTGCTGGCCCTGGGAAACCGCTTTGACGTTAAGGCGTTCCTGCTCGGTTCTTGCCACCTCTGCCACCACCATGGCTCTTTGCTCCTCTCTGGAAGCCTTGGACCAGAACACGGGAGTATCGCCTCTCCCAAGGCCTGCTCGCCCCTCCTGAACTCTGCCCACCAGCTCCCGGTGCTTCAGCCTGCTGATCGCCATGTCGACCTCTTCTTGGGCTTTCCACTTTCTTCCAGTTCTTATCTGGGTGCCCGCTGCTCTCACCAGCTGGTCAGTGGATTCCCTCAGCTCCAGCACCAGTCGGGCCTTCTCCTGCTTGTAACCCACGCCGATGGATCGCAGTGGTAGTTGTAGTGCGTTCCTGCCGAAGAGCCCTACGTCGGAGAGGCATCTTGGCAGTCCCAGCCACTTCCTGATGAACGTGTTAGCCAGCCCGTCCATCTTGCTCACCACTGAGGAGGGGATTTCGCTCATCTTCAGCGGCCACATCACCCTTTGGTACAGCACAAACTGGTAACACCACACCTTGTACTTCCCGGGCAGTTGGCTTTGGTTGATCTGCGAGCTGCTTCCTCACCGTTTCCCCCATCTGCCTGTCAGAGAGCTCTGCTGTGTATGTACGCCCCAGGCTGCGCACAGGATGGTCTGCCAGCACAGGGATGTCCTCGCCGCCCGCAACAAAAATGGTGCTGTCGCTTCTGACTCCTTTCCTGATAGAGAGACTGCGAGACTTGGGGGGTTTGATCTTCATCCTCGCCCAGCTCACCAGCTCGTCTACCCTCTTCAGCAGTCGCTTTGTGCATGCTGCTGTCTGGAGAATGGTGGTGATGTCATCCATGAAGCCTCTCACTGCTGGTAGGCGTTGACCTGATGGCAGTTTCACTCCTCCGACCATCTTCCTAGCCCCTATGAGGATGATCTCGAAGGCTGTGACAAACAGGATGGGTGAGATGGAACATCCCATGGCAATGCCTACCTCCAGCCATATTATTATAATGGTGCAGATGCAGATGAGGCAGAGTTTACTCTGAAATATCCACCTTCCATTTCCTCACAAACACTGCTAGGTAGAATCTTTATTACAAGATCATCACAATTACCTGCTGTGTTAACAGGGTGACTGTGTGTTTCCTTTCAGACAGTGGAGATAATGGTCGGCTTGATGCTCTTCCTGATTGGTGTGGTGTTGTGTTTCTTTGGTGACACTTTAACAGTGTACTCTGGAGTGTTTGCTTGGGCGCCTATATGTGTAAGTACACATTTGCATCCACATCCAGTACACCAGGGCTAGGCAACCTTAGGCATGGGTGCCAACACTGGCACTTCAGAGGGCAATCACCGGCACACTGGTGCCACAAGCGTGAGAGATGATGTTTGCTTTTAATTAAATATATAAGGTGTACAGTTAAATTCCAACCCACATCTGTATGTAAATTACATCCTGCATGTTCAACCCAGATTTGGGACAAACAAGGGACTTAATTCCTTCCGCTCATATGCAACCAAAATGTGGAATGCCCTACCAACAGTCATTAAGACTTGTAAATCCCTTGTCCAAATCAGCTTTGTCAGATTTGATGTAGTTGTGCTTGAATTGTACTGTAATTCTCCAAGCTGTTATCAGTTTAAAAAATCATTAATTAATTAATTAATTAATTAATTAATTCATTAATTCATTAATTAATTCATTCATTCATTCATTCATTCATTCATTTATTAATTCATTAATTAATTAATTCATTCATTCATTCATTCATTCATTCATTCATTCATACATACTGTAATTCTACATTCATTCAAAATCACAGTAGTATTCCTACATCCTGAAAGAAAATGAAGAAGAAAAACCATAAAGGTTGCTGTAATGTTTGGTATGGACAATCAAAACAGGATGGAAATATATTATTCTGATATGGTGTCAAATTAAAAAATCGATGTGGCATGCCGACTATCAAGAAACGACAGACATGGCACTTTGCCTACCCGTGATGTCATTAGGTACTCTGTACGGTGAAATGCTGTACTATTGTATAGTCTCTGCGTAACTACTTAGAGAACCTACAGTTACGTAAAGTTAAAACATACTTATTACTGTAACTGGGATTTGTCTACCTGTAACTGTCACAAATAGGTGAATTTTAATAGGCCTATATGTTTTATTAGAGTCATAAATGTTGCATTTTGAAACATAATTATTAATTACTTGATTGTTTTTTTTCTCTGCAGTACATCGTTGCAGGGTCATTGACGGTGGCTGCTGATAAGTCGATGAACAGCTGCCTGGTCAGTAAGCCACGCCCTCAACCACACCCACAATGCTCTACAAGTCATTCCATGTGTTACTATAGCTGTTTATCTGCTGCTGTTCTATGTTTCAGATTAAAGGTTCTATGGGGATGAACATTGTGGCTGCTATGATGTCATGTACTGCTACCGTCCTTTACGGTCTGGATGGTGCAGGGATTCTGATCCCATATTACCCATACCCAGATTACCCATACCCAGATTATAATCGCTATGACGCATACTATGCGGTAGGTGTTTGTTGTCTCCCTCAGGCCGTTTTGCCCGTCTCTCCATCTCCATCTGTGTGTGTGTGTGGGGGGTGCGTGTGCGTGCGTGCGTGCGTGCGCGCACCTGAACTAGCAGTGATAGTGCAAAACGGAAAAAATACAAGCTTCTGCTTCTAAGTAAAAAACCCCACCTGTGTTAGGGGCACTCTTCTCATAAAACAGCATACATTAGTATACATTACATCCTGTGCTCCACCAATCAAATCATCACTATGGTATACACACAGACACAAAGCTGAGCATTGGCCCTCAAGCTACAACACCACCATTGTGGTTATGTTTGTTTACTTGATGTGCGTTCGGAAATACACCCTAAACGCACTGGACTGCCCTGTTGTCGTTCGTTTATACCTGGTGTATTTGGGGCATTTGGTGCTTCTCGTTCGTTTATTCACACTGGTGTGTTTTGTGCACGCACTGAACAACCCTACCCTGGAGACGGGGTTGGCCGGTGTGGAAGGTTGATTGCGTCACAGCACAGCTGTGTCTCGAGCGCTCCCGTTCAATGAAAAGCAATACAACTGTTGTGAGCTAGGAAGCTAGGCTATGGCTAAGCACTGTACTGTGGTCCCCCAACTTTTCCATGTCTGTCAAGGACCTGCACATTTATCAAATAAATGCATGCGGACCCCCATTTGAAAATACTTTCCAGGGGGACCCCCTTAAGAGAGGATTTATATGGCTTTGGCAGTGATTCTCGCCATTTTTGAGTGAGGTGTGTTGTCTGGTTTTAACTGCTCGTTCGTAAATCAACGCACTCGGTGACGACACGCCCACAAAACCAAATGAACTCGGTGCGCACCCAGTTTGTATTTCCGAACATACCCTTGATGTGAATTTTTTGTATGATTGTTTCCAGCGCTTGTCGATGGGTGTGTCGGGTGTGCAGAGTGTCTTCAATCTGTTGGTGTTCATCATTTCCATCTGTTTATCTGCTTTTGGCTGCAAAGCCACCTGCTGCCAACAGACCCCGCTCATGGTGAGACCTGAACACAAACACAACACAATCTACATTACATGCACCTAAGGTACCGTTCACCCCTGAGAGTCAGCTCTCCTCGGTGTCTCCTATCTTGGTGCAGGGCTCGCAGTGTTCTTTCTATGGGATTAACACTGTTTGACGGGACAATTATGTTCCATTGGGGGGAGGGACGACAGCAAGTTTGTCTCATCAAATAACATGGCATTGGAAATGAATTGTGAGCTATGCATGCGACACACAGCAAGACAGGTGTCTCTCAGGTTTTAACAGACAGACAGACTGGCAAACATCACTTTTCAGATTGTTTCATTTAAAAGGGAATTTCAGCGCCCCCACTCGTAATTGATCTCTGTTGCCATAGTAAACTATACCTGGTAGGTTGGTTACTAACGGGAACCCCTTTAAAATGAATTGCATTTCATTACAAACGACAACAACAACAAAAGGGATTGTTGTATAGAGACATATTGTGGTAAACGTGATATTACATGTTAAAAATAACTTAAATTGTCTCAAATATGACTGGCATTGCAGAAACTCTGTCTATTCTGTCTATTCCAGCAAGCTGTTGTCATCGGCAACCACTTACCTGAAGGAATGGTGACGTCATTAGCCACACACTCTTCAAATGCCCCGCCTAGATACTCTGAGGCTGGCCACACCCACCCAGGTCTGTTTTCCTGTTATGTGATTTCATACAGGCTGTGACATTGTCCTTTGTTAATTATTATTCTACTATGATGCTTCTCTCTGTTGAACAGCAAAATCAAGTCATTTAAGAACTACCAGAATCCTTTACTCGTTTATTGATCATTTGTTTGGTAATGGATCAATTCAAAGAAGAAAAGCAGAAAAGTAACATTCATTCAGAATTTCAGTGTCATGTGTGCACATGCATGTCTCCTTGGCCTGCTCACGACTTAGGAAATAGAGTAGGAGGCATCATAGTAGGATGTAGGAAACCAGGAAGACTATACACAGCATGGTGATGACTCACTTTTTTTATGCAGCCAGTAGTCTTTGAATGCATTTTCAAACAAGAGTAGGGATTTACATTCCTAATTCCACAGCATGTGTTGGCATATACAGCTACACGCCTACACGCCTCTGAGTCTAAATATTTTACATGTTTCATAATTAAAATGTTAATGATAATGTTTTGCCTCTCATCAAGCTAAAATTTGATGTTCAAACTGATTGAACTTGATCTCCTTCCCTTCCAGGCTCATCCCAAGTATCTGGGAAGTAGGAGTGATGGAGCACCCCCTGGTGGAGGCTGCAAGACCTGCATGTCTGCAACTGAAACGCATAAAAATACAAATGTGACATGTCATTTAATAGAATTTTTAAAGAGGAATTGATGATTTTTTTGTGATTTTTTTCCCTATCTTCCGCCGCAGTCTGAAAACACACCTCCTCAGACTCCATCTCAGCCCATAGCACTTGCACTATATACCAACCCATAGTACTTGCAGTACCCTCCTAGGTGTAGTTTAGATAGCACCTCATTAGACTGAGATAGCATTGACTTGTATAGGATGTCTAATGTATTACCATGTTTTAGTGCTTACATTGCATATTGTAGTGTATTGAAAATTCTGCTTAAATTGTAAGCTCTGTATGATGCATTGCAATTTTTCTACTTAATGTAAGTCACTCTGGATTGAGAACAACTGCTAAATGCCTAAATTAAATTGATTGTATTTTTTTTTATGTGCAATGATGTCTTCCCTTTGTATTTAGGGTTTCTTTCTGGGGACTGAACCTTTTCAGGCAAACGCCAATGAAGAAAATTGTAATATAGTGGCATCACATTATCAGCCCCTCCCCTAACTCATCGCTCTTTGTCATACAACTAAAGTTATGGGTTATGGATTATCAGTTCGGGGATCGCCAGCCACCAGGCAAACCAGGAATACTTAATGAACTGTTGTTGTATTTTTAAATAAATAAGAAAACTCTTCCTCCTCATATATCAATAATACCTGATGATCATGCTTTAGGGATTAAAAAATCATGGTACAACATCTTTAAGTAACACTGGGATCTTTCTCTCCATTTTAATATCAAAATATCCATTTTATTTTATTTTTCAGCAGTGCATTTAAGAAATTGTCCACTCAGTTAACAGCCATGGTATTAAGTTGTACTTGAAATGTACTGTAATTCTGCAATGAATCAATCTATCAATCAAATAGCCTACTCACAATTTTAAGAATCAACAACTTAGGATTCATGAGCAAGATTTAGAAAAATGTACTAAGTCAGGGTTGGCTATTAGAGGCTGGGCAGGAAGAATATAGTATAAAAGAGTACTAAAGAGACTCCAGGTTCTTTCTCAAAAGATGCTACCCACCCAATCAGAAATGACAAATATTTTATGGACATTCTTATATTAGCTAGAACTAAAAACCCCTAGAAGCATTATCCAAGAAAGTAGATCGTATCACTATATTTGTACTGTATTGATTTCAATCCAAAAAGGGTTTGTAAAAATACATGTATGATCTTGTGCTACATGATGAACCACCCAGACCTCTCTGGTCATCTAGGACACTGGTCTGCTTTCAGTTCCCAGCGCCACACAAATAAACAATGGAACAAGCTTGCGCAATTGTTATTATTCATTAATAATTCATATTAATTATTATTTTTAAAATAGAATGGGCCGACGTTCTTTCTGTTTGATGCTGCCTTTAACTGAGTTTTTTTTAATTTGTGCTTTAATCTTAAATGTAAATTGTATTCAAAATGCCCTTTTGTAATGTGCTTGTCGTCATTTATTTTGCCTTCTTAAGTTGATGTCTTAGTGTCTCAATGCTTATATGAATATTTCATTTAATAACCCTGCCCTTTTCCAGTTAATATTAGTTAGTTCGCAGTTTTTTCCATATGGCTTTACATGTCATCATGCCGCTTTAACCATTCAAGTCTTAACCCAAACCCATATCCAAAACCCCTAACCAAACCCTTACCCTAAACCCTTAACCAAAACCATACCCCAAACCTCTAACCAAAACTTTACCCTACCAACCTACCGCAACCCAAACTGCAATTATGGCACACCATGCACCACCCACCCCGTGCCCCCTTCTTAAAGGTAGGGGAAGTGATTTCACTTTTGTCAGATATCACCCAAAAATATTTTTTTTCTGTTAAAATGCTCTATTATAAGGTGTGGAAACCATATATGGAGTTTCCCCCTCCCCCACGTTAGCAGAGGAGCTAATAAAAGTTCCCCAGGTCACCACAATTCTCTTCCAATCAGGAGCGAGCAGCAGGTTCACATAGTGTAGCTACTGTTGGGGGCCCCTAGTGCACCAGGCTGGTACTACACCATGAATTTCAAGTCACTTCCCCTACCTTTAACTGAATAGGGATGATTTTCAAATATATTAAAAACTAAATCTATGATATATGGAAATTAAGGGTTTCCTTAATGACGATGGTCATGTAAAAACATTATTTTCCCTTCAGTCAGGACTAACTAGGGTTTGCTCCTGTTGCAATGGTGACCGAGAGTCATCATTATTCCATCTTTACACACTATAGGCTATGTTAAAACCACTCACATGTGAACGTCATACAGAGTTATCGTGTTGTCTTGTAAATGTAATTATAACACAGAGCACGGTGTTCAAGTTGGTAGAGACCAACCGATATTACTTTGGCCGGTATATTATCCAAATCAATATATTAGTTATCTATATTAAAATTAACAAGTCAATATTTTAATAGAATTCTTGTGCTTTGAAGCAGATTAGTTGATTAAAGCAGAACCTAACAGTATAAGGAAGACATGTATTTTCTTGGAATACATGGGAATAATGGTTCCCCGTAATGCCCTACAGTAATGATTAACAGATTTACAGTAATAAAGTCGAAGAGCAGAGGATTTGAAGGAAGTCGACACAGTCTGATGTCGCCCACTGGGCACACTATTTCGAGATCCCCGAGACACCACAATCAATAGGCAGAGGTTATAAAAAGGTACAAATTTATTACAAAGTTCAAGTACAGATAATAATAACAACAGCTAATTTGATATTCTAGAAATAAAATACATAGGAATGTCCACAAAGATAAGAACAAGTCGGTTAGAATACTACGGTGGCGGTAATAGCTAAATCTAATAAAGACAGTAATTGTAGCAATTTATAACGATGGTAGGGTCTGACAAGTGGCAGTTGCTAGCTTGATAAATGTGGCAGTTAACGGGTTAACACACTGGAGACATGGCACCATATAATAAATGAACTATAGTCCGCGTAGCCTGCACGAACCCCCCTCACAGCAGTTAATTATAGTCCGGGAAACACCCCACCCAAACTCTACACAGCCCAAAATAATACACACTTCAACCAATAAATGATTTGACAAACCAAACGATCACTGCAAACGCCTATAAGAATAGGATAACACTTCTATGAATCTTAGAGCAGTAAATTACGGGCATGCATGTACACCACAAAGGGGCAATAGACGACTGGCTCGAGTACCTAGAATCTATAATGACTACTGTAGGAAGCGGCTGGACTACAAATATAATGCCCAGGTATTAACTGTGGCCTACCACTTGATATCAGAGCACTGCGACATTGTTTGATGGACCACAATGAACAATAGCGGCTGAGGAAATAAAACTCGATAATCAAACATACAGTCCATATACTAAAGTTCCCCACTCACGTCCCCAGAGCCCAGAAAGTCCGTCCCCAGCCGTGACGTCACAGTCCAATGGGAACTCCACTCGAGAGAAGCCCCGTATGTGGCGTCGGTTGCCCCGGCAACGAGAGGGCGTCGACGAGTGGAAGTAGGAAGCAGTTGGATGGGCCAGCCGTGGGTAGGAGCTGAGGAGGAGGAGATAACAGTCTGTAAGCGATTGTGTGTTGTAAACAACGTGGCGCCACACTCACTCAGTGTACAGAGAGCTAGGGTAGACCGTCCCTTTCAGGCCGGGTTGACTGGCGTTGTACAGATGTCGTCACTCTGCGCTGGCGATAGGGGCTCGGGAGCGGCGGAGGAACGGTAGTGTACGGCGGCGGCAATCAACGCAGTTCTCGGCGGCCGGGACAGGAGGGCTGAGGAGGAGGAGGATAGGACTCGTAAGCGACGGCGGGCACAATTGATTATAGCACCACACTCACTCAATACGGAGAGCTCGGATTGACCGTCCCTGTTATGCCGGGCAGGCTGGCGTGTCACGCAGGCAGCAAAACGAGGCTCGTTCGGGACGTGGACGAATCTGGCGTGGCGTGGCGTGGCGTGTCTGGCGTGGTGGCGAGCAGCGTGGCGTCTCTCTCTCACTCTCCGTAGTCAGCGGTCTGGTTTCTCCGTCCCGCGCTGCTGAACGCCACTTCCTTTATACTCCCGCCACCCAATCGCGGTGGACCACCACCTCTACGTTGGCTGGAAAGGAGGAGAGGAGAAGTGCAACCCCACCCCCGCCATCTAACACCAGCACATAGTGCCTTTCAGTCCACTTCAATATTTCCAGTTCACGTTCGTTCGTTCGTTCGTTCGTTCGTTCGTTACGTGTATGACAACTCATGTCTAGTTCATGTCCTGCATGTATAACAGTTCGTATCTATGTCCATTCATTGTACATAACAGTTCGTGTCACAGGTGACATAATTCCCCCCCACTTTTTCAGTGGCCGTCCCGGCCACTAAAGTTGCCGAAACCGTAACGGTGGCCTACCAAAATTAACTCGACGGAGCGCCAAAGTGCGGGTACGATACCCTTGTCCGTGCTTTGGTCTTCAGGCTCTGGGGAACGAGTACCACCCACATAGCTAAGTGCACCACCCACCCGCTCACCAGTAAAAACAGACCCCTCATTAGGGACTAACCTGCTAGGACCTGCTTGGGCGGGCTCCGGAGGATCGGAGGACTCTGCTGGGGGTACAGCCAATTCGAGAGGGGGCGATACTGGACGCTCTGGGATAGGGGGAACACGAGGACCGGGGGCATATAGGATCCCGTCAGAGTCTCTATCGCCATCAGGGAGCAGCATGGCTTCTCTATGGGCCCCGCCCTCTAGTGTGCTCAGCAGAAAGTCTACTTTCTGTTGGGGGGTTAGCATCTGAGCCCGCAAGAAGGATTCCACCCGAGCCCGCCATTGGCTAAACCTAACTGCCCCTCCCCCTCCGCTGAATTTGGGGACCCAAGAAGCCCCCATCAACCAGGGCATCATTACAGCATTCATGATTGGATTACATACTGATTCTGTTGCATCGTTAGATAAATTGGACGGTTCGACATGGTCTACATGGTCCCCCATTCTGAATGGGATCGTCGGCCATACTGTTGTGGGTGTCAGGGATCCTGCCGGCTACGCCAAATTTGTGTCGCCCACTGGGCACACTATTTCGAGATCCCCGAGACACCACAATCAATAGGCAGAGGTTATAAAAAGGTACAAATTTATTACAATTTCAAGTACAGATAATAACAATAACAACAGCTAATTTGATATTCTAGAAATAAAATACATAGGAATGTCCACAAAGATAAGAACAAGTCGGTTAGAATACTACGGTGGCGGTAATAGCTAAATCTAATAAAGACAGTAATTGTAGCAATTTATAACGATGGTAGGGTCTGACAAGTGGCAGTTGCTAGCTTGATAAATGTGGCAGTTAACGGGTTAACACACTGGAGACATGGCACCATATAATAAATGAACTATAGTCCGCGTAGCCTGCACGAACCCCCCTCACAGCAGTTAATTATAGTCCGGGAAACACCCCACCCAAACTCTACACAGCCCAAAATAATACACACTTCAACCAATAAATGATTTGACAAACCAAACGATCACTGCAAACGCCTATAAGAATAGGATAACACTTCTATGAATCTTAGAGCAGTAAATTACGGGCATGCATGTACACCACAAAGGGGCAATAGACGACTGGCTCGAGTACCTAGAATCTATAATGACTACTGTAGGAAGCGGCTGGACTACAAATATAATGCCCAGGTATTAACTGTGGCCTACCACTTGATATCAGAGCACTGCGACATTGTTTGATGGACCACAATGAACAATAGCGGCTGAGGAAATAAAACTCGATAATCAAACATACAGTCCATATACTAAAGTTCCCCACTCACGTCCCCAGAGCCCAGAAAGTCCGTCCCCAGCCGTGACGTCACAGTCCAATGGGAACTCCACTCGAGAGAAGCCCCGTATGTGGCGTCGGTTGCCCCGGCAACGAGAGGGCGTCGACGAGTGGAAGTAGGAAGCAGTTGGATGGGCCAGCCGTGGGTAGGAGCTGAGGAGGAGGAGATAACAGTCTGTAAGCGATTGTGTGTTGTAAACAACGTGGCGCCACACTCACTCAGTGTACAGAGAGCTAGGGTAGACCGTCCCTTTCAGGCCGGGTTGACTGGCGTTGTACAGATGTCGTCACTCTGCGCTGGCGATAGGGGCTCGGGAGCGGCGGAGGAACGGTAGTGTACGGCGGCGGCAATCAACGCAGTTCTCGGCGGCCGGGACAGGAGGGCTGAGGAGGAGGAGGATAGGACTCGTAAGCGACGGCGGGCACAATTGATTATAGCACCACACTCACTCAATACGGAGAGCTCGGATTGACCGTCCCTGTTATGCCGGGCAGGCTGGCGTGTCACGCAGGCAGCAAAACGAGGCTCGTTCGGGACGTGGACGAATCTGGCGTGGCGTGGCGTGGCGTGTCTGGCGTGGTGGCGAGCAGCGTGGCGTCTCTCTCTCACTCTCCGTAGTCAGCGGTCTGGTTTCTCCGTCCCGCGCTGCTGAACGCCACTTCCTTTATACTCCCGCCACCCAATCGCGGTGGACCACCACCTCTACGTTGGCTGGAAAGGAGGAGAGGAGAAGTGCAACCCCACCCCCGCCATCTAACACCAGCACATAGTGCCTTTCAGTCCACTTCAATATTTCCAGTTCACGTTCGTTCGTTCGTTCGTTCGTTCGTTCGTTACGTGTATGACAACTCATGTCTAGTTCATGTCCTGCATGTATAACAGTTCGTATCTATGTCCATTCATTGTACATAACAGTTCGTGTCACAGGTGAGAAGTCGACACAGTCTGATGTTCACATACGGTACATAGAAGCAAGACACTTCGGCCCTCCAAGAATAGGATATAATTAAATAGAATTTAAAACAGGCAAAATACAAACTAGTAACCAGCAGTATGTCTACTAACATTCCCAGTGGCTTTGTTCTGGTTCCAGTCCAAACGCAGTCTGGTGGAACTGGGTCGGTCATTTCTGGGTCGGTTCCTGGGTCCAGTCCAGACAACAAGTTCAAATGGAGCAGCCCACAAGCTCTAGGGGTAAATATAAATCTCACATTTACAGCCTTTAAACAGATCGTTTTTGTAATTATAATTTTACATGTTATAGTACCTTTAGAGTAGACCTCAGAAATCAGCTGATTGACACATAAAGTCAGTACAGAATGACACAAGGGTAATTAATTATACTGACGTATGCATGACTTTGAATAACAAGATAGACAGATAGAAAATACATATTCAGTTGTTGCTGTCGGTTTGAAAGATTTTAGTGTATGAAAAGAAACATTCTCTTATGAATGACGGAAGGGGGTTGGGGTTAGGGTTAGGGTTGGCAATATGAAGGGGTGACAATATTATTTAAATTACGCTCTTGCTAATGCCTTTCATTGGTTAAATGTTTTACAAAAACACAGACACTGTGAACATTAATGTCTAGTGCACGATCGGTGGTTGGGGGTTGGGGGTCGGTGTTCTGTGGTCAGTCGTCCCGACTACTCGATTGGCCTGTTTAGGTGATGATGTAATAGTGAGGTAAGTAAAAGACCTTTATAGCTAAAGTCACTCCCTCACGCAAGTTTGCACTCTACCGAGTACTGAACTAGTTTGGACATGTCATTATACAGCTGAAACATTGGGAAGCACTTATACAGTATGGGTCGATAATCTACTTCTGTAGTAATAAAATGGCTGTAAAGTAGGTTTATCAAACCTTGTTGCCAACAATGACGGCAACAAGTCTCATTCTTATCTTGCACTCAGACTTATCTTACATTCCGTAGTCTTGGGTTTGGGGTCATAGATTAATTTTACTCGTCATAAATGTATTATCAATAATTTATTGTATTTCAAAAGATTTTCAAAAAGTTTAGATAAAAAAAAATGTGTAAAAGAAAGTGTTTTAGAAATGATTGAAAAGAAATTGAAAAGTTACGCTCTATACCAGGGGTGCCCAACCTTTTTTGACCCAAGATCTACTTTTCAGCAGCCAACCCCTCCGGGATCTACCAGTCCAATATCAACATTTCAAACCACACACATCGTTGCCAGCCTGCAGTAACTTCACAACAACACAATACTACTTTGTTTTACCACTTTACTTTATGTCCATATAAGCATAAAGTACAACAGACTTGTCATAAGTAGGCCTACAACAGTACAACATAAGTACAACAGACATGGACAAACACTGCCATTGCAAATGCATCACACACAGAGACGAAAATCGCTCTTTTTTCTTTTCCACCCCATTTTTTTTCTTTCCCCCCCACATCTCCCGAGATCTACTTGAGATCAGGCCGAGCCGCCGAGATCTACCGGTAGATCCCGATCTACTGGTTGGGCTCCCCTGTTCTATACGAAGAAGTGAACAGCAGTGTGCAATATACAGTACACAACAGGTCTGCGTTCCAGGGAGTCTCTTTTGGTCCTCAAGATACACAGTTTGGGGACCACTGTGCTAACCATGGTTTTATGTGTGTTTCTTTACAGACAGTGGAGATAATGGTGGGTGTCATGCTCTTCCTGTTTGGTGTGGTGATGTGTTTTGTTGATATCACTTACACAGCGATCTCTGGAGTATTTGCCTGGGCACCTTTATGTGTAAGTAAACATTTGCATCCACCACCATCCATACCACTATACTCTTTATATTCATTCAAATGGTTTGTATGAAATACTGTTCGTACTGTATACTAGTAACTAAGTTAATCCATAGCTTACTTACCACTATTACTGTAACAATTTTGTATTCACAAATATAACCTTACTGCCATTTTAATGTAATCTAATGTTTTGTTATAATCATAAATGTTATATTTTGAAACATAATATTCATTATGTGATTGATTGTTACTCTTCTCCCCAGTACATCATTGCAGGGTCATTGACGGTAGCTGCTGATAGGTCAATGAACCACTGCCTGGTCAGTAAGCCACACCCTCAACCACACCCATACTAGATCTACAAGTCATTCCATGTGTTACTATTTATTCTATTGCTGTTCTTTGTTTCAGATTGCCGGTTCTATGGGGTTGAACATTGTGGCTTCTGTGATGTCATTTACTGCTACCGTCCTTTACGGTCTGGATGCTGGAGGGAATTCGTTTTATCATGGATATTGGCCAGAGCCTAGCTATCTTTACATGGTAGGAATTTGTTTCATCAGGCCGTTTTCCCCCCTGTCTGTCCATCTGTCAATCTATCCTTGCAAGGAATGGCTTGCACTGAGCAAAATGTCTCAAAAACTAAACTCAATACAAACTCCTGCTTATAAGTAACAAAAAATCACATCCTTGTGAAATGAGGTGCTGCCTCTGCGTGTCCCCCAAACTTGCAACCGGAACTGGAAATGCATGCCAGCACTTTGTGCATGGCAGCATTTCAAAAACACTCTTTTATGAGGGCGCTCTTGTCACACATAAGCATTGAACGTGATTCACGTAATCTCAACGATTCTTTTGTGGTTAAGTTTGTTTACATGATGTGTATTTGTATATTTCCAGAGATTCCAGAGCTTGTCGATGGCTGTGTCGGGTGTGCTGTGTGTCTTCAATCTGCTGGTGTTCTTCATTTCCATCCGTGTGTCTGTTTTTGCAGGCAAATCCATCTGCTGCCAACAGACCCCACTCATGGTGAGACCTGAACACAAACACAATCTACATAGGCACCGTTAATATAAATTGCATATAATTAAAACAACAACAACAACAACAACAACAACAACAACAACAGGGAATGTTGAATAGAGACATGCTGTGGTAAATTAAAAATATTACATTACATATTAAAGTTTTCTCAAGTATGGCTGGCATGTTTTTAACATCAGAAACTATTCCGTCTCTTTCAGCAAGCTGTTGTCATCGGCAACCATTTACCTGAAGGAATGGTGACGTCAATAGCCACACACTCTCCAAATGCCCCGCCTAGATACTATGAGATACCCTCCCAGGTGAATGAGTCGGTCCATTTGGTTATACTCCCAATGTTAAATGACTGTGTTTACTGCCAAACGTGACCAAACATAACCATAAGTAACGCACCTTTACACTTTTGGATTCACCAAATTGTTAATTAATATTCAACTATCATGCTTCTCTCTGTTGAACAGCAAAAACACGTAATTTAAGTACTACTAGAATCCTTTACTCGTTTATTGATAATTTGTTTAGGAATGGATCAATTCAAAGAAGAAAAGTAACATTCATTCAGAATGTCAGGGACATGTGTGTGCGTGCATGTCTCCTTGGCCTGTTCACGACATAGGAAATAGAGTAGGAAGCATCACAGTAGGATGTAGGAAACCACAAAGACTCTTTGAGAGCATTTTTGAGTGAGGGATTTGCATTCTTTACAACAAATTAATTACAGAACTAATTCCACAGAATATACAGGCATATACATCTACATGCATAGAGACTGACAAAATATTTGACATGTTTCTTTAATTAAAATATTAATGATGTTTTTCATCTCATCAAGCTATAATGTCATATCCAAACTGATTGAATTTGATCTCCTTCCATTCCAGATGTAGGCAAGGCTCATCTCAAGTATCTAGGAACTAGGAGTGATGGAGCACCCCCTGGTGGAGGCTATAAGACCTGCATGTCTACAACTCAAACAATAAATGCATAAAACACAAATGTAATTTTATAGATTTTGTTAACCCATAGAGGGCCTGTAAGTCCTTACTAATAGCCCACCAAGAACATACATTGTTATCACTCTCGTGATTATATTTTTTCCTGCATGACTCAAAGTATTGATCTCAATCCAAAGAGGGTTGGTTTGTGCAAGAATGATATGAAATTACATGTATGATTTTGTGCAACATGATGAACCAGCCAGACTTCTCTCTGGCTGGATAGAAAAGCAGACCTGTGTCCTAGATTCTACGGTAAATATGGAAACAATGGAACAAACTTGCAAAACTGTACGCCTGCTAAAACTCTTGTAGTGTTTAACAATTAAAAAAAGGTGATGTCCTTTCTGTCTGATGCTGCCTTTAATTAGGTTATTCTGTAATTATGATTTCAGATTAATTTTAACCATGCCTTTTGTATTGTGTTTGTTGTCATTACTTTTGTATGCTGCTGTCTTAATTAGTGTCACAATGCTTATATTGCCATTCAAATAAACCGGCCTTGTTTGACAACTTAAGTTAGTAGTTAATAGTTAGTTAGTAGGTGTTTACATTTTCTGGATACTTGAGAATGACCATGCATCTAACAAGTGTTGTGCTTTTTCTGATTTTGTAGCAGTTTTTGTATTGAGTTCTTTTTAAGAACATTTTGGGATGCCTCAATATTTTCTTAGACGTGATTTGTTCGTAGGTAAGAACAAACTACACACACTGTGGAGGACTCTTAGGGTGGCATTTTTGTTCTTAAATGCAATCTGAGAAGAAAAAGGCAAAACATCGCCCTAACATGTGTAAAGTCTGGTCCATGGACATCAAGGGGTCCTTGAGGACATTCTAGGCAGTCCACAGCAAACATTTCACCACACTCTTCTAATCCAATTTTCTACTTTGAAAATAGCTAATCTACAAGCTCACAGCGCATTCCATTACTGCCCATTTTGATCTTGTGGATCAGCTATTTTCTAAACTTTTTTTATATATAAATCTTCAAAACATTTCCTAGCAGAAAATATTTTAAGGTAGGGGTCTGCAGAATCCATGTCAATTTGGGGGTCCTTGACTTGAAAATGTTTGAGAACCACTGCTTTAGAGTTTTCAACTGGCCTGAAAATAACAATCGAGCCCAAACAGACCAGTTGAGTTGAAACCAAGCATCATACCCACCTCATAACCCCACTCCCCACATTCCATCATCCCCATACACCCAGTTATAATATGTTAGATTTACTACTACGCACTACTTCTGCAAATGACTTGTTGACATTATGCTAATTTTAGCTATTTTACATTGATGTGTATTGGTGATAAGTTGACTACATGTAAATAATTCTCTGTGTGAGGTCCTGCATTTGTGAGTGCTGCAATCACACACAGGTGTGATAGCCAGGAGTCATGCAAAACCACATGCACATGGGTAAAACACAAGTAGAATTGGTGGGCGGTTCCCTATGGTAGTTAGGATGCAAATTAGGTTAGATGGGGCATCTACTTATCATAATTTGAAGGAACTGGCACACCCCTTCAATTTACAAAGATTTGTAAGAACTTATTGGTGGATGAGGCCCAATGTGGAAAAAAAATCAATAAACCAATCAATGATTACTTTCACTGTTAGATTATTAAACATATGGTGACTAAAATGGCAGGCACAATATATTCTCATTGGCCAACTACAATTTGGGTCGTGCTGGACATGATACAGTTTGAGAACCAGTGCTTTAATTTAGATATTAATTTAGATAGAAAAGCAATCAACACACAGTTTGGCCATGAGTAGCTCTGATCCAGACCTCCGCTGCTTCTATGACCCTTGTACATAATGCAAAGTGTAGTGTGTGTGCGGCTTTAGCATCCAATAGGGTGAGAGTTAGGGTGAGTGGTCACACCATGGGATACCGGGGAGGTGTTTCTGTACAAATCTATACAACATGGCTGTCATATTTTACATCCTTTTGGTTGAATCAAAAGAAAAGCACAAATATGAAAGAAAGTCACAAATATGTTGGGTGCAGTCACTTTTAGTACAATTTCAGTGCAGTGCAATGCAGCTGCTACCGTGTCACTTTATTTTGGGCATTTCCAGAACATATCAAACATGAACATTTCTTAGGATAAATATCAGATGGAAATGGCACACATATGAGTTGACCTTGGTGATGTGTCATGCTTGATATTCGTGTACAAAATATATAGGGCTTACATGGTTAAAATCTACCTTGCTGCAGTATGTGTTTATATATTATGGGCACTATATAAATGTAGCCCACTACTGTAATTTGTGGCCAGATTGCTGTACATTGACAAATGAGTATGAGTTTTGAATGTGGTTAAGCTGATACATAGGTAGGTAGGTAGGTAGGTAGGTAGGTAGGTAGGTAGGTAGGTAGGTAGGTAGGTAGGTAGGTAGGTAGGTAGGTAGGTAGGTAGGTAGGTAGGTTGCAGCATTATGCTGCAACCTACTGTAAACACAAACAACATTTTTGTTTGTGTTTACAGTAGATCAACCTATGGGCAATATATTTCTTGGAGCTGTAAGAAATAATCACATGTATGTTATGAAAATATATGTTGCACGCAACACGCACACACACACACACACACACACACACGCGCACGCACGCACGCACACACGCACACACACACACACACACACACACACACACACACACACACACACACACACACACCACACACACACACACACACACACACACACACACACACAAATTGGGGGACATTTTCGTAACCACTAATAAGGCCTATATACTATCTAGCGAACATAGCAGGTCTAAGCGATTGTAGAACTGAAAATAGGGACTCCATGTTTTGGTTTGGTTAACATACAGTACATTTAATTAAATTAAATTACATGAAATTGTGATATTACCAAGCATAAATATCAAACATATCAGACATTCTACATTTTCCCAAAAGGAAATTTCATTCAGTCTGACCAGATGCAGAGATGAATCACATCCCTACTGGCCATGAAAATGATCAGAAGGGAGATCAAAATCAGAGGCTTAATTGGATTGCACCCAGATCTAACCCAGAACATGAACTCTAGTCGTACACCATGAACAACGGACATCTTCCTCTGTACAAACTATGTTCTATCAATTTCCTTTCCACAATTCTAACTACCAGTAAAATGTGATAGGGTCTGATAGAAGTAATCGTAGGCAAACATGACATTGAAATGTAGGAAATATATTTAGGACTATTTTTGATTATTTTGTTTTGTTTTTAACAGATTTAAATGTTGACAAATCCAATTTGTATGATACTTGTACAATATAAATTTTCCTTTCTTAAGCTGATATTTAGAGTTTTCAATGTCACATCTTGTAACCGACATTTGGAACAGCATAATGACCATGCATGGACTCCTCCCATTCTGTCAGGCCCTATCACACAACGTGGCTCACGTCATTCAGGAGAGTCTGCTCTACACTATGTTTTTACGTTCTGTGCTTTATTATAACAAGTGGATTCATGTGTTGATTCCTTGTCACTCCTGAATCATCTTGTCCAGTATAGCTAAGGTAGACTTTTATACAAGGCCGGTATTCCAAGCATAACTAGTAGATTATTACTGAAACCAGGCTTGTACCAGAAATCACTGCAAGGTCAAGCTTCAGACATGGTCAACAACTTGACCTCTGAAACCTGAGAAGAAAACTGTGTTGATTAAGAGCAATGAAATGTCAGATGCAGCACAGCCATTTTAAGGCATCAATATGACAATATTTGAGGACACAGGTGAAAACTTTGGGCTATTTTGGCTTATTTTCATGCAACTTCTGCGTAACCACTTGAACTCCCATGTTCATATTCTAGGGTGAATGTTATTCAAAAATAGACCATCTACATGTTCAAAAATGTGTCACAACAAGTGAGCTGGTAAAAAAAATGTGATTTGAGTTGGTGGGAAAAGTGGTCAAACTACAATTGTAACAGTTCTACAGGGTGGTAGTAATGTTTTGTGCGATTGATCATATCTTTTCATTAATCTGTTAGAATAATGAAAAGATATAAGCAGTGGCTTTATGGAGAGAAATGTTTAATTTGGACTGTGCACTTACTGTATATTGACTGGACCTGACAAGAGCCTGGTATAAGGGAATGCTTTTCATGTTTGGAATGAACCAGTCTAGTATACGAGGCTACAGGTAACAGATACAACAGCGCCTCCTGGAGGCTGACCCAGTTATGCCCTTCATTTCTTTAAAGCAGTGTTTCTCCTCGTGGTCCAGGCAGGACCCTTGGGGTTCTAACTGGACCCCTAGGTGTGCTCTGAGCCAGTGCACATCTGTACACTCACAGAGTTATAGGGAAATACATAACCTTGAAATAGATAACAAAATCAGACTTGTGTGAAGTGAGCGGTGCCTTTCATCACAATGACAACGTCTGACAACGCCAATAATATGACATCACAAATATCTCGTGCTCCGGGCAGTTTGTGCTCAAACGGACGGACAGACAGACAGACATAGCTGCTCGGCATACAGTATAGCGGCTGCACCGCTCCAAAAAGTTTGAGAAGCACTGCTTTAAAGAAATCATTCATGGTAACACAGTACATAATAGCATTGGATTCTTCATCGTGAACTTAAACAATATTAAAAGATAAATCTATGATATGTGGAAACAAAAGATTTTTCTTTAGGACCCTGGTCATGTCAAAACATTGTTTTCCCAACAGTCAAGACAAACTGGAAACTGTCTCCTGTTGCCATGGTGACCGAGAGTCATCAATATTATTCCATCTTTACACACTATGTTAAAACCACTCACATATCAATGTCATACAGAGTTATAGTGTAGTCTTGGAAATGTATTTATTATTACACACAGTAGCAGGCTGTTTGAGTTTATGGTAGAGCCCGACCGATAAATCACCCCAGATCAATATATTAGTCTGAACGATATATGTATATCAGCCATTATTTGTGTTTTATGACATCGGCATTGGAAATTATACAGCTATGTGTTCAGATGTTTGATCATTTTCTACATTTGTACATAGTAACCCTATTTTGCTTGCTTGTATAGTGTTTAAATAATTAAAGATAATTATTTTTAATACATTGTTGTATGGACAAAAAAAGGATATGATATGAAATTTTATTTTCAGTCACAACAGTGATAAACGGTGAGAGGGAAGTGGTTCTCAAAGTAGTATCCAGGGACCCTCAGGGATCCTTGAAGGTCTGTAACTCAGTAGTACCAGATGGAACCCAATGGATTTAGCTCATTTGAAGGCCTTTTAAGAGTGTTTTTTTTTCTCCTTTCCATAACCATTGATTAAAATTCCCCAAATGTCGGAATCAATCCTAAAAGTGTGCGATCGGTCGGGCTCTGGTTTAGATGAATGAATTTGACACGGCATGCTGTCAGATAACTGCACGTTCATCATATCATCAGCACGACTTCAAGCGACACGTGACACACGTCCGACCGACCGAACGTCAAAATCAAACCCTCCCCTGTGTCCAGAGTAGTTGAATGAAGGGTCAAAATAAAATTAAAAAAACATAGTCACTGGTTGGAATCTTTCCATTTCTTTTTTTGCTCCTTGTCAATCACTGTGACGTCACATGTGTGACATCATCAGTCGTATTCAGTTTTTTTTTTCTTTTTTTCACAGAGCGACATGCAGCGAACGGGGGGAGAGGGTTAACAGTCTGAACTGATCTGGAATCAGCTAATGTTCATCATTCATGTAATGGACATACAGACAGATGGACGGACAGACGGACGGACAGACAGAGAGACAGTGTTAGTTGTATGAGTGTGTGTGTCCGTGTGTGTGTGTGTGTGTGTGTGTGTGTGTGTGTGTGTGTGTGCATGTGTGTGTGTGTGTGTGTGTGAGTGTGTGTGTGTGTGAGTGTGTGTGCGATGTGCGTACGTCCCTTGAGACAGTCCCAACAGACAGGAAGTCCTCCCCATTCTTCTTTTTCTTCTTGTGTGGTTGTAGTTTTCAGAGCTGCTAGTAGTGGCTGAGGTTGTGCCACTTGGAGATCTGTCGCCGGGGGTTTTCGCACACCTCCCTCCAGTGGGACGTGCCGGAGGGGCTGGGGGAGGAGGAGCTGGGCGAGTGGAGGCCGAGCAACAGACGGCCCAGGACCTCGTTCTTGGTGGTTCTGTCAAAGTCCACGACCAGGAACTCCACGGAGATGTCGGCCAGGAGCTCCGGCGGGACGTCGTAGATGAAGGACTCGTTGAAGACGGGGTTGAGCGTGCTCTTCTTCACGTGGGTCTTCTTCTTGGCGATACGTTTGCGTCCGTAGAACACGTTGACCTTCACATACGGGTCTGGAAGGACACACAGCAGCCACGGTATTGGCACCACACACAGATATGGGTGAGCACTAGGGCTAGCGTAATAATCATAATCGATTCATTGTCCGACTATATAAACAACAATTAATCAATTCATCGGATTATGACACTTATTTACTTATTACCTTAAAATATATTATAGTTTAAACCTTACAAAAACAAAAAAGAGAATGAATTCATTAGCTGATGATTAGGCTGCTATTCACTAAATTAAAAACAAATCA
Source organism: Benthosema pterotum (assembly GCA_039105355.1). NCBI lineage: Eukaryota > Metazoa > Chordata > Actinopteri > Myctophiformes > Myctophidae > Benthosema > Benthosema pterotum. The sequence continues at coordinate 35,271,309 of CM076967.1, read as the reverse complement.
AAATGAATTAAGGCAAAAGGTATCTTTAGGATTATTTTGACTGCTTAAATTTGATTGATGAAGCTCAACATGTCAGTCTAAAAGAACCAATTCTCTTCTGAAATCTAATCTGAAGTGATTTAAAATAAATATTCAGGCAATGTTTTGTTCTTGATACTATAATTGTAATTATGTGTCATATTTTGCTTTACAGTTCCTACTGTGCAACTATTATCAGATTGTAAGGGAAGCAAGATGGATCACTCCTTTAGTTTTGCCACATTTAAGACTGGAAAAGCTTTGGTTACGTGGAAAAACACCCAGGATGAATTGCAAAATCTACAGTGATTAGGGTTGATCCAATTCACCGGTTACTAAATTAGTTGACAACTAATTTAATTATTGATTCAATTATGATTCATCGATGAATTGTTGCAGCCCTAATGAGCACACACTGTATTATGGCATTGCATGCAGATATGACTGAATGTACTCTGTATGTATGCTGTAAGTGCCTGCTTGGAGTGTACAGTACCTAACTAGCAGTATCTTGTCATACTAATTTGCACTTGTAAGATATGCCAAAACCCATCTAGACTGACACTAGAATTTGAGGAAGACGCAAAATAAAGCTATGTGCAGGTAGTCAACACGTGTAGACATTCCCTAACATTCTCATAAGGTGGTCTTCACAAAAATGGCTTTTTGTCGTATGCATTGTGAAAGATGGTGGGCATTAGCAAAAACAATATAGCAGGTTTGGTGAAGCGTGACTTTGGAAAAGATTGCCCCTTATCATGGTTCCTGACTGAGTACTGCCAAAACCTCCACTGAGGAGGGTGTAGCAACCACATGTCTTGTCTGATACACATGGAGACACCAGCTGCTTCTCTTCACCTGCCAGAGAGGAGCTTGGCAAGATCAGACCGATCTGAACTATTTGCCTTTTTATTGAATTGCAGTTAACGGTACAGCCAGTGACTGTACCGTTAACTGCAATTCTATGGCAGGAGTTCTCAACGTTTTGGGCTGGGGGACCTCCGATGAAGTACTACAGTGTCATTCTTAAAGAATAACCTTTGACTGCACTACTGTTAAAAATATTGTTAATAAGGATAATACTGTTGTTACTGTACTTCTTCTAGGTTTCATGACAGACAGGATGTATACTCACTTGCAGACAGACCGCTCATGTCCATTTTGGGCAGATGTCTGGCCTTCAGCACGACCACACTGAGGCGATGAGAGACTGGCTGGTAGGACAGAGACACGAGCAGCTCCCCACGAGTCTCACACTGCACGTGTAACAGAACGCACACACGCACGTGCGCGCGCACACACACACACACACACACACACACACACACACACACACACACACACACACACACACACACGCATGCATGCATTAGTATAAAATATGAGAAACACTCTAGAAATGGTTCTCGTAGGGACCCTCAGACTTCCTTGTCTGTAACTCTTCAATTCAGTTCAGTTTATTTTATTTCAGAGCTTATGGGCACGGTAAGCGCTGCATTACAAACATTGACATATATTTTATATACGTACATGTGCAGACATACATACACACACTTTTATTTATTTTATTATTTTTTCCCCTCTTTTCCTCCCGAATGTCCATTCCTTGCCCAAGAGTCCGAAAAGGGTCTGGGAAAAGCCATTTGGCTTGTCGAGCCCTGCCCCCGTCCATGCTGAGTATTCAGTCACCAAGGCACTCTATACAGTATAATTGAATTATAGTACTGTACCGTATATGTACACATATACATACACATACATATAAATATACATATACACACACACGCACACAAACATTGTTGCATTGTATACCTGAGCACACACATAAGACATTCCCCAGTGGTAACAAACTGCCTTCACTGCACTCCATCACCACTGCACTCTGAGATTATCAAGGGGAACCAAATGGACCCTTTCATTCCATAATGTATACTAGTGATCCATTTAGTGTATCACTACATTATGGTAGTGATGCTGTACAGTATTTACGGTCCTTTAAATTACAAGATTTGACAAACAATGTTGTCTAAACTTTGTTGTCTTTTTTTGGAACTGACCTGCACGTTCCTCTTGGTGATTGGCTGGCTGATGTGAACCCGCCCAGTGCTGGGGTCCACGCCCTTCAGCGGCACCACGGCCTCCCCGATGACGTCGTCGCGGGCGAAGCGGTCGAAGCTGAGCACCAGGAAGTGCAGCATGAGCTCGGGCAGCGCGCTGTACGCCACGCCGTAGAAGGAGAAGGTCTCGTCGAACAGCGGCTCTGTGGTCTTCCTCAGCACGCGGGTCTTCACGCGGTGCTTCTTCTCGGGGAGGATGGTCATCTTCACGTAGGGGTCCGAGCTGCCTGACGAGCCGTCCACGGCCGGCAGGCCCCGCGCCCCCACCACCGTCACCACAAGGGCCTTCTTGGGGAAGTTGTAGTCCACGGCCAGGCTGAGGGTGCCCAGGCTTTGCTCTGGACACAGACACATCAGGACATGGTAAGTACCATTAACCCATTTTGATACTATAGATTTTACAAAACGTTCGCTCTGAAAGAACATATAGTACAAAGAACATAATAGTATTCAAAGAGTTTCGTGAAACTGCGTTTTCACGATTTCCCCAAAAATAGCAGATGAGAGTGGCACGCTATGCAGCCGTGAACACCAGGGAAAAAAAGCATACAGAATGGGTTAAATTGTGGTTTTGGGATTAAGCATATGAATAGAAATTATATTTCTGTTTGGCTTTTGAGCTTTGTAAACCAAAATAGAACAGGATAGTGTGGCAATATGGAACATATCTGGCCACATTCTGTAATGTTTCTTAAAGTCTCATGTTTCACAGAGACCCATATTTAAACGTTTTTGTCATGTTTTTGTTATTTTTATTGTCCAGAATTTCAGTCCAATATACAGTTATTTTGCTACACCAGACTGCAGTGCAAAACACTACCAAAAAGGGTCACAAGATGGCACTGTTGTCCATTGAATTCATGGTCTGTTCTAGAAACGAATTCCACTGCTTTTATTCTGAAAGGGTTTTGGGCAGGAAATTCAATGTACAATGACAGTCTGCAGAGAAACAGCCACCATTCTCTGTCTGACCCAGTTGTGTATATATTTTCTGCATTTCAGGTGAGATATAGTGCAAAACCCATGAACACTGTATATTATTGTGCTTGTCTGTGACAATACACTCGTTTTTGTTTGGTTTGTTTATAATAAGTGATACAATAAGAGAACTCTGAAATAACATGCATGGTACACTGTGGCTAGCTGGTTAACTATAGGGTGACCTCTACAGCAAATGCCTAGTTGGTGTGCTGTGGTGGCCATTATGTCACTGTAGGTCATGGAAGCTAATGCTACATAGTGTGTGTACTATATGACTACATTACTGTAGTGAGTGTTATGAAGAAAACTACTGGACTCTTATGGTTTATTTCTTTATTTGACATGAATACACTATGTTACTATGGCTGGGGAATATGCATTTATTATTTTGTGACCTAATTGAGTTAAAGTGTAAGTAACCTGTTTTGCACTACTTTTCCCAATCAAATTGTGTCATAATTACAAACACATTTGCCAATACAACAATACTTGGTGTGTATTTGCTCTGGGGGCTATCAGAAGAAAGGTGGTCCAACCCCCGAAGCACTGGCCAATCACGCCGGAAAGTTACGAGTTCATATGGCGCGTCATTAGGAGAACATCTCATCGGGTTCCCATTGACTTGCATAGACTTGCATAGAAGAGTGGCCATGGGAATTACCATATTAAACACTCTCGTAACGGAGTACATACATCACTCTGTTAATGATCGTGACCGGGGACCACACGGCCACCACACGTTGTTTTTACTCAGACAGTCTCTCAGACCGTTTTTGCAATATCCATGTTGAAACAGAGCTAGCGTATGTGGCTAATAGTTCTACACACTGCAGTCGCGAGGGGCGTGCCTCACTCCAGCTGACTAGTGGCTCAGAGCCATCTAGTACAAGACTTGCGACATTGCGGAGTCGGAAACTGAGCGCTCGAGCTGCCTGAATGGAGACAAACTGGAGTTCTCCACCAGCACCAAGCCAACGTTTAGTTGTTTTCTGCCGCTGGAATGCGAGGGGACTCGGTGGATGGATTATGGACATTACGTTAGCAGCAACTGTGCTTTATGCTGGGATAGAACCATGACAATAACATTAAAAACAGGAGGAGTATTTGTGAAGGAGAGAGTAATCTTGGTAAACATGCTCGTACGTAAATAACCGAACGAGCCAGCAGACCACCGCTGCGTCTACCCACTGATACTGATCCTCTCGGGGATCAGCAGCAGCTTCGCTTTTACAATCTCTTTCACAATCTCATGTCCGGGCAGTAGCATTGTTTCCGAGTTTTACGCACACTGCTGCCTGCGTACTAGGAGTACACTGCGTAAAAACATCCACGCTCAGTATGCCAGGTCGGACAGGTCCCTTTTCAAATGTGCAGCATCCCTTTTCAAATGTGGCTTTGAGGCCATGCCAGATTTCCACTGGCCAAACGTGTATCGGAATTCCCTTCCCACCTATATTGCTGCACCCACCGAAAAAGTTGTAGACGACCGAAAAGTTGTTCCAAGAACTGAGCGCTATAAATAGTCTAGACTCCACGCTGATTCTGTCTATACTCAATAAGCACATCTGCGTTGCTGGGGCGCTACCGTGCTGACGAGGAGAAGGGCGTGTCCATCGGAGTTAGCATTGCAACAAGATCTCCTATTGTCGTCATACACCCGCGACATCAACAGATTCAGAACTACATTTCCCAAAGTGGCAGATGTAGTAAATTTATTTTTATAAACCTCAAATGTGAGATGTGTATGGCCGCATCAGGCATTTTAAATATATCATTGGGATACTTAGGCTATTTTTGAGGGACATGTGTCAACACTTTTGAGAGTTTTTTGCAGGTTACCTACACTTTAATGGTAATTATTGATTGATACTAATTGCAATTGAAATGGACTATGGTTATATGAATATGTTAATTAGATCGTTTCTATATTGTATGGATAATTTTGAGAATATTTTGGAAAATTAAATGTACAATGACAGTCTGCAGAGAAACAGCCACCATTCTCTGTCTGACCCTGTTGTGTATATATTTTCTGCATTTCAGGACAACGATCCTGGTAAAATAAAAATCTAAATATGTGGCCCCAGAAAACAACCCTGCTTATTCTGTGAGCGCTACAATAGCACAGGATGACAAATATCTACAGTATTACATACAACGTATATTACTTTCCCAAGTCCCTCCCAAGTACACTGCGATAACTCTTTTTTTTTTTTTTTTTTTTTTGCTGTGTGCAAAATGCTGCGGTGGATTAGGATCTACAAACTACCACACAATGAGGCATGTTTTGGCAGAGTAAAATATTACTTATTACACATTTTGGCAGAGTAATATCTCTACTCTACTTTTGCTGGAAAGGGTAATAATATTACATGTAATAATGAATTAATTAGTTCACTGCCCAACACTGATGAGTTTTATACGGACATGTGCAACACACAGGCTATAGCTACCTGGCTCAGGGTCTGACGTGGGCGGGGTGAAGGGCGAGACCGTCTTGCTGCTGTCCGACGTGCTGTCCTCCAGGCAGTAGTCGTCCGCGGCCGCGGCCAGCGATGCCGCGCCGTCCCGCGGGGCCTCGGCAGCGTCGGGGGGCAGCAGGTTGCTCATCTGCAGCACGTTGTTCTCGGCGTCCACCAGTACCATGCCACCCCCCCTGCCGCCGCTCCTCCTCCCCTCTCCGGCCTCCTCGTCACCCCCGCCGCCCCCCTTCCCGCCGAGGCCGGCGGCGGCCCGCCGCGCCACCCGCACGATGCGCTTGCTGCTGCTGAGCGACTCCGGGTAGATGCTGATGCCCTTCAGCATGTGGATGAAGCGGTAGGGAGGGTCCTCGGCCGAGTCGCCATAGCGCTCGCCATGGAGCTTGTGGCGCGACGACGAGGAGGAGCAGCGCGGGAAGCGCCGCTGGCACACCATCCACAGCAGCACCAGCATCACCACCAGCACCACCAGGACGCCGGCGCCGATGAAACCCGCCAACACCGGAGACATGGCTGGGAGGAAAAAAGGGAGAGAGACGGCCTTTGTTTACCAACGGACGCAGTAACACAGCACTTTATTGTTGGACTGCTGTCTCCCAGGGGGAACACACACACGCACACACACACACACACACACACTGTGTGTGTTAGAAGCAGCCATCAGCATGGGATGATGTCATATTTTGAAAGGTGGTTAAAACCAGCTGAGCCCGTTGCTTAGCAACACACCCTTTGCCCTCCCTGCAGTGTTGATTTATATTGTAGATAGTAGAGGTTCGTTTTACTGTGTTCAAACTACAGTATACAGCCACTGTCATGTACACAGCATGTTGTAGTTATTTGTTTATTTCACTCTGTTTCTAATGTAGTTATTAGTGTACGTGCATGTGTATTAGTGCTCTGTGTTGCTACAGTTATGCCTATTATGGGTCCATGTATAGTATTGTGATTGATTATATTGTTGAGCTGGACTATAAAAAACTTCACACAATAAATTAAATGACAGCTAAGAGAACCAGATAACAAATAAGAACAAATAACAGTCATCAATAAATATATGAAACCTTATGGTATCTTCTGTCTGTGCATTAGCCCAGCAGTAGAAATCTCTAGGCTTGTGCATGGAACCAGTGTCCATTGCAGGCTTTTACATACTGTATGTACTGTAGGTGACATCCTGGAATAAGGTCGAGAGCCAAGGTCGTAACACTGGTCTGTCATTGGGCTGTCGAGAAGTCAATCAAAATGTTGACAGGAAGTGCGATGAGGATGTGAATTCTACTATTTTATCTATTACACTGATCACACACAGTAATAGCAGATTTGATACTTTCAAAACATTTTGGAAATGCTTTTTGGAGTTTTGGAAGTAATAATAATAATAATAATAATAGGGGTAATAATAATAATGACATGCCAAGTCAATGTGCCTAAAAACACCAGAACATTCTACAGCTGATAAAACACAAGTTCCAAGGTCCTGAAACAAAGTACTAAGAAAGCACAAATTGACCCAAAATATCCGTCCATTACTTTGGTTGTCTGTTAGTACCATAGGTCCTTAATAAAGAACAGACATTCTGCGCCCCACCAATAGAATAAAGTTATACATGGTACACACTTCCTGTCTCCGTGTTTGCCTATTGTTGTCAGACCGTGTCCTGAGATCACTCTTGCTACTTCTCCAGAGCGTGTTGCTTGCTGACACATGCAGGTCTCTAATAAAGTTAATTTTCTGCTTGACCTGCTTCTGGTCTCCTAAATGGGCGTTCTCCCATCTCACACAAACACAGGCCATCAATCAAAGTTACTGTGTCCTTTTTTTGGCATCTCCTTGTACTCTCGTCAGAGTTGAATTTACACGGAGGATTTGACAGTGATTGACTACTCCTGTAGGGTAGGGGCAGGTGATCGGACAACTTTTTATAATTTAAAATACCTTTAAAAGAAGGACAATACAGTCCTCAAAGGTTAGGGACTCCTGAAAGGTGTCCTGCACACTTTCTGGAAGTTACAAAATGGATGCTCTTCAAACATTTGTCTTGATGAAGGTCTAACGTCCTTCGATTGGACATCAAAGGTCCCTTTCCCATCAAACCTGTTGGAAGAACCCAGTCCATGAAATGCAGCAGAGCCAGAGTTTTCATGGAACACGTTAATACACTAAACACCAGTGACGCCTGAATCAATAAAGCATTGATTTCGCTTACTAATGTTTACTAAAGCTCTTAAAGGTCTGCTCCTGAATACGTCTCTGACCTGCTCACTGTCTTCATACAAATGAGGGTTTTCAAACTTTTCAGGCCCCTAAAATAAATGTGGTGGTGACCCCACCCTGATGAGAACATGGAATTGTATAGGGATTACGGTTCCACAGATAAATATTATGAACACATTACTGTATAGTACTGCTGCTTGCTTCCCATTATACTGTACACTCGATATTATGGTGTGACACACACATGCACACACAGACATTTCTGCCTAGCTTACATAGTAATCTTGCTTTCTGCGTTTGCAATAATATGGACAATTTGGCAAATTCGCTATCTTTCCGACGAGTGTTTTACCTGATATCTATGTGTGTGCACACACACGTGTGTGTGTCTGTGTGTGTGTGTGTGTGTGTGTGTGTGTGTGTGAGAGAGAGAGAGAGAGAGACAATATCACATTCCTCCTTTATCATTGTTGTTGTTTTTCGGAACAGGCAGCAGTGTGACATGGCATTGTAACATCACAGCAGTGTGACATCACAGCAGTGTGATATGGCACTGTGACATCACAGCAGTGTGACATCACAGAAGTGTGACATCACAGCAGTGTGACATCACAGCAGTGTGACATGGCACTGTGACATCACAGCAGTGTAAAATCACAGCAGTGTGACATGGTACTGCGACATCACAGCAGTGTGACATGGTACTGCGACATCACAGCAGTGTGACATCACATTGTGACATCACAGAAGTGTGACATGGTACTGTGACATCACAGAAGTGTGATATCGCATTGTGACATGATGACATCACAGCAGGACGCCTAGTTGAAGTGAGCTGGTGATATCTTCAGGATCTGATAATCAATATTCCTTCCTCACTTTTTTATCCTCAATGTACTTGTACTTTGCTCAACCAATCAAATCATTGCTATGGGGTGATCATTGTGTTTGTGGGCTAGCACTCCGCAAGCACCCTCCCAAGTGGTTCTCAGAATACAGAAAAAATGATTGATTGTAAAATGCCATATGATCATGTAATAAATGAAATATCATAGAATGGCAGAGCTATTGTCAGCATTTCAGACATTTGTTGTTTCCATTGACTACAGCAGTGGTTCCCAATGCGGCGTTCAGGGAACCAAAGGGGATCCTTGAGAGAGTTCCAGGGGATCTTCAGCTAAATAATGATTAGGAGCCAATGGATGTGGATCTGTAACTCAGAGTGTAGCCTACAAATGGAACCAGTGACTGGTTTGTTCCATTCTGTACAGTCTCAGTCTATAGCTCCACTTCAAGGCAGAATCATATTAAGCAGTGGACCATAGATTTTCAATATACATCAGGGATGGGGGTCCCTGGCATATATTTTCAAATGCGGGTCCGCGGGCAAACGATTGTCAATTTGAGGCTCCCTGACGTGAAACCGGGAGCGACAGTAGCCAGTGCTCATGATGATGTCACCCCGGTGTTCAACAAAGGGATAGAGACATGACGTCATCCCACCCACACCCGCTGATCCAGTGCATGAGGCTTATTTCAATGTAGACACGATGGACCAGGTCCTATGTTTTATAGGCCTTCTTTGTACATGTCCAGTTTAAATATCAATAACATTCCCTGATGTCCTAGTGATTAACAATCACTAGGCCTAATGATGATGATGGAGGAAGAATAATACACTATTAAGACATTCAGACAGTATATATGGGCATATATTTTCTCACATTTCTCACATTCTGAGAGCTTAACCAAAAAATAAGTTGAAATAAATGGCTACTGCTTATTTGGGCCCAAAGTATATCTATTCAGCTATTCACCTAAATAGACCAGCCTATATTATAATACCTTCATCATATCAGTCAACTACAACACACCATTACTTGGTGTATGCTACTGTATTTTTATGTGTTAAATGCATACAGATCAGTAGTTTTACGTTGATATGTGTGTATTTCCGACATTTCCGACAATTTAAGGTAAAAAAGAGAGAGAAACAAGAAAGGTTAAGCTACAAACGCATTAAATTGAAGCAGCGCAGGTCTGGGCCCTCCCTGTACTCACCATAGCCATGTCGTATTTCAGTGATTTCAGCCATTTGGTGAATCAGCAGGATGGGACGATCCGCGCAGATAGACGTTGGGGTGATCCTGTTCTTCTATCAGACTAAACGGCCTCTATTTAATAGCATCCATAGAGAACACTCGGTCGGAGATGATGGAGCATGAATTCAAAATACGAGAAAATGTCGACGAAATGCTCATATGTCAGACTGGAACGCAGCGTCCCTCCGTCCACTGTGTATGTGTGCGTGTGATGCTGTCAAAGTGGGTTGAGATGCAGCAGCCGGAGGCTGACTGGTACACAGAGAGGAGAAGCCCCGCCCTGCCCACTCCAGAGCTACCTACTAGAACAGTTGCGCCATTGAGGGGTCGGAAACTGAGCGCTCGATCGCTGTTCATGCAGGGTGAAAGACGGACAAGCTGGAGTTGGTTTAAAACATTGTTTTCAACGATAGTGGCGCAAGTACCTACTCCAAAAACGACCAAAATATATAAAGGTGTTTAAGATAATCAAAAACGGGCTGTTGCCTGGGTCCATAATTTCATTTCTGCCTACTTCGGATCCAGGATTTGTCCCTGTTTGTTGTCCCCATTCTCAGTAGTAGTCTACATAGAAGAGCCGCCATTGGAGTGGCCCCATGAAGTGAACGGAGTTTGCGTAACTGTCTTTATACTGTTATAGGCTATCTGGTCTTCTCTCTGCCTCGGAATATTAATGAGATCAAAGATACTGGTAAACAGGAAGCTGAGAGAGAAAGAGAGAGAGAGAGAGAGAGAGAGGGAGAGAGAGAGAAAGAGAGAGAGAGAGAGAGAGAGAGAGAGAGAGAGAGAGAGAGAGAGAGAGAGAGAGAGAGAGAGAGAGAGAGAGCAGAGAGAGAGAGAGAGAGAGAGAGAGATGGGGAGGAGGCCGGGTAGAGGATAGGCCTAGTGTGGTCTAGAGTTACTGGCATTGCTGCTTTATATTTACCGGTAAAGTTGTCATATCCTATATAGATAGAAACCCGGGTATAGGGTAGAACAGTGGTTTTCGACCGTTTTCATACCATGCAGGGCTCATTTATTCAGCATTTTAGCCACGGACCACCTTTGGTCTTGGACCTAGTCTCCCAGACCCAAAATCATGTATTTTCAAGTTTTTGAGATAATTGGCAAAGCGTTGGTCAAAATATGAATTCTTCTACATTTTCTAATTGTGTAGATTCTTGAAAATTAAGTAATTTGGATGTTTAAACATAATTTGAGAGAGTAAAAAGAAACCAAATGGACTCATTTTAGTTACAGATGTATAAGGGCTCATTACCAAATGTCCATCATTTAGCTGGGAACCACCTGGAATCCTATCAGCGACCACTGGTGGTCCTGTAAAAGATGAAGAATTATATGTGTTTAACGGTGGGGAAAGGTTTAATATTGAACATGTAAGATGATTGTTCATTCATTTGATCGAAATAGGCTACATAATTCACTTACATACTGTGTGTGTGTGTGTGTGTGTGTGTGTGTGTGTGTGTGTGTGTGTGTGTGTGTGTGTGTGTGTGTGTGTGTGTGTGTGCGTGCGTGTGTGTGTGTGTGCGCGCACACGCTCTAAATATCGCTTCAAAGTCTGTATTATTATTCTATTAGGATTACTTCAGGGTAAAAGCAAGAGGGTTATTTCTTTATTGCTAAATCAGATTCCTAAGTATAATTTGATAAAATCACCCACTGCAGGCACTTATGTGCAGCAAGAAACAATGGTACATTCTTTAATGTCAGAACTTTCCCAATGTCTTTCTCATATCCTCCATCGACCCCACACCCATTCCTTTTATGCATTCTGGGCAAGTTGTGTGAAATAAATAAATACAAATAAAAAGATACTCATAATATGATCTTATGATTACTGTAATAATAGCCTTGGTACCCTGGCTTTTATTTCCGTTCACATTCGGCTCAACAATAGTCTTAACCAATTATGGTCTCAACATGTCATCCCTATTTTCCATATTAAAGATGACAATTTGGTATATACAGTAGCCTAGTTATGTTACAATATAAATGCACTATACTTGTGTTACTTTCACACAACCTTAAAACGAATTTGATGCACGAAATGCATCAAATCCTAAATGCAAGTGTAAAATACTATTTCAGCAGCATTTTAATGTCATCATGAAGCATAAGCAGTGGAGGGATATGTTTCGAAAGAATGTATCATAAAAAATACATTACTGTTGTTAGTTTATGTGAATTCTAGTTTGAAACAATATACAGTAAATTTTATTTTGTGAACACATTACTTTAAAAAAGTATGCTATTTATTAAATAACACGAAAATGTTTGACAATCGAGGACCCATAATGACACAACCAAGAAAGTTGAAAGTGGTTTATTTATAATCCATTGCACAGCAATGTTGCTTGCAGAAATATCTGCAGCCTAATGCAACAGACACACAAAATATGGTAAATGAAAAGAAAACTTTAGGTCTCTGGAATAATCCATTCATTCATTTTCAACCACAAGTCAGGTAGTGGAGTTATAGAGAGCCAAGACTTGTGTTTCCACTGGTCTGGGCACAGTATTCTGGTCTGACTGGTTCAGCAATGGAGATATAATCAAGCCACCTGGTTCCCGGCTTGTGGCCTCCTCCCGGCTGGACGGGCCTGGAAAACCTACCTGTGGAGCTACTGTACCTCAACCTGTCCACTAAGTGAGATGCAAGCCAACCTCCTGAGAAACGTCTTTCATCTGCATAATTCCTTTTAGACACGAGTCATGATAGGGCGTAGTATAGGTACAAAGATTGAATGGTATCAACTGCTTTACTTTCTGGCTCAGCTCTCTTTTTATCGTTGAGGAACAGAGAATGCAATTTCAATCTGATATTCTGATATTCTCTAGCTCATTAATACAAAAAAGAAAGGAAAAAAGTCTAGTGCTTTTAATTAGGATTGTTATTTAATAGTGAAAATAGCAAATCTACAAGCCCGGCTATTTCAAAAGAGAGCAACACCATCATACGTCAGATTATAACATAAGGTTTAAGTGGGTACAATGATAAACAGCCATATAAGAATGTTTTGACATCATTTAAATAAGGTAAACAGGCCTCAACAGGCCAAGTTAGGGTCCATTTGGTTCCATTTGTACACTGTCAGAGTTCAATTAAATACTGAGGATTTGACCTAATGCATAATCAAACTGGAGGGCCTTGAAATAAAACAAATAACTGAAGTAAGAAATCCAGGGCTCCGGGGGGTCAAGGGTCAGACAGGGGCATGGTGTGCAGCACTTCATCTAGGAGTTGCAGCGCGCGGTGCAGGTGCACCTCCACCCAGCACGGGGTGTGCTTGATGCTCTGCCGTGGGTAATCTGGACCCCAGCCTTTCACAAAACTCAAACGCAGAATACACAAACGCCTCAGGTCGTCGACTCCTATACCTGCTGCTGCTGCCAGACCTACAGGAGAGAAGGAATGTTACAAAGTATAAGAAACTTTCGGGCAGAAGCATCGATCTACAAGCTTTGCTCCGCATTTCAAGCTTGCAGATCTGCTTTGTGTGACACTGTAGTATGATCAAGTAGGGCATTAATTTACAAAAAAAACACAAAAATGTAGAATATTGAGGTTTCAGCACAAAAGAGATAATAACTCATTCAAACCATTTATATCTAGAACATAAATTTAAAAACAGATATTGAGAGAGAAGTAGAAAGAGAAAGCGAGTGAGAGATACTTACTAACAGCTGGGGCGATGCCTCCCACCCTGCATGGTCCGGGAATTGAACCAGCAACAGCAGCAGCCTGCGCAGCTGTCGCTGTCTGCGCTGTTACTGCCTGCTGCTGCATCTGTCTATGACACTGTCGCAGGTCAAATACCTGCAACCACACAAAAACTACATTACCCACAGTACCGTGAGCCAGATCAAAACACCTGCAAACAGATTTTTAAGGCAAATTAGCCTATATAGCAGGGACAGAACAGACACTGCACACTATGCAAACATAGAAGTCCCATACAGTATAGGACCAGCGCATGTAGTGTATCAAGCTGCCCCAGGCTAGAAAATCAGGCCAATAATGAATAATGCTCATTATTAGCACTGCATCAAGTACAACAGAAGCAAAAAGAGATGTGCATTTCTATGAAACAGTTAGTTGGTGGTCACTGCTCCCTAAACACCATCAGAGGGAGCCAGATAGCCAGCCAGATTGACCAGAGATCAAGCATCAATGTAGAGACTAGTATAAATAATTCAGATTCGCCCCTAGTGGCCAATCAGGATGGACCACCATCTGCCTAAATTAACAATTTTTCTTTTAGCTATGGAGGTTAAAGGTTACCTTCATGTATGCTCCAGGGTAGATCTTGTGGACAGCGTCTCCAGGAGCTCGTCCAGCCTCTCTGTCCAGGTAGAAACTCTGGACGAACACTGCATGGTCGCTAAGGCAACGCATCCACACGTCCCCCTCCCCCCGGCACTCCAGCTGAACCCCCCGTCCGATATGGAGCCTGGACATGTGACACCATAGCAGTGCGTTTTTTGAATTTGTTTCAATTTGTTTTTGTGTCATATTCTCACAAGGCATTGCATGTGACCTTGTAGATTTGATGTTTTCAACATTTTTTATTTGGCGTGGACAGCAAAAAATGCAGTTTAGAGAATCAAGTCTAGATCCATTAATTACTTAATCCTCTAGAGGATATAGGATGAATTGCCTTTGTAGACACAGCTAGGGCTATCAGACTGGGTGCCTGGAACCCTTCAAGGACCTGTGGGTGTCCCACAGTTCCGGGGGCTCCCCAGTAGAAATGTTATCAACAAGAAGTTTTGTTACAAACCACTGAGCAACAGCACTGACCTGGCTCTCTCGCTGGCTTCAGTCCGGTGGACGTTGCTCAGCTGGCCAAGGCAGAAGCGCTCTCCTCCAGACGGGTCCACGTAGCCGTCCACGCGCACCAGCGGACAGCTGGACAGCACCTTGAACATCTCCCCTACCTGCATGTCCATCTCAAAGTATGAGATGGAACACCAAAACTCTGGACCTGGACAGAGAGAAGGACAAGAGGAGGAGATAGGGACACAAAGCCAGACAGACAGTGTGTGCATGTGTGTGTGTGTGTGTGTGTGTGTGTGTGTGTGTGTGTGTGTGTGTGTGTGTGTATACAGGCGTGCGTGCGTGTGTGTGTGTGTGTGTACGTACCTGGGTGGTTGGAGACAGGCTGGGGGAAAGCAGGAGTGCTGTGATGTTGGGACCCTGGAGAGAGAAACACTATATCGTCTCTGTCGGACAGAAACCCTTTATTCCTCATATTTCAACTTTTTGTTTCTTTTGCAAATTAGAAGCCCTACTTGATCATAATACAGCGTCACACACAAGCATCAGAACGTAGCAGATTTCCAATCTCTTCACACTGTTCATCCTTGCTACTTTTGCTATTAAAAAAAAAATCTGAAAGGTAACAGTTTCGGAGAGTTTGCCATCCAACAGAGACGATATTAATCAACACTATATTATCTCACTCTCCACATGTTCATACATTAATCTAAATGAGCAATGGTAATCCAGTAAAGCCATCGGGATAGATTCATGAATAAAACATAATCCAGACAATAATCTGACAGTCCACAACTCAGCAGTGAGAATACAAAGAGTCATTTGCCTTTAGTTATTATGGCATGCACTTATATATTCTGGAAATAGGCCTGGCAACATACAGTCAATTTCCCATAAACAATACAATCTGCCTTCACAAATAATTAGAATAAAAATCGTAACGGTCACAATGTTTAATAGCATGTTTTGAATATTTATTATAGCAAAAATAGCCGATCTACAAGCTCATAAGCTGTCATGATGAGGTATGACGAGGCAACATATATTTAACTTATTTCATGAGGTATAGGGCTGATGCAGAATTAAGTATGGAGACTGGTATTTTACTGGCATTACAATGTGATACAACTATTATGATGTTTCAATGCAAACCAATAAAATAAAGCAACATAAACACATACAACGAGAATACGCGTGTCATTCGTTTGAGATCAGATTGTCTGCTTAATAAACAGCAAAGGATGAGTTAAACCAGGCTGACAAGATCTCAACTTTCATGACTTAAACAAAGATAAACTCTTCCAGGGTATCTGAAAAATCCTGGGTTAATCTGCTATCTAGGTTCTGTGAAATGGGCCCCAGACTAGCTGTTGGGAAATCGCAGTGAAACAGTGGTGTTGTCATACAGAAGTGAGTGCTGGGCGTGGGATGATGATGTAATGGAGGCTGTTGGTGCATGCGTCCGTTCTGCTGGGGTCCTACGGGGGTATAGGAGGCCGTGTTGCTGCCCGTCCACGTTGCTGTGGGGTAGCAGAAAATTACTGTTCAGTTCATATGAATTATAGCATGAAGTTTCAGTATTAGTCATTTTGTCAACTTTGTAGGATAGTCCAATAAATATCACTTGTATATGATCCATTTGAAAATAAATACACGTTGTGAGCGACAGATGTGCTGTTTTCACTTTCATTCTTATGAAAACTTGTGAAACATGTAGTGTAATGAGTACTTTTACTTTGGGTACTTTAAGTATACCTCGATGGCAATGCAATGCTTTTTACCCTTACTTGAGTACATTTTAAGTGCAAAACCTTTCCTTGTATTTGTAATTGTGGTATTGAATACTTTTACTCAAATAAAACACATGAGTACTTCTACCATTGCCCACGATATGGAGTTTGGAAGTGGTATTATTGTGATAGTATGTACAGGGGATTACCAGCTCAGTGGCCTTGTGGTTAGAGTGTCCGCCCTGAGACTGGGAGGCCGGGGTTTGATTCCCGGCCGGGTCATACCAAAGACTCTAAAAATGGGACCCAATGCCTCCCTGCTTGGCACTCCGCATCAAGGGTTGGATTGGGGGTAAGTCCTTCGATATACTAGCGTCATGTCCAGGGGGTGTACTTGTACATCAAGCTGCCTCACGCTACAGAAACAGGAGATAGGCTCCTGACCTATATGGGCCTCTATGGCTCAGCTGGGCCTCCTGACATCATGGCCTGGCAAGGCTACTTAGTATGTACAGGGAATTGTTCCTTTAACTGAAGGGGATTTTGTCTTTAACAGGGTTGTCGGGCTGAGTGGCAGTAGGAACTGCTTGGTTGGAGAAGGAAGAAGTAGCACTCTAGAAGGATAGCTCTTAAGTTTGCTTTTGGACACGGAGAGTTGATACGTAGTTAGAACCCAGAGCGATCACATTTTTATGTTTGGATTATATAAATCACTAGTGCTGCAAAACGGAGCTCCCTTTAGTCACGGCATAGTAAGATTGCTAAGGATTGCTCCGGAGAGGAGAGACACAGTGGTTAAAGTGGAGATACTCACTTTGGTACATTGGCGTGGTGGGGTTGTGTTTCGGGGTGCTGGTGTACTCAGGGCTGTGGAGGTGGGGGGCAGGCGGCGGGGGGGACTGGGGCGTGGCGAGGTGTAGAGGAGGGCTGGTAGAGGGTGGGGGGCTGGTGGTCACACCCTGCCTCTGAGGCGAGGACATCTGGTGGTGAGCCTCTCCACCCCCTGTGGGAACACCCCCTGACATCATGGACATGCTGACTGTAGGGGATAAGAAAACAGCAAGAATACTAAAATAATGACTGACTGACTGATTGATTGATGATCGACTGATTTCGTCATTTTCTAAAGGGCAAGGTCACACTGAAACTACAACTGTCCATATATTTGGACTTTTTTTTTTCTTTTTAAAGAAAAATACGGTATGTTTTGGGGTCAGTTAGTGTGGAAATGTGTGTTAATTAACAAGGTTCAGGCATGGCCTCGGATGCCACTTACCTGGTGGAGAGAGTGGCATGCTGGGATATCGGGTGATGGGAGGGGACTCCATGGTTTGGGACATGGGGGATCGGTGGACACACTCTGACATGAATTCCTCCTTAATGAGAACACACTGAGAGCCTGGAACATGTACACAGAGAGAAAGAGAGATTTGTTTTCAACAATTAAGCATAAACGTACAGTAATTTAATGTGTCTCTCCCACCCTATCATTAGAGATAAATATTTGCCAAACAATGAAAGTACCTGAAAACTACAACAAACTAAAACTAAAGTGAAATCAAACACCAAACTGAAAATCTAAACTAAAACATATCAAAAATTTCAATTTCAATCTCGGTTGTTATGCACCTATTGATAAAATTAGCAACAGGTACACCAGAGCTTAGTCTAATCAGAGCCTTCTAGTAGGAGAGTTAGGACATTCCCGTTCACTCCTGTGCGCCAGGTCGCTCGCGCTGCTGGAGGAGCATAGAGCCAACAGCACCCCATTCACACACACTGTTAGCAACTGACAATCTCGCGAGGCTGCTTTGAGTGCAATGTAGCAGTAGGAGTATGCAGAAATGTGTTGGACTCAGATATTTAATCCAGCTTTAATGACTTTAAAGCCCTTGTTCTTTAATAGTAGTACAACATAAACATTACAGAGACTGTATTCGTGACTGAACAATACTTCAAAACAGTTGTCGTTTTGCAAACGTACCTAAAATAGCTCTTATTTGCGCCATTCTCATTGAAAACAATGTATTCCCAACTGCAGTTTGCACTCAGAGAGGCTCTGTATAGTCACGTGCTCCACTCCGATTTCTGGCCTCTCAATATCCTAACTCTCCCACTAGAAGGCTCTGAGTCTAATTAGGCCACTATTTAAATCATCGTCAGACAATACATGATACATCCTCTGGTTCTAGTAATTATAAGCATTGACAACAATGAAAACACGCTGATATGATATAAGAAATGCTTACCATTATTCTGAATGTTGAGCCCAACTGAGGAGAGGAGAGGAGAGGAGAGGAGAGGAGAGGAGAGGAGAGGAGAGGAGAGGAGAGGAGAGGAGAGGAGAGGAGAGGAGAGGAGAGGAGAGGAGAGGAGAGGAGAGGAGAGGAGAGGAGAGGAGAGGAGAGGAGAGGAGAGGAGAGGAGAGGAGAGGAGAGGAAGTCAGACTAAACAATCGCGTTTCAATTGCGTGAAATCACTTCATAGTAGTAAATGTAATGTATAGCCAATGCTATTCTCATATAAATATTAATACATTGTACAGATATGAAATACCTATATGCTGTATATCACATGGACATTTCCTTGCAACCCTATTATCCAACCAAGATACATCCATGACAAGGCAAAACAAAACAAGGTAGGGCCAACTAGCATGTGTGCTGTAAAGTTGTGATAACCGGTATTCATGACTGTAATGTTTTGGTCCTTTGCTTCTCTTGCTCCCCACATACTACCTGAACTGAGGTGTGTGTTAGGCCATGACTTTACCATACTAGGTGGGCAACAAACCTTTACCACACTTGGTGGTCAACAAATGCTATTTCTGCACTCGGACAGACACAAAGAGAGACAAGGGACAGAATTTAGCTGTCTATAGGAGTGGCTAGCACCACTGAAAAATCACTCTCTTGAAGTCACAAGGTCGGGGACATGCAGATATTTGGGGGCATGCTCATTTTTTCCCCCCAAATAAAAGTGGTTCGAGTGAAACGTTGAGTGATGCTGATGTGTTTTACCGATGCCAGGAGACACCACTCTGTCATAATGGTACGGGTTCACGCACACGTTGTCGTACTTGAGGTCAAAGGCATACTGGCAGAACTTGACGTGCTTCAGCTCATTCTTGTGTAGGTCTGGCCAACGCCACAGCCGGGCGTAGATCACATGAGGAAAGCCTTTCCTTCCTGCTACCTGCAGACAGACAAGATAGACGGACAGTCAGGCAGGCAGACAGACAGACAGACAGACAGACAGACAGACAGACAGACAGACAGACAGACAGACAGACAGACAGACAGACAGACAGACAGACAGACAGACAGACATGTCAACCATGAAGGCTTGTCCTAAACAGTGAGGTCATTTAATTTTGTTTCAAACGAGCGAGAGAGAAAGAACTGAAGAGAGGAGAGACAGACGAAATGAGTCACTCCCTCTGAAAGAACTGTGTGGGTGTGTGTTGGTGTGCGCATGGGTGCGTGTGTGTGTGTGTGTGTGTGTGTGTGTGTGTGTGTGTGTGTGTGTGTCTGTGTGTGCGTGTAATTGTAACCCAACCAAGTTGAACCACATTCATGACATCATGTCTCAGGTGTGGGTGGCAGAGGTATACAGCAGTACTGTAAAAATAGAATTTATCATAATAGCAGCACAGCACATTCTACATTTAAATACTTGCACTAAACTAATTGACTAAATTGATTATCCTTAACTTAGTCTAAGTCTGTGTTCATACAGAGTTGTTTTTTTCTATTTCAGAAAATCTATTATTTAATTATAACCTTCTTCTAATTCTCCAAATCGATTAGTAGAATGTTCTAGACAGCTCAGAAATCATTGTCTTTCCAAGAGCAGACAACCTGAAATAATTTTGTTCAAGTTTAGTTTCGTGCATTATTATTACCATAAGTATATGGTACTAGCTAAATTTGTACTTGTATAGTATGCATGCATGCATGTATTTACAGTAGGACTCAACAAAAATATAAACGCAACGCTTTTGTTTTTGCTCCCATTTTTCAGGGGATGGACTTAAAGACCTAAAATTCATTCCAGATATACAATATAACCATTTCTCTCAAACACTGTTCACAAATCTGCCTAAATGTGTGATAGTGAGCACTTCTGCTTTGTTAAGATAATCCATCCCACCTCACAGGTGTGCCACATCAAGATGCAGATGTGACATCATGGTTAGTGCACAGGTGTACCTTAGACTGTCCACAATAAAAGGCCACCCTGAAATGTGCAATTTCTTTTGCCTTATTGGGGGTATAGGACTCCGAACCAGTCAGTATCTGGTGTGACCACCATTTGCCTCATGCAGTGCAACACATCTTCTACGCATAGAGTTTATCAGATTGTCAATTGTGGCCTGTGGAATGTTGGTCCACTCCTCTTCAATGGCTATGTGAAGTTGCTGGATATTAGTGGGAACTGGTACACACTGTCAAAATGGTAATAACGCATTATTACCACATTATCACCATTTCAACAGCGTGTACAGGTTCCCACTAATATCCAGCAACTTCACACAGCCATTTGAGAGGAATGGACCGACATTCCAAAGGCAACCATTGACAATCTGATAAACTCTATGCGTAGAAGATGTGTTGCACTGCATGAGGCAAATGGTGGTCACACCAGATACTGACTGGTTCGGAGTCCTATACCCCCAATAAGGCATTTTTTTTGCACATTTCAGGGTGGCCTTTTATTGTGGACAGTCTAAGGTACACCTGTGCACTAACCATGATGTCACATCTGCATCTTGATGTGGCACACCTGTGAGGTGGGATGGATTATCTTAACAAAGCAGAAGTGCTCAATATCACACATTTAGGCAGATTTGTGAACAGTGTTTGAGAGAAATGCTAATATTGTATATCTGGAATGAATTTTAGGTCTTTAAGTCCATCCCCTGAAAAATGGGAGCAAAAACAAAAGTGTTGCGTTTATATTTTTGTTGAGTATATTTACAGTAGGGCTGACCAAACCAATCAGTAACTGCTAAATTGGGAACCGATGAACATCAATGGATAATTGAACAGATTTTTTTATTTTAAAAATAAAAATAAAACCCCACGGCCCCGGGGCACCCTGGCCATCTCCCTGGACATTCCAAAGCTGTTTGGGGTGGGGCCAAGAATTTCAACAATTTTTGGTCATTGCATCCATGTATACATTTATAATTTTATTTTACTGACTGCATGGAGTGGTAGCCATTGCTCTGTCTGTGTCATGGTATTTACATGACCTGGCTACTGGAGTTTACGCTTGTCGCCTGACCGTTGGCCTCACCACAGAGAGAGCTATTTGACAATTATGTGCCTCTATATTGGCGAGGAGTGGAACGTTAATTCAGCCATCTTATTGACACAGAGTATGCCTGGCAGACACACTGCAGACAACCTGGCTGGTAGGAAAACTAAACAATGTGGTTGTGGAGGCTTGGTAGCCGGGTTTGCCAGACACAACGTGGATTCACTAACGCCTTTTCGCCGCTATGACATTGGGGAGGAAGTGAGAGTGAATCCACTTTATCAAAGTCAGGCTAGAGGCCTGGGGACTGAAGGTGCGTTAAAACATAAAGATATACAGTATATTGGTTCTGTCTGTCGCTTCAATCACTTTGCTCCAGGTGTGTGTGTGTGTGTGTGTGTGTGTGTGTGTGTGTGTGTGTGTGTGTGTGTGTGTGTGTGTGTGTGTGTGTGTGTGTGTGTGTGTGTGTGTGTGTGTGTGTGAGTGCGTGCGTGCGTGTGTCTGTCTGTATGTATATGTATATGTATATGTATGTGTACTGTACATATATATACCATCTATTGTTTGCCTGTCAGTCAGTCAGTCAGTCAGTCAGTCAGTCAGTCAGTCAGTCAGTCAGTCAGTCAGTCAGTCAGTCAGTCAGTCTGTCTGTCTGTCTGTCTGTCTGTCTGTCTGTCTGTCTGTCTGTCTGTCTGTCTGTCTTTCTGTCTGTCAGTCACCAATGCTCTCCAAGCTCAGAGACTTCATACTCATCTCCGCTCTGTGCAACTGGATCCTGGACTTCCTGCCTGCCAGACACAGACCCAATAATCCATCAACACACACTCTTGGCACCGGGGTCCCACAGGGCTGCATTCTTGGCCCCCTACTGTACTCCCTTGTTCTGTTCTGTCTTTGCCTGTTGTGGTTGTATAATTTTGGCCCACCCCATGCCAGAGCTCAGATTGAAAAATGACCTTAAGTAGCTATTTTTGAAAAAAATATTATGTACAGTAGGTTGTATTAAGACCTTGAATGTGAAGAATACAATTTTATTTGAATAGACAGCAGCAAATGATGTCCCAGACTTTTCCTGTGTTTTCTAGCCCAGTAAGCACAGTCAGGACCAGGACGAATTACTGACGTCTGGATTGTGTCCAGATCAAGGCAATCCAAGACTAGTCAAACCAACACAAATCCTGTTGACTAAAGACGGACGTCCCTGGATTAATCAGAGAGTGTCAGATTAAGGCCAGACTAAAGGTAATAGAGCCAACTTTAGTGTATGAATACTGTGTTTGTAAACAGATTTGTTTAAAAACAGAATCTCCACCTCACATCTAGCCTGGGTAAACCGACTCCCCCTGCTGGACAACATGCATTCCATGCCGTTCAGCAGCATGGGAATGCTGGTGGGGCGAGGGACAGTTTACGAGGCTACCTCACATCCAGTCTATTGGCTCATTATGAATTAGCTGGAGACGGCTATGTTCAACGTTCAACGCTGTGATTTCCTCAGCCCGACAAATGTTTTGTTTTCATGATTTGTTGATAACAACAAAGTTCTGGACCATTTGCAAGCCGAAGCAAGTGTCTGTCTGTAAGGAAACAGCTGCAACATCAAAGAGAGGCACTTAGAGAGGAAAAAGGTAAAATACTGTATACTGTATATAGCAATGTATTTATTTTGATTGATGGCTAAAAAGTTCCCTCTGTTACCTTCAATCATAACTAGTCAGATCTGGCTAGGAAGAAGCTTTATTATTTCAACTAGTGAAGACGTCCTGGATATGATGTGAAGCACATCTCCATATGGACTGTGATCTGGCCTAGTCTGGAACGTCACTGGAGTAACTGGAAGACAAAAACATACGGTAATGTCACTGAAGAACTCCTGACTCTCTCTGATTCATCCAGGGGCGTCTTTAGTGAACAGGATTTGTGTTAGTTGAAATCAGGTGATATACTGGACCAGATTTGACCAGTCTTGGATTGCCTTGATCTGGACACAATCAAGACGTCATAATTTGTTCTGGACGGTGTTTATGGGATGTTCTTGTAATAGCAGGTGTGGTTATATGTATGTATATCTTCCCCAGGTATCCTTAGCTCCATACACATATATGAAACCCATGTTCTGCTGTGTTTGATGGCCACGTGGTTTGATCAAACATTTTTGTTTAATGTGTCCTGTAAATTGATGAGGCCATTAAACAAAGACAGAACACAGAACATGTGTTGTCTAGTCTACATGATGTATGGACCTTGTTGGTTTATTGTTTGGTGTCGTGTTAGTTTCTCTGTGCTCACTCATAATAAAACTCTCAACCATGGGATTTTGACGCTGCCTGGCTGTTCTGCTTTTGGGTCCTCACCACAACACTACTCGACACAAATACTTTGGAACCACATTTCAAACCATATAAAATAGTGTGGTACTTTGTTGGCCTTTCCTTGTTGACAGTGTGCACAAGAGATGTGAACACACACACACACACACACACGCACACGCACACGCACACACACACACACACGGACAGACACACGGGTCACTCCTATGACTGGTTCCTACAGGGTCACACCGTAAAAACTAAACGATAGTGGCAATCTATTGCTGTTAGGTGGTGCAAAGCTTGTGTGTGTAGTTATTTATTGTTGCTGTCAACTAGGAACATCTCTCCAAATTCTAGCTGTTTTTTGATAATCAATATAATACAGTGTCACACAAAAGCATCATAGTACATACTGTAGATGTAGATGGTACTGTATAGGCAGTACACTGCAGTAGAAACATTAGTTCTATTCAGTATTTTCATGAATGCAAAACATGTGTGTGCGCACACACACACACACACCCCCACACGCACACACGCGCGCGCGCGCACACACACACACACACACACACACACACACACACACACACACACACACACACACACACACACACACACACACACACACACACACACACACACCAGACTATGGAATGAAAACCAGCACAAAAACTAGACATGTACACTCCCTCTCTGTCTGCCTCCCCCCTCCTCTCCCCCCCCCCCCCCTCTCTCTCTCTCTCTCTCTCTCTCTCTCTCTTCATCCGTGCATATGCAGTGAGAGAGGAAGAGAGAGAGAGAGAGAGAGAGAGAGAGAGAGAGAGAGAGAGAGAGAGAGAGAGAGAGAGAGAGCCTGGCTTAACTTAACACCGCCCCTTTCCTGTGTCTCAGACAAAACAACCCAGTCGCGCCCCCTTCTCTCTCTCTCTCTCTCTGTCTCTCTCTCTCTCGTCACCCTGCACTCTCTCTCTCTCTATTGCTACGAAATGTACAGTCAAAACAGCAGCCATTCAACAGTTAAAAGTACTTTACACGTTAAATAGTTGTTCACAGACAGACAGACAGATAGACAGGCATATAGACATGGTGTACATACAGGTACCGGTATGTACAGCTGTTTCCATGGAGACTGACTGTGTGTGTGTGTGTGTGTGTGTGTGTGTGTGTGTGTGTGTGTGTGTGTGTGTGTGTGTGTGTGTGTGTGTGTGTGTGTGTGAGTGTGTGTGTGTGTGTGTGTGTGTGTGTGTGTGTGTACACGCGTGCATGTGTCAGACAGACAGTAATGTGATGTTTACATGATGAACTGAATCTGCTAGACAGACACCACACCCAGAGCCATTACACAACTTTACACATATACACAGCACTACACATCTACACTAACGCGACACAACTACACCATACCACACAACTGCACAGCAGGGGTTCAGTCTCTTGCTCAAGGGCACTTCAATATGGTTCTGATTGTACCACCAGACTGCGGTTGCCAGACAGAATCATCCCTTATATGGAAACTAAAAGACGTGTCCGTCATTGCAGTGATTCTCGAATCTGTGGAACGAGACCCCCAGCAAATTATTATGTTATGTTGTTGGGTCCCCAGATGATTAGCTTAAAGGACCACTTCACAACTGTTAATAGTAGTGAGGACCAATTCTCTGAAAATAAGTTGAAGTGGTCCTTTATTTAATGTGTAACACTGTTTTCTAACGTATGTAGTCTGTGGTGGGTAAAGCACCTGCATATCCTCCACCATCACAATGTCTGGGGCTCAAAACCTTTAAATCCAGAGTGGTGCATCTGGCTTGCTGACCGGTATACTCTACACAAAAACATTTGGTCATGTACTCATGTTTGGGGAAATGAAGGCTGGCTAATATTTGTCAGTGTTTCATTGTAGAACAGAGGCACTACACCCTCGCAGTAGGGGCTCCTCGCTGCCAGTTGAGCAAGTATGGTGCGTAACAACAGGGCCAGAAATACAGAAATGTTTGGGAGGATTAATAATTGGCATGATTGCATAGAGCCTGCCCTGCTCTATGGACACGCAGCCCTATTGGAAAGATATTGAGTCCCTTCGTTCACAGGTGTTATGAAAAACAGTAGTGAAGCTCTTGTTCCATTCTCAAACAGAGTCAGGGCGCTGTATATTGCTTGTTGGCTCACTAGAAACACTCTGCGAGACCAGTGGTTCTCAAAGTAGGGTCCAGCGGGGCCCTGAAGGTTCCTTGAGGGGGTGCCAAATGGCGCCTTATGAGTGTGTAACTATTAAAGGAGAATTGCACACCAATTTTTTTTAAATCTTTTTTGCACTTAATTTGTTAGAAAAAAGCGGTCCAGGTGTTATTTTGTGAAAACACTCCTTAATGCCTGTTTCCCCTCTCCCAAAATAGGCTTATAATGGGGCTAAGGGGTCTAATGCAAGTTCACCTATGTACATCGCTCCAAAATGCAATTTTCTGCTATATATTGTCTCCCCACCATGTCAGTAGTGTGTTAACACTCACACTTTCACTTTCACTTTTGGAACAGCAGTGATTCAGCTGTCTCAAAAGGTGGGGGCGTGGCACATGGTTTATGGCTGAACCACTGCTGAAACAAAAGTGAAAGTGAAAGTGAGTGTCAACACTCTACTGACATGGTGGAGAGATCATAAGCTTATTTTGGGATAGGGAAAACAGCCATTAAGGAGTGTTTTCACAAAATAACATCTGGACCACTTTTTTCTAACAAATTAACTGCAAATAAAGATTAAAAACTTTTGGTGTGCAATTCTTCTTTAAAGTTATGGGCATCTTTGAAATGAAAATGATTGAAAACCAGAGTGGCACTGTGCTACACTAAATCGACCAGCCTATCGGAATGTGCGTGACATCATCATCATACCAGGAAGTTATTCTGGAAGTCAAGAATGTCTACTGACAGCCCATACATCCGAACAGAAAAGTCCTACCAGTATAAATGAAATGATGTTAACCAATGCTGAACTCACTTTATCACTAGATTGATACTGACTTTATGCATGCATATACCGAAAGGGGGATATAAGACTGAAACAGAAAAACAAATACAGAATAGTTGAATATGATTACTATTATATATCTTTTTTCCTACCTTTGCTTTCATAGCCCCCGTTACCGTATCTTAAAAGCTTTATTGCTGAATGAAGACCTAATTATGGCAAAACTTAAATTAAATAATAATCACTTTCATTGGTTGATACAATATTTACTCAGCACTTTTGAATGCATACATTGCAGGGACTATTCAGTGATATATTTTCTGCCAATTTGGGCCAAACCAAATAGACTGAAAATGCATTTTCTGCCAAATATTTTCTGCGGACAAATATTCAGTTCATCACTATATAAGGCTATCTCAGAAATACAGTTAAATCTCCTCCAGTAGACATGCCCTTACAATAATAGTGATGCATGCAGTGAAATTACTACCTATAGAGAGACATCTACTGTAACTGCAGTGTGGCATTATGATTACAGTTGTGCATCATCTCTACCCCCACTCCCAACCACCACTCTCACACCTTCATTCATTGACTACTAACCTTGCTCCTTCTGTCAGATTTCTGACATTCAAATATCTAATATACTGACAAGAAGGAATACATGATGTATCCCTCAGTGCCATGTATTTGGACAGACAGACAGACAGACATGTAATTTATGTGAAAATAGCAACTTTGAGGATTAAATGATTGTTGATTGTGATCCTGTGTGATCACTGATATCCCTCTCCAATCAAAGCAACAAAGCAATTTGTGCTGAAAGTGTGAAAGACAATGGGTGCAATTGCCGATCGCTGTGGTGTAGCCAGGTATGGTGTAAGTCCTCTATACCACCAGGCCCGGGCCTGGTGGTATAAATAATTATCCATAATAATTAAAACCAGTCATCAAGAGCTTCAACTCATGATGAACAAAGCCGGGGGAGTACAGTAACATTTTTAATTGGGGGGGTCAGGTGATTTTTGGACCTTTTGACTTGCAGGTTTTAATTATTCTGGGTAATTATTTGGTAAGCTCAGGCCCAGGGCTGGTGGTATAGGCTTTCGGCCTACCCCAAGGCCCCAGACCTGATTTGCTGCCATGCAGCCAATGAAAAGACTTACACCATACCTGCTACACCACAGCGATTGAGAATTGCACCCTTTCTCTGTACAGTGTCAACAAAAAAGTTAGCCCCAGCGGTATGCGTTTAGGATGGCGTGATCAGCTAAACATTGAAAGGTGGCAGTCTCAGCTCAGGAAAGAGACTTCAGACATGCGTGGGTGTTTGAGATGAAGATGTAGAAAGAAGACAATTTGACCTCTCAGCCTACTGTAGCATGAAATGTCCTGTTCAAATCAGCCAGAACATGTTATTTTTAAACCCAGCTTGCTTCCTTCAGCAACCGTACATGCTGTCAAGACATCACTGTATTAGATCATGTTAGTCGTGCTAAATGCTTTGGTGAATGTCTGCACTCAGAGGTGCTAAAAAGACTGACTTCAGCTCAAGTAGCAAAACTACCAGATCTACAAGCTCAATATGTGTCACAACGTGATGCACTTGTAGATCTGCTAGCAGCTAGCATCTGACTCCCTGCACAGTAACAGTTTCGGACATACTGTATGAGCTTTCCACAAGACACAGACTGAAATAACTCATTGCATAACACTACAGAGCTACACAACTATCGAACATGAACTCCTGCCTAATCTCCCTGTGTTCCTTTCCCACTGGCTTACAGTTGCTTCCCCAGTACCCACTGGTGTTGACTAACAACGCAATAAGGACATGGTACCCCCCTGCCTTTGGCACAGGATCCAACTGAGTCACATGGATCAGCTAAGGATGTCAGATGTCCTCCTCCCTACTATCAGTCCTTGGCTAGTACCAGATAGATGCTAGTTATGCTATGAAGATGCTAGGTTTGATGTTTACCTGGTATCCTTGTCACTTTGAAGCACTTGTTTTTCTTTGAATTCTATTTACTTTGACCCTGTTGTTTGTTCACTGGGTCAGTGCTTTTCAACCTTGTGTGGCCCAACCATCCTGTCCACTTAACACACAGCAATCTTTTGGGGAGTGGGCTGCCTGCATTTTCAGAGGAGAAACTTGTTTCTCCTGTGTACTCAATACACGTTTTCATAGGGCTTAAAGCCTACTCCTGTCGTCAAACACTCCCCAGCCATCTTCTCATCACCCCCTGAACGCGGACCAACTGTATTCGACAAATCTGGGTGTACCACTGTGGTGGGTCTGGTGTAGTTTTTAAAAAATATATAACATGAGTTGTTTTGTTTTCTGCCCCCCAAAGTATTTGGGCGGCCACGTTTACATATTTAAACAGTGGCTTATAGGCCTAGGGTTAATTTACTGATCCGATAAATCTCAAAACTATCTATGGTCTTACGTAGGGACATGTTGCTGCCACTAATTAAAGTTTTATAAATGTTCCACATAAGAGCACAACAATGTCATAAATGATTGCAACCTATCACAATGACTTGACCCCTGTGTCACGATCATGAGATCATGAGTAATAATATTGCCCCATTCTTGCCAAGATAAATTACAACACACACATTATCACATTATTTCCACACTAACCATAATCGAGAATTGTTGGAAGGTTGGGGCTCTGGCAACCCAAGCAACAACCCAAACCTTATTCTACAGAAACAGTGGTGAAAAACTAAATCTCTTGGAGAAGACTCTTCGGTGTCCTACGCTAAAAAGAAAATGACAATGCATAATGGATAACCGCAAGGAGACAGTGCGACCAAATCTTCTGACGCCCAGACGACACACCATTGACCGACAACGTAACATGGAATGTGAGACCTACAGTAGGTGTGCAGGAGGAAAAAGACAGCAATAACAGGGGAGGAGATGAGGACGTATAGTACAGACCATCTCTACTTGGTCTGTGTGAAACCAGATATCTACCGTCAGGACAGGTCAAGTTAATGCAACACAACAAAACATTACACTATGGCACAACACTAGAGGATTGAATAAATACTGCATATACGATTGATTACTAAAAGCACACGCGCGCGCGCGCACACACACACACACACACACATTCTTACATATGT
Organism: Benthosema pterotum; assembly: GCA_039105355.1. NCBI lineage: Eukaryota > Metazoa > Chordata > Actinopteri > Myctophiformes > Myctophidae > Benthosema > Benthosema pterotum. The sequence goes on along the minus strand of CM076967.1, from coordinate 35,241,206 downwards.
TAACTACTTAGGACCACTCCAAAAAAATGGACTATTGCTATCCTTTTTAGGACCACCCTTTCTAGACATTGTAGAGACATATGAATTACACTCCTGAACATGAAAAAAAATCTATTTTAATACAATCACCGCAGATTGTATTAAAATTCATTTTAGAACATTCTAGATATTAACAATTTTACCCTACTTGTTAGGACCAAGAACAAGTATAGTCCTAACAAGTATAGTCAAATTGTTAACATTGTAGAAACATTGTAGAAGCTAATACCTTTTGTTAACGTAGATGTATTGGCTCTTATGAGTTTAATCATGTTTGTAAATACATCGAAGATGCAAATATACTCCACTACAAGTGGTTGCCTTGGCCTGGAAGAGAGGTCATCAGGTGGTCTCCAACCTTCGTAGAGTGTTTCGACCCTTGCCCACGACACTCTCCAGTTGGCTGGTCAGCAGTGATTGGCCAGATCACTGCCCCTCTCCTCCAGGCTACATGTTTCTATGTACTAGAAGGTCTTTTTTCCAGGACTTGTGTTCTGCAACGTTAGAGGGACACCCCTTTCCACTAGTGCTACGAAGATGTAATAAACACCAAAAAATATTATTTGAGCTCTACAAGACAAATCTCACTTCAAATGTTGAATACACACAATAGAACTCAAAATATAGCCACCTGACATGATGCTGTATTAGGAGGACAAAAGATAATGAGTTGCTTAGCTCCGCCCATGACACAAATGGTAATTGTCAGGACTATCTTGATTTGTATGGACCATGGCTATACAACACACTTACAAGACATACAGGTGAATTAAAGGGTCAAACATGAATAAATGGGACATGCATTCAAAGTGAAATATACTGTAGACACCGTGCTATTCAAAGCTGCTATTCATCCCATGGTTTTGAGGCAGTACATGATGAGCGTTCAGGCAGACTAGTCTGGTCCTGAATGCCCCAAAAAATGGTGGCTGATGACATTTAGACCTTAAGCAAGGTCCAATTCTGCCACTGTGACACTGTGGCCAAGTGACACTGTGCTGAATGCATTTTGCCACATGCCAAGTGATACAAGTGACCGTTTTGTCAGAAATTGAGTAATTAGCAAGTAAAACCCCAAATTAACAACAGTTAAAAAAAAGAAAAGAAAAATCAAATAGCTTTAATTTTGATATTTAATGTACATAATGGGTTAACCCCTTGGTTAGTCCTTTAGGAGGGCTGTTTGTCCACCGCTCATGTCTCTTCCATGTCCGGCGTTGGGAGTCTGGTGCAACGCACAGGTCCTGTGCCTCCTGGTGAGACGTAGGAGGGGCACGGACAGGTGTCAAACCACAGAGCCTAGTCCCTCCACGCATCAGAACCTCCCAGTTTTGGCGGAGTATTTCAGGGGCGGTGGATTGGACGGCCTTGGCCTTTCCCTTGTGGGATTGACCTATTCCATTTCATGGTGATTATGCAATACAGCAAAAAATCATAAACAACAAAAGTACATCAAAAATTATAGCCAATTTCCAATTTTCGTAATTGCTTATTATAACTACTAAATTTCTAACAAAACCGTCACTTGTATCACTTGACATACGGCAGAAATGGATTCAGGACATCAAAACCGGACACTTTTGCCTGTGACCAAAAAGAGAGATTTAAGACTTACTTATGAGCTTGTAGATTGTTTCTTAGATTTACTTTGACTTATTAATGAAGTTACTTTAGAGAAAATCATTTCATTTTGAATTTGATAAACAATTTTAATAATTGAAAAAACAATTTTAATAACTGAGAAAAACAAATAAAAATAATAAAGGAAACAACAAACACAATAATAATGAGGGTAATAATAATAATAATTAACAATTATAAGGGTAATAATAATAATGGGACCACATTTTTTTATCTTCCCAGGGGAGAAATTTGTCTAGCATTACATGCACATTACAATATGCCTCCAATTTAGGCAAATCAGACGCTCTTAAAGGGGTATTTCACTTTCAAAAAAACGTTTTGTCTTTTTATGGTCTACTCAGTTCCATGCACATTAACCCCTTTATATACTGATCTCCCCCAAATCCAATAAAATACACATTTTGAGAGATAAATGCATTTTCCTCCAGTTTGCTTAACAAAACAGCTATAGTACCTGAATGTTCAGATGGCACTTGCCTGGAAAGCTTCACACAAAAAGGATGAGGAGAGTGTGGTAGTCAGACCTCAAGAGTGAAGTATAGCTACAATGGAGTCAGTGCTGCCATTTGGGGCCAATACATTGACCCTTTGAGATCACAAGCTTCTGGGCTAGAAACATTGTTAATAGGAGGAGATATGTATATGATAGGTTACTTCTTGCTGATCCCTGCTGGCTGACCTGGTATTATAATCAGAGTACCTAGTAGTAAAAGAATAGGTAGACATCAATGGCAATGACAACTGCGTCAGCCGCATCCCTTCCGACCTGGAATGACATTGTCAATGTTGACATGGCTTTTTAAACTTGTATTCCACCCTCTGTGAACATCACAGTTAAGAATGGTGCCATTGCATAGGCCTACACATGACCATTGAATAGATAGAATTTAGTTAATATACTTCTGGCAACTGGTGTGACAACGCGTGTGATGACCACATTCATGAGTTTGATTTAAGCATATTTGCATGAATTGAAATTCCAAAACCAAATAGACAAACGATAGGAAGCGCTTGTTGTCTTTAGACGGACCACCCTGGAGCTATTCAGTCACTGTCCTATGCATGTGGGCGGTGCTTCAAAGCACCCACACGGCTAGGGTTTGTTGGTAAATCAAGCGCTCCCTTCCCCAGGTCATCTTCACAATACAGTGGAAAGAAATAGCGCACCTGGGTTTGTTATTATCTGATTCAAGGTGTGGAGTATTGGGACTAAGAGTTTTAGAATCAATCATACACAGCACTTTGACATACACATGAATTATAAGGACATTTTAAGAATTATCAGGACCTTCTGGCAGTCAAATTTGGGCATGAACGGATGAATATGCATCATCATCATCATCATCATCATCATCATCATCATCAATACTATAATTCAGAAAATGTCTGTCTGAATGTCTGAAACCGCCATTACTCCTCGCTGGCTGCACCAATCGCTCACACGGTTTCACACGGTTGTTAACCATAATATTAGGAAGAGACTGACAAAGCCCTTTTTTCAAAATTAACGCATTATATTGGATCACCACATCATACATATATGGGGATACTCTGACCTCACGCACCATGGTTTGATTATGTTTGAGTCACCACGTCATACCTATATGGGATACTCTGACCTCACGCCCCAGGGTTTCATTATGTCTGAGTCACCACATCATGCCTATTATGGGGATACATGTGACGTAGTGCTTTGTAGACGTAAAGCTTCATAGACGTAATAGGGAAATGTAGCAGTGCTGAAGACGTGTCCCAGATCACAAATACAACGGGCACAAACGGCATGATAGACATTTTAACAGGTAGTTAATTAATAACACATTCCACAAATAAAATGCATAATTGTGCATTAGATACTATACAACTCTATTTCGGGTGGATGTTTTTGTATTTCTGGCATCAGGGGGTTAATAACTACAAAATGTCAAAGGGATATTAGCAGGCACCCTCTTGAATTCTTAAGAGGTTGCCCTAAGCTACAAGACTCGGTTCAGCCCAAAAACAGCGCGCCGGCTCCCAACTAAAGTATATGGGAATGCTAAAGAACATATTAAACCATTGATTAGTGCTAAAATATGAGAAAACAAAGGATTGCTTTCCAGAAAGGCACACTTTTCAATATGTGAAGACACAAATTGTCTACAACATAACATCTGCCCATGATAAACATCTCTCACTCTTCATTGGCAATTTTAGAACCTCATACAGGTTCAGCATAATAGCTTCTTCACTTGGACAGGATACCACCAAATATGACTAAATTCAATAGACTATGCTGAGCTAATATTGTTCTGCTAAAGACATGGAGAAGTTGGAAGAGTTACACAACAACACTGCTCTAACAGGGAGACAGCATATGTTAGGATGTTGATATTTGCCTTATAATTTACTAATAGACATAGATACTAGAAATTGAGATTGATACTGGGGCAATGTAAGATTACCAAAAAACACACATTAATGCACCTGCATGGGTTTTGTCCAGACTGCTTCAACCAACCAAAAGATTTAGGCAGTTTGCCTGTAGAGTGCAGGGTCGTTAATTAGGCTGCATTGCTTAATTAACGACCCAACCATTGCAGTATGGGGGAAGGGCAGCAGTTGAACTGAGCTTACAGAACTACAGCAGTGAATTGTTCTTACAGGTGAAAGACAAAATCAGAGTATCCTGTTATTGCATCATACTGATTTTTGCCTCACACAAACATCTATTCTAATCACATAGTATACGTGTATTTAAACTGGCTAAAATAAACATTGATATGAACTGTTTTGGATATGTGATATAGTAGTGATTCTTGTAGCTGGGAGTCACTTCTTAAGAAATCAAGAGGGTGCCCACTGATATGCCTCGGGCATTTTTAATTATTAACCCCTTAATGTCCAAAATATAAAAAAAAAATCCATACAAAATACAGTTGTATGGTATTTAATGCAAATTACTTGGTCTAAATGCATCAAATTTATCATTATATAGTGTTTGTGAATATGGATATGCACAAAGTATATGATTATTAATTATTGAATTGTTAATTAATGCACATTAACCCCTTTATGTACCGATCTCCCGCAAATCCAATAAAGACTCGGTTCAGCCCAAAAACAGCGCGCGGGCTCCCAACTAAAGTATATGGGAATGCTAAAGAACATATTAAACTAGTGATTAGTGCTAAAATATGAGAAAACAAAGGATTGCTATCCCGAAAGGCATACTTTTCAATATGTGAAGACACACATTGTCTACAACATAACATCTGCCCATGATAAACATCTCTCACTCTTCATTGGCAATTTTAGAACCTCATACAGGTTCAGCATAATAGCTTTTTCACTTGGACAGGATACCACCAAATATGACTAAATTCAATAGACTATGCTGAGCTAATATTGTTCTGCTAAAGACATGGGGAAGTTGGAAGAGTTACACAACAACACTGCTCTAACAGGGAGACAGCATATGTTAGGATGTTGATATTTGCCTTATAATTTACAAATAGACATAGATACTAGAAATTGAGATTGATACTAGGGCATTGTAAGATTACCAAAAAACACACATTAATGCACCTGCATGGGTTTTGTCCAGACTGCTTCAACCAACCAAAAGATTTAGGCAGTTTGCCTGTAGAGTGCAGGGTCGTTAATTAGGCTGCATTGCTTAATTAACGACTAAACCATTGTAGTATGGGGGAAGGGCAGCAGTTGAACTGAGCTTACAGAACTACAGCAGTGAATTGTTCTTACAGGTGAAAGACAAAATCAGAGTATCCTGTTATTGCATCATACTGATTTTTGCCTCACACAAACATCTATTCTAATCACATAGTATACGTGTATTTAAACTGGCTAAAATAAACATTGATATGAACTGTTTTGGATATGTGATATAGTAGTGATTCTTGTAGCTGGGAGTCACTTCTTAAGAAATCAAGAGGGTGCCCACTGATATGCCTCGGGCATTTTTAATTATTAACCCCTTAATGTCCAAAATATAAAAAAAAAATCCATACAAAATACAGTTGTATGGTATTTAATGCAAATTACTTGGTCTAAATGCATCAAATTTATCATTATATAGTGTTTGTGAATATGGATATGCACAAAGTATATGATTATTAATTATTGAATTGTTAATTAATGCACATTAACCCCTTTATGTACCGATCTCCCGCAAATCCAGTAAAGACTCGGTTCAGCCCAAAAACAGCGCGCGGGCTCCCAACTAAAGTATATGGGAATGCTAAAGAACATATTAAACTAGTGATTAGTGCTAAAATATGAGAAAACAAAGGATTGCTATCCCGAAAGGCATACTTTTCAATATGTGAAGACACACATTGTCTGACTGCAGCCAAGTTGAAAGGTCATAGAGGTAGTAAGTAAAAGAAAGACAAGAGCGGTAATAATTCAGTAATACGCCTGAGTGAAAAGGTAGGTTTTAAGCTGGGCTTTAAAGTATAGGACATAAAAGGGGACAGGCTTGAGACAAAAATTTACAGAGTGATGTCAGAGGGGTCACAGAGTGATGTCAGAGGGGTCATGTCTATGTTCCCTCAGCTCTTAAAGTCAGGTTAGGATTAGGGGTAGGGATAGTAATAGATTAACCCTAACCCAAACGCCCAAACCTAACCCTAAACGAAGGCATGTCAAATGTCGCGAAGTAACGTTTGACATGCTTTCGGTTAGGGTTATGGTTTGTGCGTTTGGGTTGGGGTTAGTCAGCGAGGGAACATAGACCTGAGGGAACATAGAAATGGTCCCATGTCAGACACGTGTCACCATGATGATGCGGGCTGCCAGACACTTGTTACGATGAGTGAACATGATTATGTCATCAGTGTGACCCGCCCCAGAGTTTTCTAAACTCTGACCCGCCCGCCCACCCTCGGACAAAGTTCCCCGAGTTCTACAGTTACATGCGACCTGCGGCCTATATGAGCTATATATAGTAATTTATTGTATAATTAGTGTGGTTGCCTTAAAGGCAACACACTATTGTTATTAGTGTGGTTGCCTTTGGGCGACCACACTCTGCAATTCCCTCTGGAATTGCTCCTTTCTAGTTAAAATATTAAGTTTGCCAGATGGTCCTAAGTAGGACACACACACACACACACCCCACACACACCTGATACACACCAAATGTAAAAATGCCTCCTTTTTAGGGCCATATGTAAAAACGCCTCCTTTTTAGGACCATGCCAATTTCAACACCAGGCATGGCTTATGACATTCTCTATCTGTTTTAAGTGGTCTTACTTCTTAGGACCGGGTTTTTGGTCCTAACTTGTCCACCGGTCCTAAGTTGGAAGGTGTTTTTCTTCGAAACGGTCCTAAGTAGATAACATATGTGAGAACACACACACACACACACACACACACACACACACACACACACACACACACACACACACACGAAATAAACATATTTCATGGCAATCGGGTATATACTGTATGTCTTGGCCAGGTGGAGGCACTAAAGAGAACAGTATTACAGCATGATTTTGTGAGGGTACCTATCTTAGGGGACACAGGGAGAATATGTAAACTCCACACAGAAAGGCCCATTTTGCCAATCCCAACTAGGATATTGGCACTGCTGACACAGCAGAGAGAACAACCCCAAGCCCCCCATAACCATCAATATTTTGCAAGTGACTTTACAGAAAAATAACCCCCACAGCTGCTCAGCATTTAAGCAGACATGTCAGGCAACACTGTCCATGATAATCCTACCAGTAGACTTAGAGACACCTTAGAACACAGATCAGTTAACCTGGGTCAGTTAACCTGGATTAAGGTGTTTGACTGAGCGACTGCCATCCCTATATGGTTTACAGCTGTCCAGGCTAAAAAACATCATCTACCTCGGGTAGTTGAGTAGAACAGTGTTCACAATCACAAGCATAACACCCCCACCTGTCTGAGCATCCACCCACCTTATCCAGAATCAGGTCGCAGATTTTACAACAGACTTGTGTTCTGTGAACCACATGATGCTGCCACATGCTACACTTCTGAGTTGGGGAATGCAGAGGTGTTTCGAGGTGAGTGTGGAGATAGAACCGCCCACCATTTGGAGCTGGACATGGGTGGAACACGTCCTATAGGCATAGGCTCTCCAGCAGGTCAAAACAACTACTGTAATGGACTCTATGCACACAGAATAACTCTTCCTACTTCTGGGCCGCTTCCCTATTTGCTTCACACATATTAGCTGCTGTGTTCCATTCAGTGTAGAATGGTTTTCAAACCACCATACATTTCAAGGACCATCATAACTCTCAGTTACAGACCCCTACAAGGCCATTTGAAACCCTGCTTAAGGACACTTAAGCAGGGTAGAAGAGTAGAAGAGTGTTTCGAGTGAGCCAACATGCACAATAGGAATTAAAGAAAAGGGTCCCCAAGTTCAAAATGGCATGTGTGAATAGAGCCCACACAGGCTGAGCTCGTATCCAGGATCTTGTTCTTTCAGTCATCCCGAACTACATATCATACTAGTAGGTACGTATGAAGATCGACTGGCAGATCGACAATTGTGCTTTCTTGCTCAGCTCTTTTAAACAGTGCTGTTGCCATGATTCTCCTGAGAGGTAAAATGTTAGACCAGACCAGTGGCCTTGTGGTTAGACTGTCCACCCTGGAACTGGGAATCCGGGGTTCGATTCCCGGTCGGGTCATACCAAAGACTAGTGAAGGGTGAGAGAGCCTGGCAATGGCTGTGTTGTTGAAGAAAACAATGAGAAACAACAGGCCCAATTAGTGCAACATGAGGATAAACGAAGCATAACTATTATCACTACTTAGTCAAATGTCACATAGTCACATGTACAAATGTAATTTATGAAAGGCGTACAACAGTGAAAAAATGCAATTCCATTATTGTTTTGTTGGCTATTCTCTTGGTGTGTTGTTGTTTGTATGGGATTATCTGGTGCAAGCACCTGTTATGGAAGAGCGGCCCTGCCCTCACTGGTGTGATCGGGGGAAGAAACGCGGGTTTGAATATTGGATTTGGAGAGCGCTGTACCTGCAGCCGTCCATCCAGGGTCCTCTGGATGGTGACGCAGCCGCTGGGGTGGATTCCATTGGTGGTTATGGCGGTGATGAGGGAGTCAAGCTCCTCCTTCTTCTCCTTCAGTTTTTTCACAAGGCTCTCAATTGCCCGCTTAGCGAAGCCCTCACTCTCACCGCCCTGGCGATGAACCAGCAAACTGTGGACTATACTGACGCACGCATCACTGCTGTTTACTGACATACCTACACACACACACACACACACACACACACACACACACACACACACACACACACACACACACACACACACACACACACACACACACACACACACACAAACACAGAGGTTAAACTATGGATAATACTGATACACATCAGCACTGACCTGTATTCTAAAGCTAACCTGTATTCTAAACATAACCTTGAACAACTGACCAGCATCCTCAGTCTAAGTCTTAATCCAGGTTACTTGACCACTGATCTAAAATATTCTTAACCAAGGTTAACTGGCCAGTGATCTAAATCTTCTTAACCCAGGTTAACTTACACTACCAGTGTTTTCAAATCTTTAGCCTGTTAATTGACATAACATGACAAATTTAACCTGGGCTGACTAGTCTTAGTTAAAGACGGTTAACTGACCTTTAGCTTTAGTGTCACCACCACTAACAAACTGGACGAGTAACTACAACTCTAATGGCAGTAATGAACTACACTCTACTACACTTCAATGTATTACCGTACTGTACCTTCTAATCTGCCTAACCGTGGTCTGTTCCATTTCTGTTCTAGTATCCTCTCTTCCTCTCTGTTCTGATGTCTCTCTGGACCATTCTACTCTATACTGGACTCTACTTACCGCTCAGTCTGCAGTAGAATGTCAGTAGAGCTCTTTAAACTCTGCTCAGCCCCAGACTGCTCTCTGTTATCAGCCTCCTTCACATCCTGCTGTTCAGACACACAGAGACACAGAGAGAGAGAGAGAGAGAGAGGGAGAGAGAGAGAGAGAGAGAGAGAGAGAGAGAGAGAGAGAGAGAGAGAGTGGGAGTGACAGACAGAGAGAGAGAGACAGTGTTTGTAAGTTGTCTGGGCCAAGGGAGAGCCAATGGCTGTCTGCCATCGGAGCCAACTATGACGCGTGTCTGCCTGAGTGTATGTGTGCCTGAGTGTATGTGTGCCTGAGTGTGTGTGTGTGTGTGTGTGTGTGTGTGTGTGTGTGTGTGTGTGTGTGTGTGTGTGTGTGTGTGTGTGTGTGTGTGTGCGCGCACACACACAGAAAGGAACGCGAGTGAGAGTGAGAGTGAAAGAGAGATATAGGGAGATTGAGAGAAATTAGAGAAGTGTAGCAAAAGAGACATTGAAGGAGAAGGACAGAGAAGGAGAGTGACAGAAATAGCTGGACATTTAAGGAGAAAGATAATTTGAATTTGTGTGTATGAGGTAGTAGTGTGTGTGTGTGTGTGTGTGTGTGTGTGTGTGTGTGTGTGTGTGTGTGTGTGTGTGTGTGTGTGTGTGTGTGTATGTGTATGTGCGTGTGTGATATATATATATATTTTTTTCAATTTCAACTTACATGCATGTGTGTGTGTGTGTGTGTGTGTGTGTGTGTGTGTGTGTGTGGTGTGTGTGTGTGTGTGTGTGTGTGTGTGTATGCATGCGTGCTTGCGTACATTTGTGCTTTTGTATGTGCATGTGCGTGTGTGTGTGATATTTTTTGTTCAATTTCAACTTCTGTGTGTGTGTGCGTGTGTGTGTGTGTGTGTGTGTGTGTGTGTGTGTGTGTGTGCGTGCGTGCGTGCGTGTGTGTGTGTGGTTGATTGGCAGGCCAGGACAGCTTGTGGTAAACCACCTCGTTAAGACCGGAGCCAAAAATAAAATCTGCTAAATAAACCTTCCTAATCACTGTCAAACAAAACTTCACCATGGACTCTTGTTTGGTGCTAAGACGGCGCATCATTACCGCAACTACCTCTTCTCTCTGCATCACGTTAGCTTTGTTGCACTGTTTTCATTACATACATTTGCGTAGTAATGTTGTATGATGTGATCTATTCTTATTGTTATTTTGTCAACAATTCTATTGATGTGGTATCATTATTATAGTAGATACAAAACAATAATTCTGTATTCTCTAATTGTGCAAAAAATGTAAATGAAGTAGTGCAGATGTTTAGCAATAATTTAACTCTTGAGAGCAATGAAAGCAAATGGGTCTAGTTTAATTTTACTTTCCATTTGAATTGTGAATGAAGATAAGTATATATGGTATGCATTCTTTTTAATGGTTTGTGTGTACAGCTCACAGGTGATGAGTCAAGGATCAATTTGGTTACCAAAACTCTATCAGCTATCAGCTATATGATCAGTGTTTCCAAATTGGCCATTAGTGAAAAACAACCAGTTCCAGTCCCCTCCATCAGGCGCCCTGGCTGGCCAGAGGGAGGCAGTTTAGAGCCCAGGATTACAGCATGTTTTTGTGAGGGTACGCTGTGGCAACCACTGTGCCACTAGTGCATTTTGGATTTTGGCAGTTGGCAACACTGGCTATGATCAGTTAGCTGAGTACTACCACCTAGAAAGGACCCCACAACCACAAGGTCCACAAGGTCCCAGGGCTGCTGGTTGGTCACACACACACACACACACACACACACACACACACACACACACACACACACACACACACACACACACACACACACACACACACACACACACACACACACAAAAGTAGGCCTAGATTGATATGATAATACTGAAATGATATAGGTCAGTCAAAAGTACAGTATGAAAGTAGGCCTACAGGCCTCGATTGCTGATACTGATTGACAGATATAGTGGATGGTACAATAACATGATAAAATATACAATATAAATATGTGGATAATATAGAATACCACTCACCCTTTCGTTAATAATAATATTCATTGTTTTTACTTCAAAAAAGCAGCATGGAGCATAAACAGTTACGCAAACTCTGATCACCTGAGGGTGCCAGTCCAGTCGCGTCAAGTACTGGACCGGAAGGAGGCAGGACCCAGAAAACGGCCCAGATTTATTTTAGATGATTTTGTAGTAATAGCGCAAACATAAAAACAACTTTATGACTTTAATAACTGTGAAATACTTTAAAACAGTTGACATTTTGCACACATGCCTAAAATATCTCTTATTTCAGCCGCTCTTTTTGAAACCAAGGCATTTACAACTCCAGCTTGTCCCCCTTTCAAGCTGCATGAACTGCGCTTGTGCGCTCAGTTTCTGACCGCTCAATGTCGCAAGTTTCGCAACTCTTCGGCTCTGGAGTCATGACGCCAATCAACACAGCACTCAACACAGCAGGCCCAGATCAGAGGCTGAGGGGAAAAAGTCACCACCGAAGTCAGGTAAAAGTACAGCATCGCCACAACCTGTTTCATTAACGCCTGGAAAGAAAGTAATTCAAGTACATTTCAGGTATTTAACAAGTACAGAGCTTTTAGCCGTCGAGCTGAACGTCTTTAGTCTGAATAAATGTGACATGACACGATTTATTAGGTATAATTTTGTATAATTTTAATCCAACATATCAATATCAGACAAACGGCATTCCAGCATTAGCATCAGCCAGTCTGTGGCTAGCTTAACTCGTGCGTTTTGTTACTGCTGTTGTGTTGCTAAATGTAACTTGATTTAATAATGATTTGGAGAGTTGTTGTCCAACTCTCCGGTGTCTCCAGACCAGCTGTCAGTATTTAGCTTAATGATTTACACCTCTGTCTATCACATGCTTTGCCAAGGAACAGATCATCTACAGTACAAGCTGTAATCACGTTGCCTCTGCTGTATCCATCACATCCTATTGAAGGTATGTATGTGATCCACAGAAATGATCTGATCTAATCAACGATATGGATTCATGTAGAGATTAAATTCATGATATTTAGTATTTACACGTGATGTGTTACTGTATACCAGTGGTTTTCAACCTTTTTGATAATAATGGGGCCCACTGTTCATTCAGCATTTGAGACATATATCTATGCATTGACCACCATTTGAGGACATTTCATCCCACAGAACCCAAAACTAAAGATTCATTTTGGTTTTCCAGGCTGGATTTGGGAAACAAAACAGTCAAACATACAGTAGATCAAAATCACCATTCCTCTTCCATATTGTCTAGTTGTGTAGGCTTGGGCTAATTCACATGATGAATATTTTAAGTCTTGAGAGTGTTGCAGGTCCATTTGGTTTCATTTTTTGCCCTCAAAGAGTTACATCTGGTTAATCAATTGTCCATCATTTATCTGGGGACCACCTGGAAATTCCCCAAGGACCACTGGTGGTCCCCGGACTACTGGTTGAAAACCACTGCTGTATACTTTACCTTGAGGAGGTTTACAGCCAAATCATTGATTATCAATGGTCTTAATGCAGCATTCAATTGAAATATGACAATAATTTAAGGTTTAATCAAATAATAGCCTGTCTGACATTCGGCCCCAAATTATTGTAGTGTATTTATAGCTACCTAGCTATAAATTGTCAAAAATGCACATCCAAGCCAAGGGCCACACGTTAAGAACTAGCCCTGCATGGCTATTTTGTTTAGTCTTCTTTAGACTGTCACAATAATGTGTTGGTCTCATTGGCTTGGTTACAAATATATGTGCGTCCTCATTATTCCCTGTGTACTCACCCATTAAATAATTCCAAAGACGTGTGGTGCCATATAGTCCTCTAGTTTCATATCCATGTCAAAGTTGTAGCGCAAAACGTCTGCTTAGTCAAATATCTCCACTTTTCACAAGATGCACACGGACGACTTTGGCCCGAATTGATCGACGGGCAGAATTTCGTAAACCTCCTGTTGATTGCCGCAAACGTCATCAGGATAACATAAATGTTTGGGGAACACAATTGACAGGTGCATTGCGACCAGTGTTGGGCAAATTATTTTGAAAAAGTAACTCAATTACAATTACAAATTACTTCCTAAAAAGGTATTTGAGTTAGTATCTCAATTACTATATTATAAAAGTAACTAATTGTCTATCCCGACAGCTACATTCTGCATGGTGTTTGGCGTAATACATGTTGTTGTAACACCAATGTCACCTATTCCACAGTGTCAGTACGGGGCCCGATCTGAACAATGGAGCAACCAAACGATAAGATAGTCATCAGAGGTTCTTCAGATGTTTCACTAAATGATCGGTGAGACACACACACACACACACACACACACACACACACACACACACACACACACACACACACACACACACACACACACACACACACACACACACACACACACACACAGGCCTTGAGGCGCTCTACACAGAATCTCTCTTTTTTTTCCCCCACATCTGTTTATTAAATTATTACACAGAATCTCTTGTCCACAACCAGCTCAAGACTCACATTGTGAGTTGTAGATCTTTTATTTATACAGATTGACCTTAAATCTTACTCAATATACTAAGTCTAAGTATATAGTTTAGTCAGTGCAGAGAGAAAAGTTTGTCTGGTCTCCGAGTAGCATCCCAGCCCACTCAATGATCGTGATTGAAGTGTCCCTGAGCGATACACAACCAACAGCTCAGCTGACATGTGCTGTAGGTTCTCCCAGCTGGTGACTGTTAGTGCTGTACATCTATGTATTTACACTAGTGTTTGTGCTCAGTTTGTTGCTGACATGCCCTGTAGGCTCATGGATTAAAGTTCTCAGTCACCACGACTGATTTCAGGCATCTGGATTCCATAGAGGCCAGCATGTATTACTGTATATGGGAGCATGCCGTGCACTGAAAAGGCCATGTACTGTATACACTAGCTTACACATCACACTGCAACACAATTGTAGATTCGGGGGACAGAGTGGACAGTAGCAGGCTTCTGAATGCCTGTGTATAACTACTTCTGGGTTCTTTGTTATTTCAAGACGAAAGAGTATTTGAAGTGGTCAAACAAAGCAAACTAATGCTTTGCTTGATCTTCTAGAGAATCCAAATGATTTCAGATATATCACAAAAGCAAATAACAGTGCTTTTCAGTTGTGATATTTTATTTTTGCTTGAATGCGCTGTAGGTTCTCTGAGCTGCTGCAGGTCTACTCACCCATGACCTCTGACCCCGACTATGAACCTGTCTTCAACATGAACCCTGGGCGTTTTGTTCTACCTCCCAGGAAGAAGGTAGGGGTGGGTGTGGGTGTGTGTGTGTGTGTGTGTGTGTGTGTGTGTGTGTGTGTGTGTGTGTGTGTGTGTGTGTGTGTGTGTGTGTGTGTGTGTGTGTGTGTGTGTGTGTGTGTGTGTGTGTGTGTGTGTGTGTGTGTGTGTGTGTGTGTGTGTGTGTGTGTGTGTGTGTGTGTGTGTGCGTGCGTGCGTGCGTGCGTGCGTGCGTGCGTGCGTGCGTGCGTGCGTGCGTGCGTGCGTGCGTGCGTGCGTGCGTGCGTGCGTGCGTGCGTGCGTGCGTGCGCGTGCGCGCACGCAGTGTCTGCTGTCACATCAACGGCCTCATCAAAGTCTGCATGGTGACTTTAATCATTGTCAGATACCTATGTACGATATTAGCGTCACTACCCAGATACAAGTGCACTTAAGAGGTTGACTTTAATCATTGTCAGATACCTATGTCTCGATATTAGAGTCACTACCCAGATACAAGTGCACTTAAGAGGTTTAAGCATCCAATGGAGTTAAAATATTTAGTCAGAAGTACTTTTCTTTTGTTAATGATTTGTATGGCCATACCCAACAATGCATGCCAAAACATTCTCAGTTTTGTGGATTTTTAAATAAAAAAAATCCATAACAATCGTTTTTTAATTACTTCTTGAAAACTAAAATGTGCTACATGATGACTCATTGAGGGCCACATCAATAAAGCAAGGCTGACCTGATTTTTTTTTTTTAAATCCCAATTCTGAATCAGCCTCCACAAACATGCATGCCTTGATTACAGCCATAAAAGCTCATCCCATTCTGGCGGTGTATTACGCGGTAATACAGTTGGTGTATTACTCGGTTTAAACTCATTAATCACGTTAGAATATAATATAATCACAATATATATCTGAATGCATAATAAGGTAGAAATAAGCCACATACCCGTAGCAGTAATGTGGCAGAGTTGAGCGACTAATTATGAACAAACATTGCATGCATCACGTGTATATAGCTCATCGTAAACCATCCCTCACACTATGCCATTCCGTTGCCTGAAGTGATGCATGTTCTGATTGGTTCAGAAACCCTCTGTGTCAGATAATCAGGTGAGTCCATCATAAATAAACAACATTTCCATTCACCGCAACTTTAAAGGATCTAACTAAGTGATAAAAACAGCCATACCCATCATCACAAATCTGCTTAGTCAGCACATTTGGCCAAGTGGCTATGGCTGTTTTTTTTTTTTTTTTTTTTTTTTTGCAAAGGTAATGCTTGGATTGGATTCAGCATTATGAAAACCACCTAGTTAGACACATAACATGCTACATAAAGCATGATGGAATTTTGCATATTTTGCCTTCTATAGGTTGTGACTAGTACCCCAACTTGTCCTTTAGGAGTTGAATCTTTTAACACATTTTAACACAAGATGCCATTAGAAACACAGTGATGAAGAAATTTCTCCATAAAGAATTATTTCCCAGATTGGTCAAATATCTGTCTGATTGAATGTCTTAACTAAGCATTGATCATTACTTGTATCACTTGTTCCCTATTAATAGGTCTGTTTTTGTTTTGACACTGGTTTTGGCTCTGGAAATGTGGCACCTCCTGCTGGCCAGTCTTAGTATCAACAGACTAACTCTGGGTCTGTTTACACACACTATCATAATACCACAGCAATATTAAAAATACAAATAAAAACAGTTGCACAACACATTTATAAAAAATAGTTGATTGTAGATTTGCTATTACTGCTTTTTAAGAGGAGCAACCACTCTTATAACCAGAATGTCCATCCTATAACCAGAATGTCTGTGTGTGTGTGTGTGTGTGTGTACACAATAGTATGTATCTACAGTATGTACTGTATGTAAAAAGGACAGAGCAGTCTTTAAATGTCTGTAGTGGGCTACTGATGATGCTTTATCAGTCTTTGGTAGCCAACGTTCTGTATTATGTTGTGGTATGGTGCGGGGGATCCACTTATGTCTGTTTTTTTCTGGTAGTTTTAGCTTTATTTTTGTGCCATTATGTTGTTGTAACACTTCAATTTCCTTTTGGGATTAATAAAACCTTTGTCATCTCATGTTTAGCTTACCAAGAGGGAGTGCTGTTGTACAACGCATTTCAGACAGGTCTGATTTGTATTATTATTATTATTATTATAGTTATTATTATTATTTATGCTTATTTATTTATTAATGTATGAAGTGTTCAACAATTGTAACAAACCTATTCCAGAGTGTGCCACAGCGCCTGGGGATGACAGGTGTACGCTCCCGGCTGGGCAGGCCAGGGTGCGCTACACGCCGCCGCCCAGTGTGGACCAGACTTGGCTGCTCTGCGTTGTCCAGAGCCCGCCGTCCGGTGTGGACCAGACTGGGCTACCCAGGCTTCAGGCCCTGGCTCCAGCGCTCCTGGCTGAGAGGCCGCGTGTACTCCCTCGGGGGTCTGTGGTGGAAGGGAGCCGGGTATGGCAACTCTACACAACGCAGTAAGTTTTCATAATGGTATATGTGTGCACAATTTATTACATAATACAGCAGGAACTGGTAGTGTGGTGTTTTACTGTATTACTAAAATAATTCTATCCAACGTATTTTTTCTTCACCTTATTTAGACAAGAGATACAAGAGAGTCCAGAAACCATGGGCAGGGAGTTCGCACTCAAGACAGGACGTGGAGTTCAACTCAGGTAGGTTAATAAATGCCTGGAATAGTACTACAGTAAGACATAAATCTCTTTTCTTCTATTACAATGTGTAGAGAGAGGATACCTTTATATTAACATAGCTCCACTACTTGACCAGAACTACAGAAAATCTATAATCCACAAGGTGTGTCCTAGTCCAGTGTTTTACAATATTTCTTCACACCATGGAACCCCAGATTAATATGCAATTGTTCACAGACAGATATTTTTTATTATTATTATTTTAAATGACAGATGTGCAACCGGTTACAAGTCTTCATAGACCTGGCCACTCTTGCAGAACTATAAATGTATGTCCTTGCATCGTCAGAACAACCTGAACCATATGCATGCTTGCCAGTGTTATTAGACGGTTGAGAATCATATTTTACACATAAAAGCCACATTCATTCGTTCGTGTATTTAATGTTGGCAGGTTGAAAGCCAGGTCGAGTTGTGAAAATGGATGTGATGCTGCAGTGCGCACTGAGTCCGATTATTGTCACATGTGGGACCCGCAGGTCACGAAAAACCCTGACCAATGCATCTCTAGTACCTCCATAATGTCCATGTTTTAGGCCCTTATTTATTGTACCTGCCTCCTCAATGTGAAAATCCAAATTTCATGGATTTCAAGATTTGCCTGTTATTTTGTTTACAGATAGGACTGATTGCAATAGCCTGATGCATGTCTGTAGGTTGAACTGTTGGTGATGGTTAGCTGAGATAATGATAGTTATTTTGTGTAATGTTACTGGATGTGCAGTTGTTAGCTCTGTTAGTATTGGTAATTGCAGCCCTTTGGCGTTTCAGGTGGAGGAGTGATGGGCTTTGGGACGAAGGTCCCCAGGTGGAAGAGGTCAGAGGTCACCACTAAGGAGGACCTTGACAAAGACCTGGAGGACTACATGTCCAGAGACAAGAGACAGCTGGACAAAGAGCTGGACGCGTACATGTCCATGGCAGGAGACAGCCTCTAGCTTTTGTTTATTTGTATTCTCATTCTGTATTCAGGGTCCATTTTTGTTATTGTTGGGAGCAAACGGATAGAATGAAACGTTTTTGTACCACTGAGAGGTATTAGTGTTTTGTGTTGTTGACATTTCACAGTTTGAAAAATGTTCAGAATTTATTTAATGTATGGTATTTTCATACATTTCACATCTGTTATGCAAACAAAAGGGGGCATTTATAATATGGTATATTTGTTAACTATTTATATCTGAATTTGAGTACTTTTGTTAATAAAGTTAAAACAAGTAAAATGGTGATCTTTCACAAGTTATTTTGTTTACAGATGTAAAACACGCAGAGAAAGCGAGAGAGGGAAATAATTGTATTTTATTTATAGTAAATGGTGAGATTAAACACTTTTTGGCTATGAAAGGCAGCAGCAATACACCATACACCTGTACATTCCGTACAGGTTGAGGATAGAAAGCATTTCTATGTCTGGATGAAACCAGCTAACCAAATGAAAATAAATGAAAAGAAAACACATTAAACACCACATTATGATAACAAAGCAATGTTGCCTCATCAAAGATGGTATTGTTCAGATGTTTTTGGAAATGGATGAATGAAGATTTTCCAAAATATCCAGAGCAGTGGAGGTGTGTAGCCATGTGAAACGGACCTTTAGTGTAATTTTTACTATAATATAGGTTAGAAATGCAGCTTGTGCCTGGATACTACACAGATGTCTGTGTAGTGTCATGTTCTTATATCAGCTCTGCACGCTGCATTAATATAACTTATACCAACTTACTAGTCCAGTGAGTCCACGTTGGTTTGTATTTATTGATGCAGAGGGCAAAGCTTGAATAATAAGCATTTGGCCAACAGTAATAACCAACAGTTTAACCTGTTACTGCAGTGATTTTGTCTTGTGTTCAATGCGTTTGTGTGTGGACATATCTTTGTCTTTGGGCAGGAATTTTCTTTTAAACGGAGGAGGAAAATATCTGGTTCGCAAAAGATCCATAGATAAGTATCCCAGGCCTTAGGTGGTTTCCTCCCAATGACAAAGATATATAGCAATACAATTTGTTTTAAGATCACACATTAAAGCAGCTGACAATCAAAAAAGTTGGATGTATGAAGTGGCAAGAGGCAATCCCCATTTGACCAGGGACATGGTGCTTCAGTTGTATTAGCTTCAGGCAGTACTAAAGTCATCACTTGCCGCCAGGCTTAACATTTTTCAGTGGGGGAACACTGGTACTGAACAAACATGATAGCAGTGATTACTACCTATTTAATGCTTATTTGTACTATAAATACACATATAGCTTACAACACTTATCTCTATTCTTACAGTATATATCATTATCTCCATTACTTTCTCCACCTTCCATTATCTCCACTTTTTCTACCCATCTTCATATTTTTGGTCCTCTGTCCTCACTAATGATGAAGTCATATTTTCCCCTACTCAGTCTCTTTAGAGGTTCAGAGCACCTAAAGATTTAGAGATGTTCTTATATAGCCAATATGTTTCGATTTTTAGAAGGCCCTGCATTTTCTATTACGGTAGCTTGAATTCCTGATGCCTCCTATGAGACAAAGACAGTAGGAAAAAAGTGTGGCATCTTATCATAAACATAATAGGACCAATTATATGAGAATAGGTTGAAAGGTGGCGATCTGGTCCATGAGTATATGTACTGTGCGTACTGATAGTTAATTTCCATCACTGGTCCTTTGCTTAGTACATCAACTCTTGCTTCTTCAGGTCAATAATAGCCCTGTCCCTCCTTCCACCTCAGGAATGATGCTCTCTGCTGCCCTCCACTGGTCTGTGTCCATCTCTTCACTATACTGAGGAACTGAGCTCAGAAGTGGAATTCTTCCCTTTGCATCTGAGAGACGTAAACAACATGAAGGTAAATATTAATAATTGCAATATCATATTTCCCAATTCAAATGAAACTTTAAACAAGAGAATGTTGCTCTGTACCTGTTACATGTACTCGCCAAACAGTAAATAGTAAAAACAATGCACATCAGAGCAACAATGATGAATTTCACTGTTGCAGAAATACTGACAGATCCCTCATCTTCACCTAGAGGGTAGAGGGATACATGTGAGAATATTGCTCCCTAATTTCAACACTTATTTGCTTGTCCCAGTTATTACGGGTTGGTTCATGAACACATTTTCTCAAATGTCTACAAATGCCTCAAATTGTAATTAAAACAATTAAAACAATATATTTTACCTTCATCTCTGATGAGGATCAGGGTCTTATTCACTGTTTTCATATAGTTTGAGCTGAAACACTGAACAGAAGTGTTGTCATGGTCCTCAGTGGCCAGTGAGACAGTGCTGTTGATGGTGAAGTGCAACACTGTGGTCGTGATAGAATACACACTTCTGTTCTCCAGTAGTGGCCATGTGATTGTAGGTAAGGGAATCCCCTGGCTGATACACATACACGTCAGGGTTCCCAAGTGGAGGATGCATTCCGATCCACTGAGGATCTTTGGGAAGGCTGAGGGGCAAACCAAATACATCTGTACTGTAACGTCACATGATAATAAATTAGAAAGCAACTGTGTTGTTAAAGGGGACATAACATGAAATCCAACTTAGTGCTCCCGTGTGTTTGTTGTCTATCCCACAAAATTGTCTAGTTTGATCAATCAGTCTTTCATATCATATAGGAGCTTTAATGTGAATTGCTCTCAGGAACAGCTTGTTTGATTTTGGCCTCATAATGATGTCATCAATGCACTCTGCTTTGTATAATTCCTCATCTCCTTCAGTCTTCAGCTCCAAATTTTCATTTCCACTTTGTTTATATTTCCACCATTGGATTTTTCAAGTTGACATGGAATTTAAACAAGCCTGGTTTTATCTAGCATCAGTATTATAATGACACTACTATAAAATATCATCCATATCACTCACCTCTGGCACCACCTCAGGACATTGTGGTACTGCAGCTAAACTATCAGTGGTGATTGAGGCTCAAACCTTTAGTAATAAGCTTGGAGTGACATATACAATATATTAAGTATTAAAAACAATTTGTGCATTAAAATAAACTAAAATAGCAGAAACAGTTTTTTATCCTAATATATATGGTTGAATTTAATCATTTAAAAGTATCTTCTCTTTTGGAGGTCTCTGTCAAAGAAAAAATAATTGAGAGATGAGGGTCAACTTGTGGGGGTCATGGCCAAATGCATACAATTCTGTGTCCTTGGCACAAAAAAAGTTTGAGAACTCCGATTTAGAAGGCATTTGTAGAATCACCCTCACTCAGGTCTATATGGGTCAAAGCACATTGTGTACTTACTCATCACCGATATATTGGTAAACGTGGTCAGACTCTTGTTCAGATGTTGTGCTGTACAGCTGTACCTTCCAGAATGTACCCTTGCCATCATAGGAATGACCAGAGTGGCTCTTTGATTGTCTTCCAGCAGTTCAATGTTGTGGTCAAGCAGAGTCCACTTGACAGTAGATGGAGGAGAGCTTTCTGCATCGCAGGTCACATTCAGAGTGCCACCTTCTTCCACTGTGGTTTCACCACTGATGCTGGGCATCTTTAAGTCTTTGACACAAATTTATAGTGAACTTGGTCAATTGAATTTATGTTTCTCTAAAAGAGAGACCAGAGCGCCACCATTTATGTTCCATTAAGGTCTGCAAAGCTGACAAATTAAAATGACTCCACTTTAACTAGCAAACAGACATTAAATCAAATCTCTTTACTCTTCTTTCTTTTTTAAAAACAAGTCGGTACAGTATATTATTATTTTTAAAGGTTAGAGAGTCGTGAAGAAAAACATAGGTACACCCAGTTACTTTTAAAAGCATGCATGGAGAGGACAAAACAATGGGTGAGGACTGAAGAATCCGAAAAAGATTTTCAGATTCTTTTCAGAGTAAAATGCATTCTGGTGGACGGAGGATATAAAGATTGCAACCTGGGCACCCATTGGCAAATATCAACAGGCTGCCTTGATATACCGTAATGAGCTAGATATAATGTAATACTCACATGTAACATTCAGGGTCACTGTCTCCACTGCAGTGATGTTTCCCTTGAAGGTCACGTGACAACTGACTACACTGCCGTGGTGATCAGCTGAAGGGGTGAAGGTCAGTGTTGACCCGTGCCTCTGGCTGACACCAGCAGGACTCTTTGTTGTGAAAATGGTGACATTGTTTGTGATGTGAGGAAGGACATGGTGTCCTGTCATTGTCCATGTCCAGGTGATGTTGGGAGGAGTCCCAGAGCAGAGTCCTGGGGCGGTGCAGGTCAGAGTGGTCTGCTGACCCTCTGTCACAGCAGGAGGAACATTCACAGTGGGTTTCTGTCTCAGACCTACAGGGAGAGAGGGCAAACATAGAGACAAAACAGAAAACAGTTCAACAGAATTATTCAATGAAATGATCAAAGACATTGATTAGCAAAACATTCAGAGAGAGAGAGAGATGAAGAATACTTTTTTGATGGCTAATATTGTGGTGAACAACATAAATCATAAGCAACAAATATCTGGCATGTTTGATTTGATTTGACTTCGGGTGTCTGGGAAATGTATCCACTGCATTTACCCAGGCATATGTACAGGTACATACTGCATGTATGAGTTTGATGTTGGAGGAAACCTATTACAAAAACAAGGAAAAACAACTCCACACAGATTGGCTATCTCACGTGGGGGCTCAATCCCAGGACTTTTCTGAGGCTAACCACTGCTCTACAGTATTACAGCATCTGTACAATAACCACTGCTCTAGTCTACAGTATCACAGCATCTGTACAAAATCAGCATGCTACATCATACCTGTAACTGTGAGGAGATTCTTAAGACCAAATCTGTATCCATCAGTCTGTCCGTTTTGATGACCTTCGACTCTAAACTGATAGGAGCCAGTATCAGACTCCTGAAGGTCATTTATGGTGATGCTGCAGTTCTTCTGGGTGATATTCGGCTCCAACAGGCTCACTCTTCCTCTGAAAGGAGCCTGAGCTTTAACAGCGCTCTTGGAGTGGAACACTATGTCACGGTCATTACATTTACGCTTGGACGCTTCACATTTCAGCCACGTTGCAGACGTGGGTGTGAACTGATGGTGGTGAGTGAAGGAACACGGCATGACGACACACAGTCCAGCCTCAGACCTGATGAGGTCTTCGCTGAAGGTGATGCTCCACCCGTCTAAATAGTTTTCGTGTGATTTCTGAACAGCATCTGTTTAAATAAAACGGAGACATAAGCAAACTATATCCCATGGTTTCATTTTCAATTTTGCTCACAATATTTCACCAAAAGACCTCTAATCAAGCTCGGTCTTTGTAATGTTACAGTAATATAAAACGTTTATACTATGATTACACATTACACACCTCCTGTGTGAGATCCTTCACTCTGGGCTCCAACGATCACACCGAAGAAATTTTTAAAAATAAGAAAAAATGAAAAGGATTTCATATTGGAAGAACCTACAGAATTCAAATGACAACATGACAAATACATTTTTAGATTATTCCTCTCCAAAACCCAGCAATCAAAACAATGCTTTGGCCTTAAAGAATGTATTGTTTTACAGCAAAAATAGTCAGGTCAGAGTTTGTGTACAATAATAACTGCACTGATTCTTGGTAAAAAGAACATGTTATAAATGTGTCATAATATTGTACCTCGTTCCGTGTGCTTTCCTCTTGGTGTTTCTTCTTGATGTAAACGTCTCTCTGACGTGCACTCTCTTGTGTCTCTGATGTGCGTCTTTCCTCTTTCCACTTCCACTATTCAGGAAGTTTCTTTTCGTGCCAACTGTCCTGGTAATAGGCCCTGCAGCCTAAAAACCACTCAAGTCAAGAGTTGATAATATCAATGTCTTAAAATAACATCTGTTTTTTGTAGCAATGCGGTTGCTACTTGGGATTACTCTATGCTCACATGCGCGCGCGCGCACACACACACACACGCACACACACACACACACACACACACACACACACACACACACACACACACACACACACACACACACACACACACACACTATAAAGTTTCTCCCTGTGTTTTTGGCAAATACGTAAACTATTTCATACAGAAGAGGTTTTGTTTTGTTTTTGTCAAAGCCTGTGGGGCCAATGTTTCTCAGTTCATTAAGTTAAAGTAGGGTACAGCTTAGTACCACCCACCTGCTCAAATCTCTCCACCTCCTAGTATGACCACCCACCATTCCTAGTTCCCCCCTTTCCTGGTGAAAGGACTGTCCATGTCTCTGCCCAGTTGATTAGTAAATGGTCTAGCTCTGACAGCAGTCACATCTGTATATTGTTTGAAAGGTGTATCTATCACTACAGCTTGGGAAAATACATTCAATAATTGATTGCGACTGCAGATCAGTTTACTATGAAAACCTGCATTCATGTCAGTCAGTCATCATCTTGAGATCAATCTGTCACCATGCCTCACTCGTACCATGCTGCATAGACGTCATCAAACCCTGGATATATAGTATACATGGAGAAGCCGGCCAGCAACATCTAACCACAAGGACACCATGTTGATCTGAATTCTAATCATACGGAGCTGAACTGTTCTGACATTGTATATGTTAATTCCTCCCCACCCTGGCGTCAATGTCTCCCTTTTGATGACCTATCCTTTCAAACTCTATAGACCTGCGCAGTGACGTCACCGCCCCTGTTCCAGAAACGGATTCCCCATTCATTTTTCTCATAGACTTTTCGAAAATAATTTATATGAAGACGATTGCGCCGCAGACAAAGCCAACTCGGGTCGTGACGAACCATGATGGCACATACAAACTTTTGGGACAATCAAATAATTTCTAAGATGAAAAACGAAACAAAGTCTTGCTAATTACGTAGATATTATATGACGATATTGTGTTTGTTGTCATGATTTGTCACGACCCGAGTTGGCTTTGTCCACAGCGCAATCGTGTTATCAACCATTTTCGAAAAAGTCTATGAGGAAAATGAATGAGGAATCCACTAGTGGAACAGGGTTGGTGATGTCACTGCGCAGGTCTATATGGGCCCGCACAAAGTCCTTTGGGGCGGGAGGTCGCTTCTCGCCTTGGGTTGTCCTACTGGTTTATTTATTTTATTTTATTTTATTGAGAATGGAATGGATTCAATTTTTTTCTTTGACAACTTAAAATAAAAGGAACTTAACAGAACTTCTGAATATACTAGCCTAGTATATTGAGTAACCATAGGATAATGCGATAGTTTCTTCTGATAGAGTGAGTCTTATTTTGAAGAGTCACTGCAGGAGTTAGTTACTTGCTACTTGTCAGTGCTAGGGGAAATCAAATCTGTAGGTGAACACCATGCAATATGGAAATATGGAAACAACTTTCAAAAGTCTTTCATATCATCTATTGGCATTACAGTAGGCGTGAGTCTCATGAAATGTTTTTCTGTTTGCTCTCTCTATGTTTAGGTTGTCCCAAGCCTGTGTTGGCAACTCCCACACCTGTTGTGGTATGGAGGTATGATTTTGTCACTTGAACGCTTTTCTTTGGTTGGCATTTCTCACTTTAAAGCTTCATGAGTAAATCCTAAACACAGAGGGAATGAATGAATGAATTCATGAATTCATGATTTTTTAGTTTGTTTTATTAACAGAAAATGAGAGTTACAATACAAGTACACACAACAACAAAGCTGGTAACAGCTTGGAGAATTACAGTACAATTCAAGTACAACAGCACCAAATCTGAACTAGTTAAGAATATAGTTTAGGGAAGACATCAGTTCACTGCACATAACACCCATGCCAAGAGGTCCAATTAATTACTGCTACCTCATAGACACATGGACAAAGAAAATAATACAATTAATGCAGTTTCCAATCTTTAATCAAATACTGCATGACCTTTCTAATAATAATAATAATATCTTGGACTTATATGGCACTTTTCTTGGCAAAGATGCCTTACATGTGTGGGAGCCAAGGGGAACAAGAAAAAGACAACTTTATTAGAAAAACATTAAAAAGAATGAAACAATAAAATAGACCATATAACTCCTATGTGGGCAAAACAATCAGTGAAAGTCCAGGGAAGTGATGTGAACAGGTGTTGCTCTGCCACTGTGTCGCCTGTCACCTTCTCACGCCTTCGGTTTGCAAAGCTCTATGAGAGGAGACAGGTCAGCTTACAGTTCATGGGTAGAGATTACAGTGTATGGGTAGAGAAAAAAAGGACAGGTATCAGGTAATCACTACAGTGTATGCATATCAATAATACATACCAGACTTCCCGTCATACATGTAGTGAGGATAGTCAACGAACTTCAGACATCTTGCCTGTTTCTTCATGTATTCTTTAAAAGTCACCAGCTTCTCAACCTCCAGATGTTTTCCTTCTTTTCCTGTACACACACAGACACGCGTAAGTTACGATTCTGTACCCGTTAACTCACAGTGTTGAGTTACCTTACGCAGGCTAACACTTGGTAGACCCTGTATAGTACTACTGTATACTGTCTACTGTATAGTATAGTATACAGTACTATACAGTATTTGTCTATACTATATAGTATAGACAAATACTGTACTGTACGGACAAATACAAATGGACATTTAGTCAGGATAGACATGATAAAATACAATTTGGGTGACCCTGGTACAAATACAATGCCTGCTAGTTCAAGTTGAACTGTGTGTGTGTGTGTGTGTGTGTGTGTGTGTGTGTGTGTGTGTGTGTGTGTGTGTGTGTGTGTGTGTGTGTGTGTGTGTGTGTGTGTGTGCGTGCGCGTGCATGTGACTTACTGTAGAAGAAGAGAACTCGTGCCTCCTCTCCAGAGTAGGTTCCTTTGTAGATTCTGACCAGGCAGTTAGGACAGGTCTGGTAGAAGATCACATCTGCATCGGCATTATACTTAGACCATATACCGTCCCGTTCCTTCACTGGACACACAAACACACACACACACACGCACGCACGCACGCACGCACGCACGCACGCACGCACGCACACACACACACACACACACACACACACACACACACACACACACACACACACACACACACACACACACACATTTTATTAAATTATTTTACACTATTATGCAGTATGTAATATTAGGCCTACTGCTATTTATTCTACTGCATCTGTATATCTCTCCTCTTTCATCCCCCTTCTCACACGCTTTCATCGCCCTGACAGGGTCAAGTCAGATGGCCAGCCACCCTACAGTCTGCGTCCACTTGGAGTTTGTTCCAGTTAAGGGGAGTTTCTCATTACCACTGTTGCGAAATTGCCTGCTCAAGGTAGGATCTCTGTTGGGTGTCTATTCTACATGTCGAGTGTCTTGAGACAACTTGTTGTGAATTGAATATCTCTATCTCTAATAACTCTATTACCGGTATATAGTGTGGAACTTACTGAATTCTCCAACATTCAGAGTGCAGGCTGTAGAGTCAGCATCCACCAGAGTGGCATCACTAGAGCGATCCACACATATGTTTTCTCTGTGTGACATCACAAAACAATTATTACACTCGGAATATAAAACTTTACTTTTTTAACTAAACCTTAACCACCCAAAATCCCTCACGTTACCTGTAAGTCTTACTTACAGGTCTTTGTTCATTTCATGGTAACGAATGGTACGCTTGTCATCGTTCAGGGACAGATGAAGGCGAGAAGTGGAAATTTTTGCGATCATTTCGAAACCCGCCTCGAAATCTACGAACGCTGCAGCCAGCACCCAGTTGCCGTAGATCTAAGGGGTCACATTCAATACATTTTTAATTAATTTAGGCTGATATTAGGAGCTGAGACACACAATGAACAAAGAAGATACAGAATTCAGTGTAATGAAATGCCAGATAATATCTGCATCAAGTTTCAATATTGCTGTTTGCCCAAGTTCTATAAGAATTTAGCTTTTTAGACAAGAGACAATACAGTGTGTAGAGTGTAGCTTAAATTATGCGTACCTTTTGCACCTCAGAGGCTGGCAGTGTCTTTGTCAGGGGTTCACATTGTTCTGGGGTGAGCTGTGCTCTACAGCTAGTGGTTTCTTTTAAGGGAATATAAATTGATTCTGTAGTTATTATTTAGCTTATTTTAATAACCAGATGGAGCATACATTTACAATCGTTCTTGACATGGAGCATCTGTCTACTTGTTGCTTTGTAGGTTGTGGAGAGGGTTTAACTAGTGTACAAAAATCTTTTAACTTTGTCAAAAGTCAGTTGAGCAAATGATATGATTGACTCATTGGAAGCCCTAAAGTTGGCAGACTTTTGGCGAATGCTGTAAGCTTCAGTTCTTGAGCTATGCCCACAAGGCCACAACGCTCTACAATATTGCTGAATTTAATGGAAAACGATAGTATAGAACTGCCAAGACTGTGAAAAATGGTGGAACCTGTGAAATAATAATAAGGGGTCTTTGACCATTCAGGCTTGACCCCCTAATACTGTAATATACATACCAGGCTTCCCATCATACATGTAGGTAGGATCGGGTAAGAATTTCAGACATTTTGCTTGTTTCTTAAAGTATTCTTCAGAAGCAATCAACTTCTCAACCTCTAGATGCTTTCCTTCTCTTCCTGCACACATGTACGCAGACGCAGACGCACACACACGTACACACACACGCACACGCACACACACACACACACACACACACACACACACACACACACACACACACACACACACACAACACACACACACACACACACACACACACACACACACACACACACAGCATTTTGATTAGGAGTCAACACTAGTAGTTATTGTAGCGGGAAATTAATTTATTAGGGTGTGACTTACTGTAGAAGAAGAGAACTCGTGCCTCTTGTCCAGAGTAGGTTGCTTTGTAGATTCTGACCAGGCAGTGAGGACAGGTCTGGTAGAAGATCACATTTGCATCTGCGGTATACTTAGTCTGTACACCATCCTCTTCTTTTACTGGAACATGAACACATGCATAAACACACAGCACATACCACATACGTTGTATATAAACATGCTTACAGTATATCCTATTAACACGTAGAGTGCATCATATATCTTATTTTTACATAGTGTGGAACTCACCAAATTCACCAACACGCAGAGTTAGAGCTCCACTCTTTCCATCCATAACAGTGGCATCACTAGAGCGACTCACACATTTGCCATTTCTGCATGACAACACACACACACACACACACACACACACACAGCTGAAAAACCTACACAGTGATGTCCATAAAATTGTCATTTGTGTGGGGAACAAGGAAAATCACTTTTGCACTTTTAAGCGGATACAAGTACTTACAGTTCTTTGTTCATTTCACGGTATTGAATGGTATTCTTGTCATCGTTCAGCATGAGATCAAGGTGAGAAGCGGAAATCTTGCCAATCATTTCGATACCCTCTGCAAAATCTGCAAATGCTGCAGCCAGCACCCAGTGGCCGTAGATCTGAGGGGACAAATTAGGTGGTTTGGAGACTGCCGATAAGTTAACAGACCTCAAATACTTCACAGTGTATTAATGGTATGATTGCGCTGTCTGTATCCAAGGTCTGTCTTCACCAGTCACTACTGTATGTAATCTGCAGTCCTGATAGGCATCAGTGGAACCACACAAAAGTTCTTCTCCTACCTAACCTACCAGATCTACCAGGTTTCTTAGAAAGGTCTGCTATCATCCCATAGAACCCCCCATCCTTCTCTGATACTTAGTTTGAGCTTCTCTACTTCTCAGCTAATGGTCTCCCAGTGTAAAACATTCTCGCCTCATACCAGGACCAAAGAGGTTTGAGAGATCCCTGCCTTAGGCATCAATCATCAGACGCTGTACATTACAGTTTAGACTGTAGATATTTACATATAGATATCAGAGCATATACATTAGAAAGTAGAACATTAGAATATGACATTATGTATTATTGGTCATTGGAATACAGTAGATTTGAGACTAACCTTGTACTTCTCAGAGGCTGGCAGTGTCTTGGTCAGCGGTTCACATTGTTCTGGGGTGAACTCTGCTTTGCAGCTAGTTGTTACTTTTCAGGAAATAGAAAAATCAATCTGTGTTCTAATGGATTCAATGTTGTAGCTATTATTTATTTGAAGTTATATACAGTACGATTGGTTAAATATTCATGAAAACCCACCCACAGAAGAAAGCACTTTTAACATATTTTGGAAATATCATTCAGAAATGATTTTCATCTCATTTTCATTTTCTGCATGAAAATGATCTCATTTTCATGCAGAAAATGAGATGATTTCCTCCCTTTTTGAATCAAAGAAATTATTGTACATAATACGTCACATAGTACGTCCATCTGCAGTTCATATACCGGTATCAGGAAAAATAAAGGTTGATTGTACGACCTACGGTTCGAGGCCAAAACATGGAAGGCCCTGTTATAGAGCCATCATTAGGCTTATTTGAAAACATTGGGTCAACAACAATGAGCCACCATATGCTAGTCCCATGGATGGGAGTGTGCAGGCATGCAAAGTATTACTCAGATTCCAATAAATATATATATATATAAATAAACATACCAGGCTTCCCATCATACATGTAGTTTGAATCTGGTAAGAATTTGAGACATTCTGCTTGTTTCCTCATGGATTCTTCATAAGCTGTCAACTTCTCAAGCTCCAAATGTTTTCCTTCTCTTCCTACAATCACACACACACACACACACACACACACACACACACACACACACACACACACACACACACACACACACACCACACACACACACACACACACACACACACACACACACACACACACACACACACACACACACACACAGTTGATGTTGTGACCTTATTGAAGACCTTATGTGGAGAATAAAAAGTGCTTGTATAGGAACATAAACAAAAAACCCTGCACTCTGCAGAACCCACTTACTGTAGAAGAAGAGAACTCGGGCCTCTTGTCCAGAGTAGGTTGATTTGTAGATTCTGACCAGACAGTTAGGACAGGTCTGGTAGAAGATCACATCTGCATGTGCAGTATACTTAGACTGTACACCATCCTCTTCTTTCACTGGAACCCAATCACACACTTTAATGTGTCAATCTTTATCTTTTTAATGTGTCAGCTGTATCTTTTGGGGGGGTTGTGATCTCAAATTGTTTTAAGATCGCACTGTCAAACTACTGAATGCAATAAATGGTTAATGGAAATTGTGACCTGTATTCACAATTCACCATTTATTTAATCTAATTTAATCACTCATCTTATGTTGGTGGAATGAATGACTGAATGCATCAACCAATCAATTAATCAATGAACACATGCATTAAATTAATTAATTAATTAATTAATTAAGCCTAAATAACAATTTGGCATGTTACACAAAAATAAAACAACTGATATACTAACAGTCCTTCCAGGTGGTATGACAGGTGGTATATATACACATACCATATAGATACATATGAATACAGTATGCAGTATATCTATGTCTTGTGTTTATATAGTGTGAAACTCACCAAATTGAGCTACATGCAGAGTGAGAGCTGTACTTTTTCCATCGACAACAGTGGCGTCACTAGAGCGACTCACACATTTGCCATTTCTGCATGACAAAACACCCACAGTTAACAGTTAACCGAAAATCTACATAGTGATGTGTGTAGAATTGTCATTTGAGAAAGCACTGGAAAGTGGATACAAGTACTTACAGGTCTGTGTTCATTTCATGGTACTGAATGGTATTCTTGCCATCTTTCAGAGATAGATGAAGGTAAGATGTGGAAATCCTGCTAATCATTTCGAGACCCGCCTGGAAATCTGCATATGCTCCAGTCAGCACCCAGTGGCCGTAGATCTGTAGAGTCACATTCAGTTTTATTTTAGTACTTTATTAGGTGGTTCAGGGGCCACAAATAACAAGACCTCAGATACAGTGTAAAAATGGAACGGTAGTAGTAGTAGTCAATGGATCTGTTTTCTCTCTTTCACTCAGCCATATAACTAATTTCACAATCTTAGAATATGATATGTCTGGAGCTACACCTCCTAAATGCCAGAGAGTCTGAAACTACCACCTGAAAGCAGAACAAATAAGCTGTCATCTGTTTGTCATTCACAAAAAAACAACATATATTTTAACTGCCATTTATACTGTAAAGAAGCAAATTTTAGTAGACATTAGACAGAATACAGTATTAGACAGTGGACATTAGAAGATATCAAACTCTAAACTAACCCTGTTCTTCTCAGAAGCTGGCAGAGTCTTGGTCAGAGGTGCACATTGTTCTGGAGTGAGCTGTGCTCTGCAGCTTGGAGTTTCTATTCAGGAGATGAAAAATAATGTGTGTTCCGATTAATCCATTGTTGTTATTATCACAAGCAATAGTTACTACTTATAATTACTTAAGTATTTATAAAACCCAGTGGTGAAAGCACAGTCTTGGGCATGTGGCCCGATTATGTTGTTGATACATACCAGCCTTCCCATCATACATGTAGTGAGGATCTACGATGAACTGCAGACATTTTGCCCGTTTCTTCATGTTTTCTTCAGAAGCTAACAGCTTCTCAACCTCCAGATGTTGTCCTTCTCGTCCTGGACAAACACGTTCACATACACGCACACACACACACACACACACACACAACACACACACAACACACACACACACACACACACACACACACACACACACACACACACAGACGCACACACAAACACAGCATGTTACTCAAGTCAAGAGTCAGGAATAGCAGTCGTTGTATCAGGCAACACACATGTGCACGTGTAGGTCTGAGACTTACTATAGAAGAAGAGAACTCGTGTCTCTTGTCCAGAGTAAGTTGTTTTGTAGATTCTGACCAGGCAGTTAGGACAGGTCTGGTAGAAGATCACATCTGCATCTCTAGCATACTTAGACTGTACACCATCCTCTTCTTTTACTGGAATGCATGCATGCATGAACACACACACACACACATCAGATTCTCTATGTACTGTATGTACGCCCGTTCCAGCACAAAAAGGTGCAACACTGCCATGCTTCTCCTCCCACAGTTTTTGCTGCACGAACATGAGCCATATGTGAAAATCAAGGCCACAATATAGGCCACAGTCCGCCACACCCATTTCCACCAGGACACATTTTTCGCCATTTTTAATTTCCTTTAAAATACACTTTTGCCTCCTCCACCGCCAGACTTTTGCCAAAACTCACAAAAAATGGTACTGATCTCTGGCCCTAACCACTTAAAACAGCACATTCAGTAATTTGACAGTCTGTTTTGTTGGATCGTAATCACCATCCCAATGTAGTGGCAGGTTCCTATTTCACAAACAACACCACAAATAACAAACAGAATGCCAATCCACCCCAAAATTGGATCACATGTCAAGGGTGGTTTCACAGAGCGAAAAGCAATTCCATTTACATCCATAGGTGGTGCTGCAATTGCAAAAACAATTACCCGTTTTTTTATTTTTTTTCACTCACTTTGTATTGCTTTTGGCACAACTGCTATACAGTAACAATACATTTATAGCCGCACCACTCACTTCACACAAGTGTGATTTTAAGATAATCTAGAGAATATGACAGGAGTAGAACCACACCACCAAATTGAATGCAATTTACAACATTGCAATAAACGGTTAATGGTTAATCCTGAACTATTGTGTCTGAAGTAAATGTAATGTCATTCCATCTCATCTAATTGCTTATCTTATATTGAATCAATCAATCAATTACATTTTTATGTCCGTGTCAAGCCTCCGTTTTGTTCAATCCCGCATGGGAGTACATGACACAAAAATAAAACAACTGACATTAACAATCCTTCCTAGATAAACGTGCATGCAGTATATATCCTATATATTATTATTATAATGTGGAACTCACCAAATTCACCAATACGCAGAGTGAGAGCTGTACTCCCTCTGTTCACCACAGTGGCTTCACTAGAGCGACTCACACATTTGCCATTTCTGGATGACAACATACAAAAAATCACATACATAAATATTGCACACATGCAAGCACAGCACACACACACACACACACACACACACACACACACACACACACACACACACACACACACACACACACAACACACACACACACACACACACACACACACACACACACACACACACAACACACACACACACACAATAACACACCTACATAGTGATGTTTACAAAATTGCCATTTGAGTAAACAAGAAAATAAGGTACTTACAGGTCTTTGGTCATTTCATTGTAGTGAATGGTATTCTTGTCATTGTTCAGGGACAGATCAAGGAGAGAAGCGGAAATGTTTCCAATCATTTCGAGACCCGCTGTGAAATCTGCAAACGCTCCAGCCAGCACCCAGCGGCCATAGATCTGAGGGGTCACGTTCAATACATTTTATTGGTGCTTCAGAGGCTGCAGACATGTCAAATGACTCACATAGAGTGACAAACAAAACACAGTTATTATTCAGAACAGACCTCAGATACTGTAGCCTACAGTGTAATCATGGAATGACTGGTAGCCAACTACTGCAGCATGTATGATGTATGCAGTGATATACTACTCTCATTCCATTATAACAAGAATATAACATTAAATTATTTTATAGATTTATTTTTGCAGCTAGCTATGGCTACTGAATTTTTAGTAGTGTTTGAAATTTGTGGGGATATTCTGGTTACTACTGCTGTTAATCTTCTGGCTGCATGTCCACAGCAGCAGTGGATGGGCAGGTCTTCTGGACGAAGTTCCAATCATCCCTCCCTCCCCCAGAGTGTCCAGAAACATTCATTAGTAGAGAGCACAGCACACATTAGAAGGCTGTATGTACGGGTCTAGTATCCCTCTGACTGATGCATGCTGTCTTCTAATGTCTGTCTGTCTGTTTTGCTTTTTTCCTTCTTCTTCTTCTTCTTCTTCTCTTCTTCTTCTTCTTCTTCTTCTTCTTCTTCTTCTTCTTCTTCTTCTTCTTCTCTCTTCTTCTTCTTCTTCTTCTACCATTTTTGAGGCACTAGTGAATTAGACTAGGGGTGGCAGTGGCTCCTTGAGCAAGACATTGAACCCCTAATTTGCTCCTCATGTGCTGGCTGTGTGTGGTAAATGGTGCATTTATATAGCGCCTTTATCCAAGGCGCTATATAAATGCACCATTTACCATTTAGATTAATGATAAACTAGTGATTAATTACAGTAGATATGAGACTAACCTTGTACTTCTCAGAGGCTGGCAGAGTCTTGGTCAGCGGTTCACATTGTTCTGGGGTGAACTCTGCTCTGCAGCTAGTAGTTACTTTTCAAAAAGAAAAAAAGAAAATAGTAAAACAAGTGTGTGTTCTGTTGTAGTTATTATTCGTCATATAGTATACCTGTACATACGATTGGTTAAATATTTAGGAAAATCACCTACAAACAAAAGTAAGCACTTTCAACATGTCATCCATATTTTCGAAATGTGTCATGGTTTCTACAGTTCAAGAGTTATAGGCCAAAACATGAAAGACCCTGTTATACTGCCATCATTAGGCTGATGTGAAAATTTTGGGGCCTCAACAATGAGCCACCATATCCTTGGCCCATGGATGGGAGTGTATGGGGTGGCAAAGTACTGCTCAGATTATAACAATAAAAACATACCAGGCTTCCCACCATACATGTAGTTAGACTCTGGTAAGAATTTAAGACATTCTGCTTGTTTCCTCATGGATTCTTCATAAGCTGTCAACATTCTCTTCTCAAGCTCCAAATGTTTTCCTTCTCTTCCTATAATCACACACACACACACACACACACACACACACACACACCACATGCAGTTGATGTTGTGACCTTATTGAAAATAAACGAAAAATGCATTCTGCAGACAGACACACTTACTGTAGAAGAAGAGAACTCGTGCATCTTGTCCAGAGTAGGTTGCTTTGTAGATTCTGACCAGACAGTTAGGACAGGTCTGGTAGAAGATCACATCTGCATGTGCAGTATACTTAGACTGTACGCCATCCTCTTCTTTTACTGGAACACAAACACACACTTTAATATGTCAATAACTGTATCTCAAGTTCTGTTTTAAGATATTCTACACAGTATTTGACAGGAGTAAAGTCACACCATCAAACTCAATAAATGGTTAATTTCATTTATTCATTCATCTTATGTTGGAGGAATGAATTCAGTAAGACCTTTCATTAGACCTACTCTACAGTATATAATTATATGACATGTTACACAAAAAGAAAACAGCTGACAACAATCCTTATACTGTACATACCACATAGATACTGTGCACATGAATACTATATGCAGTATAATATATCTTATATCCATATCTTATGTTTATATTGTATGGAACTCACCAAATTCCCCAACACGCAGAGTGAGAGCTGTACTCTTTCCATCCACAACAGTGGCATCACTAGAGCGACTCACACATTTACCATTTCTGCATGAGAACACACACACACACACACACACACACCACACACACACACACACACACACACACACACACACACACACACACACACACACACAACACACACACAATTAATGAACTAAAACTTATGACTTGATGTGTGTAGAATTGTCATTTAAGAAAGCACTGGAAAGTGGATAAAAGTACTTACAGGTATGTGTTCATTTCATGGTACTGAACGTATTCTTGTCATCCTTCAGAGGACAAATTAAAGGTAAGATGTGTGGAAATCTTGCCAATCATTTCGAGACCCCCGCCTGGAAATCTGCATACGCTCCAGTCAGCACCCACTGGCCGTAGATCTGAAGGGTCACATTGTGCCTTTTATTTAGTAGTACTTAGTAGTGGTAGTAGTAGTACTTTATTAGGGTTGTTCAAAGACAACAGACCTCACATACAGTGCACTGACATAGTAACACACAGGGACCAGAGATAACAAGACCTCAAATACAGTTTAATAATGGAATGGTATCTAGTATCAATGCATATGGTTTCACCTGTCCCTGTGCTACTAGTCTCACTCAGCCATATATTTGACGATCTCTGTATGCTATATACATTCTGGAGCTACAACTCCTGAATGCGAGAGAGTCTGGAAATACCCCCTGAAAGCAAAACAAATAACCTGCCATCTGCTTGACAATTCCATTCACAAAGACATTTTTTTAAACATATTTCTTAACTGCCGTTGCTGTAAAGCAGCAGCTATGCTTTACCTTATATGAGGCATCAGACAGAATACAGTATTACACAGTGGAAATTAGATAGCAAACACTAAACTAACCCTGTTCTTCTCAGAAGCTGGCAGAGTCTTGGTCAGAGGTGCACATTGTTCTGGGGTGAGCTGTGCTCTGCAGCTTGGAGTTTCTATTCAGGAAATAAAAAATAATTTCTGTTCCGATGGATCCAATGTAGTTATTGTCACAAGCATATAGATATTACTTATAATTGCTTAAAGGTATACTAGATAACATTTTTATTAAAACAAATCTTAAATTTGATATCCCTTTGATTACAAGTACCAATCAAAATGTGACTTAACGCGTAAGGAATGCTGGGAAATGTAAAACTAAAAACTAATCTAATCTAAAATCTACAAATCTAAAAACTGCAGTACCGGCAAGACCACCAGTCAAAGTTACCTAGTACACCTTGAAATATTTATAAAACCCATAGACAGACTGTAACCACCCTTTACATCGCCAT
This sequence comes from Benthosema pterotum, assembly GCA_039105355.1. Classification (NCBI taxonomy): domain Eukaryota; kingdom Metazoa; phylum Chordata; class Actinopteri; order Myctophiformes; family Myctophidae; genus Benthosema; species Benthosema pterotum. The sequence continues at coordinate 35,202,987 of CM076967.1, read as the reverse complement.
TAGGGACATAATGATAACAGTAATTTCTTCCCCCCCTCTCAATTTGTGTGTACATATGACACACTAGGACAGACAGTGGTGAAAGCACAAGCTCTTGCCTTTGGCCCGATTATGTTATTGATACATACCAGCCTTCCCATCATACATGTAGTGAGGATCTACACTGAACTTCAGACATTTCGCCCATTTCTTCATGTGTTCTTCAGAAGCTAACAGCTTCTCAACTTCCAGGTGTTGTCCTTCTCTTCCTGCACAACACACACACACACACGCACGCGCACACACGCACACACACACACACACACACACACACACACACACACACACCACACACACACACACACGCACGCGCACACACACACACACACACACACACACACACACACACACACACACACACACATACACACACACACACACACACACACACACACACACACACACACACACACACACACACACACACACACACACAGCAGGTTACTCAAGTCAAGAGTCAGGACTAGCAATATGTACCAGGCAACAAACATGTGCATGTGTAGGTCTGTTACTTACTGTAGAAGAAGAGAACTCGTGCCTCTTGTCCAGAGTAGGTTGCTTTGTAGATTCTGACCAGACAGTTAGGACAAGTCTTGTAGAAGATCACATCTGCATCTGTAGTATACTTAGACTGTGCACCATCCTCTTCTTTTACTGGATTGCATGCAAACACGCACACAAACATACACAGTGACATGCACACACACACACACACACACACACACACACACACACACACACACACTGAACTGATGTGTCTGTATAACATGTAATTTCATTTCACCTCATCTAATTGCTGTATTATATTATCTTATATTGATTTAATCAAGCAATCATTCAATCAATCGATG
>CM076967.1:35134597-35197097 GCA_039105355.1 Benthosema pterotum | reverse complement strand
CAGTGACACAGGCTCTCATTCCTTTATAAGAATAATATAATATTGGAATATTTTAACATTTCTTTTGGTATTTCTATTTGCAGCTATGCTATGACTACTTGATTTTCAGTAATGTTTTAAAATCACGGGAGGTAATAATCTACCATTAAATTCTGGCTGCATGCCCACAGCTGCAGTGTACAGAGCAGCTCCTCTGGGCCAAGTTCCAACCAGAGTGTCCATAATAACCAATTGTTATTAGAGATCACAGCAGACATTTCATTTCAATTTTATTTCTCTCATTATTATTATTATTTTTTTTTACAATATTTATACTATTTTGGGGGGGTGGCATGGCACTTGTGAATTATGTGTGTGATATATGCCTACCTGTATGTAAGCTTGCCTTAGCATAATCACAGTATCCTTAATTAATCAAAATCTTCAAGGGCTTTTGATTACTTTAGAATACAGTAGATATGAGACTAACCTTGTACTTCTCAGAGGCTGGCAGAGTCTTGGTCAGGGCTTCACATTGTTCTGGGGTGAACTCTGTACTGCAGCTCGTAGTTACTTTTCAGGAAATAAGTGTGTGTTCTGTTGTAGTTATTATTCGTCATAGGTATACAGTATATTATTGGTTCAATATTTAGAAAACCCAAGCATAGACTGAAGTAAGACACTTTAAACATGTAATCCATATTTTGGAAATATATACACTGTCATGGTTTCTACGGTTCAATAGTTATAGACCAAAACATGAAAGGACCTGTTATACAGGTTGTGGCGTCATTAGGCTGAAAGTTTGGGGTAGCAACAATGAGCCACCATATCCTTGGCCAATGGACAGGAGTGTGCAGGCTTGCAAAATCTTGCTTAGATTATTACAATAAATACTGTACATACCAGGCTTCCCACCATACATGTAGTTAGAATCTGGTAGGAATTTAAGACATTCTGCTCGTTTCCTCATGGATTCTTCATAAGCCGTCAACTTCTCAAGTTCCAGATGTTTTCCTTCTCTTCCTGCAGTTACGAACGTGTGTCCACGCGCACACACACACACACACACACACACACACACACACACACACACACACACACACACACGGGGGAGGGGGGGGGGGGGGGTGGAAGTATTTGTGGCAGTCATTCCATAACTTTTTGAAGACATTATGTGGAGATTAAAAAGTGCTTGTGTAGGAAAATAAACGAACATTCTACAGACAAGCACACTTACTGTAGAAGAAGAGAACTCGTGCCTCTTGTCCAGAGTAGGTTGCTTTGTAGATCCTGACCAGACAGTTAGGACAGGTCTGGTAGAAGATCACATCTGCATGTGCAGTATACTTAGTCTGTACACCATCCTCTTCTTTCACTGGAACACAAACACACACTTTAATGTCTAAAAAACTGTTTAATGTCTAAAAAATAAAATCTGTTTTCGGATAATCTATACATGGCAGGAGCAGAGACAGTCACACTGTCAAACTACTGATTGCAGTAAAGGGTTAATGGAAATTGTGACCTGTGTTAACAATATCATTTGATCTCATTTAATGGTTCTTATGTTGGAGGAATGCGTGAATGCATGAATCAAACAGTTAGTCAATCAATCAACAAATGTACGAACGAGTGAATTGATCAATCAATTAATTAATTAGGCCTGTATAATTAGTATGTCACACAAAAAGAAAATGGCTGATATAACAATCATTCATGGTGGTATGACATCCGGGTTTATACATGGATAAACATGAATACAATACACTGTATGTCTTACAATGTATCTATATATATATTTATTATGTTTATATACAGTAGTGTGGAACTTACCAAATTCACCAACACGCAGTGTCAAAGCTTTACTCTTTCCATCCACAACAGTGGCATCACTAGAGCGACTCACACATTTGCCATTTCTACATGACAACACACACGCGCACACACACGCACGCACACACACACACACACAGTCAAACAATGACATCGTATGCAATGAAGTGTGTAGAATTGTCATCTGAGAAAGCACAGAAAGTAGTTACAAGTACTTACATGTATGTGTTCATTTCATGGTACTGAATGGTATTCCCGTCATCCTTCAGTGATAGATGAAGGTAAGATGTGGAAATCTTGCTAATCATTTGCAGACCCGCCTGGAAATCTGCATACGCTCCAGTCAGCACCCACTGGCCATAAATCTGAAGGGTCACATTGAGTTTATTTTAGTATATTATTAGGTTTTAAAACTATTTTTAACTGCCAAAAGCACCAGCTATGCTTTAACTAAGTTGATTTATGTATATTAGACGGAATACAGTATTAGACAGTGGACATTAGAATATATCAAACTCTAAACTAACCCTGTTCTTCTCAGAAGCTGGCAGAGTCTTGGTCAGAGGTGCACATTGTTCTGGAGTGAGCTGTGCTCTGCAGCTTGGAGTTTCTATTCAGGAGATAAAAAATAATGTAAAAAAAAGTTCCAATGGATCCAATGCAGTTATCACGAGGATATTCTTAATACTCTTTCTTGAATATTAAACAAACACAGACAGACTGTAACCACTTTTTACCCTCAAAGACAATTGGGATTGCATTTCATTTTTCTGAATGAAAGAAATCTCAGTCTGTGTGTACTTCTCTATGACCCACTAGGACGAACAGGGATGACAGCAGTCTTTGGCCTTTAGCCTGATTATGTTGTTGATACATACCAGCTATCCCATCATACATGTAGTGAGGATCTACACCGAACTTCAGACATTTCGCCCATTTCTTCATGTTTTCTTCAGAAGCTAACAGCTTGTCAACCTCCAGATGTTGTCCTTCTCTTCCTGCACAAACACACGTGCGTGCGCGCGCACACACACACACACACACACACACACACACACACACACACACACACACACACACACACACACACACACACACACACACACACACACACACACAGCATGTTACTCATGTCAAGAGTCAGGACTAGCAGTCTCTGTACCAGGCAACAAACATGAGCATGTGTATGTCCGTTACTTACTGTAGAAGAAGAGAACTCGTGCCTCTTGTCCAGAGTAGGTTGCTTTGTAGATTCTGACCAGGCAGTTAGGACAGGTCTGGTAGAAGATCACATCTGCATCTGCAGTATACTTAGTCTGTACACCATCCTCTTCTTTTACTGGAATGCATGCAAGCACACACACACACACACACACACACACACACACACACACACACACACACACACACACACACACACACACACACACACACACACACACACACACACACACACACAGACACACACACACACAAGGTGTCAATAACTCCCTATCTTCTGAATCTATACCATAATTATGATTGGAGCATCACACTGCCAAACTGTTTAATGTGCATTACAATAAATGGCTAATGGTTAACCCTGCACAGTGCACAGACATGTCTGATGACATGACATTTTCCACAAAAAAGAAACAACTGGGATTAACAATCCTTCCTGATCGTATTACATCGACCGATGTAGATACTGTATATACGGACACCGTATATACAGTATCTCAATGTGAGATGTGGAACTCACCAAATTCACCAATACGCAGAGTGAGAGCTGCACTCCCTCTGTTCACAAAAGTGGCTCCACTAGAGCGACTCACACATTTTCCATTTCTGCATAACACACACGCACAGGCACAAGCACGCGTGCACACACACACACACACACACACACACACACACACACACACACACACACACACACACACACACACACACACACACACACACACACACACACAGTGAGGTTCATATACAGTAATTGTTATTTGAGGAAGCAAGAAAATTCACTTTTTCACCTTTAAGTGGATACAAGAACTTACAGTTCTTTGTTCATTTCACGGTATTGAATGGTATTCTGGTCATCACTCAGGGTCAGATCAAGGTGAGAAGTGGAAATCTTCCCAATCATTTCAAGACCCTCTGCAAAATCTGCAAATGCTGCAGCCAGCACCCAGTGGCCGTAGATCTGAGGGGTCACATTCAGTACATTGTATTTTATTACTTTATTAGGTGGTTTGGAGACTGCCGATATCAAAGTTAAGAGACCTCAAATATACAGTGTAATAATGGTATGACAGGCATACTACTGTCTGTCACCTGCAGTCCTGATCGCACCGACTGAACCTTCCAGGTTTCTTGGAAAGGTCTGCTATCCTCCCTAGAGCCCCCCAAATTTGGGTAGTACACAGAGCTGTACATAGTCCCCTCCTTTTCTCCCTGTACACTAAATATCTTGGCACGATCATCTCTGCTCACAATCTATCCAATCATTGCTATGCCGTTGACACACTACTGTTTCTTAGGCATCAAACATCTGTCTTAATGTATAAGACCACAGACATTAGAAAGTACTAGAACATTACATTAGAATATGGTAGACCTTTGGTAATTAGGATGCAGTAGATATGAGACTAACCTTGTACTTCTCAGAGGCTGGCAGAGTCTTGGTCAGCGGTTCACATTGTTCTGGAGTGAACTCTGCTTTGCAGCTAGTTGTTACTTTTCAGGAAATAGGAAAAATGAATGTTCTAATGGATTCAATGTTATAGTTATTCTTTTGTTATAAGCTATACATGGTCGATTGATTAAATATGTATATAAAATCTGCTCACAGACAGTAGTAAGCACTTTTAGCATATTTTGGAATGCAGACCATGTCCATCTGCAGTTCATGCACCAGGAAACATAAAGATTGATTTGATTGTACAACATGGTTCAACAATCATAGGCCAAAACAGTGAAAGCCCTGTTGTAGTGGCATAATTAGGCTTATTTAAAAACTTTAATGCAGTAACAATGAGACACCACCATATACTTGGCCCATGGGAGTGTGAATGCATTCACACAAAGTTTTAAACAGATTATAACAATAAATACTATACATACCAGGCTTCCCATCATACATGTAGTTTGAATGAGGTAAGAATTTTAGACATTCTGCTTGTTTCCTCATGGATTCTTCATAAGCCGTCAACATGTCAACCTCCAGATGTTTTCCTTCTCTTCCTACACGCACACACATTTGCATGCACGTGCACATACGCACACACGCACACAGGCAAACACACACACACACACACACACACACACACACACACACACACACACACACACACACACACACACACACACACACACACACACACACACACACTTGATGATATACAGTAATGTGAAACCTTATTGGAGACCATGTCGAGATTAAAAATATCCGGGGGGATAACATAAACAAAGACTTGACTCTGCACTATGGAGGTAAACATACTGTATAGTGTTAATGTGTTACTTACTGTAGAAGAAGAGAACTCGTGCCTCTTGTCCAGAGTAGGTTGCTTTGTAGATTCTGACCAAACAGTGAGGACAGGTCTGGTAGAAGATCAAATCTGCATTTGCAGTATATGTAGACTGTACACCATTGTCTTCCTTCACTGGAACACAAATGCACATGATGTGTGCATGGACACACACACACACACACACACACACACACACACACACACACACACACACACACACACACACACACACACACACACACACACACACACACACACACACACACATTTGCAAATGGGTTCACAGGATCTAAAGTATTGAGTGCAATTCATAGCCTTGCAATAAATTAGGAGTGCACCATTATGAAATTATGACAAATATCTTTATTTATTTATTATATAATATTTATTTATTTAAATTTGAGACGAGCATGTGTACACTGTATTATATTAACTTGTTTTTATATATTGTGGAACTCACCAAATTCACCAACACGCAGAGTCAGAGCTGTACTCCCTGCACCCACAACAGTGGCATCACTAGAGCGACTCACACATTTGCCATTTCTGCATGACACACACACACACGCACGCACACACACACACACACACACACACACACACACACACACACACACACACACACACACACACACACACACACACACACACACAGTGAGGTCCATAGAATTGTTATTTAAGGAAACAAGGAAATTCACTGTTTAGTCAAACGATGACCTGAAAACCTACAGTACACAGTTATGTTTAAAAGTTATGTTAAAATAAAAACACTTGGTGTATGCACACTTGGTGCACACACCAAGTGTATGCAAACTACTTACAGTTCTTTGTTAATTTCATGGTATCGAATGGTATTCTTGTCATCCTTCAGGGACAGATCAAGGTAAGAAGTGTAAATCCTGCCAATCATTTTCAGACCCGCCTGGAAATCTGCGAATGCTCCAGTCAGCACCCACTGCCCATAGATCTGAGTGATCACATTCAGTAGAGTTTAGGTTACTACTTTAATGAGTGGTTCAGTCACTATAGACAAATGCGACAACAGACCTCACATACAGTGAACTAACACACAAGGAAGAGAGATAACAGACCTCAAATTCAGTGTAATAATGGAATAACAGTTATGTAGTAATAGTATCAATGCATGGTTTCAGCTCTCACTATGTTACTAGTCTCACTGAGCCATATAACTATTTCACAATCTAGTCTGGACAAGTCTGGAAATACACTTTCTGAATACTATATTGTGTCTGGAACTACACCCCCTGAAAGCAAAGCAAAGAAGCCATCATCTGTTCATAAAAAATACATATACATATTCATTTATTTCCATCGCTGCTATTTAGCAGCAGATATGGCTTAGCTAAGTTGATTTACAGGAGACATTAGGCATAATACAGTGTAGATTAAACAGCAGACATTAGAAGATGGCAAACATCAGATATGAGACTAACCGTGTGCTTCTCAGAAGCTGGCAGAGTCTTGGTCAGAGGTGCACATTGTTCTGGGGTGAGCTGTGCTCTGCAGCTTGTAGTATCTGTTCAGGAGATGAAATGTGGTTAATACTAACTGATTAAATATTTACAGTACGAGAATTTCACAAGCCTTCGGACCGTGGAATCCTTGCAGCCCATGGCGCAAATGGTCAAAAGGAAATACTGTATTGTATTGTAGTCCGCTGTATTGTGCCCTTTGTTAATATGATAAAAATGATGCAGTGAAGTTAAGACTGTTGAGATGCTTCCTTTATTTTTACTATATTTAACTGGATGATTATTGCTTTACTGAAAATATTAATATTTAAGTCGCTATGCCACGTTATGTGAGCTTGCAGATTGGTTATTAGGCTACCCAGTCCATTTGTATAGTAAGAGTTACATACTGCCAGTTAATGCATACTACTGCTAATAACAACAACAACAACAACAACAATGATAATAATACTGTGAGTGTTGTATAAAGGTGTTGTATTAATCCTCATACAAAAATAACCACTTTTTATCTGGCCTCTAAATTATGGAATTCTGATTATATGCAAATCAATAAATAATCAAAGCAATATCTGCCCGTCTCTATGACAGACACGCTGATGGTAAAACACGGCTGAAAGCACAGTCTCCGACTTGATAAAATACATACCAGGCTTCCCATAAAACATGTAGTGAGGATCGACTAAGAACTTCAGACATTTTGCTTGTTTCTTCATGTTTTCTTGGGAAGCTATCAACTTCTCAACCTCCAGGTGTTTTCCTTCTCTTCCTGCACACACACAAACACACACACGCACGCAAGCGTTCACAGCGTGGTACTCAATACTAGCATCCATTTTACCAAGCAACATGTACAGTATGTGCACATGTTAGTTCTTTCACTTACTGTAGAAGAAGAGAACTCGTGCCTCTTGTCCAGAATAAGTTGTTTTGTAGATTCTGACCAGACAGTTAGGACAGGTCTGGTAGAAGATCACATCTGCATCTCTAGTATACTTAGACTGTACACCATTCTCTTCTTTTACTGGAATGCATGCATGCGCACACACACAGACACACACACACACACACGCACACACAAACACACACACGCACACGTACACACACACACACACACACACACACACACACACACACACACACACACATGCACATACACTTCAGTGTGTTTCTTCCGTATTTTATGCTATCTGGGGGATTTGTGGCATCAGATTATGTTTTCACGATAATCTAGGTAATATGACAGGAGTGGAGTCACACCACCAAATACTGAATACAATTTACAACACAGCAATAAATGGTTAACCCTGATCTGATGTGTCTGAATGAAATTGAATTGAATTAATTAATTAACAAACAAACAAACTTAGGAACCAATCAATCAATCACATTTTTATTTCTGTGTCATGCCACTGATTTGTTTAATCCCATCTGCGATTACATGACACATTACACAAAAATAAAACAACTGACATTACCAATCCTTCCTAGATAAATGTTCATCCAGTATACATCCTATATGTTTTCTTATTTTATATAGTGTGGAACTCACCAAATTCACCAATACGCAGAGTGAGAGCTGCACTCCCTCTGTTCACCACAGTGGCTTCACTAGAGCGACTCACACATTTGCCATTTCTGGATGACAAAACACACACACACACACACACACACACACACACACACACACACACACACACACACACACACACACGTAAACCACGTGACAACCACACGACAACGTAAACACGTTGTCATTTGAGTAAGCCAGAAAATTAACTTTTAAGTAACCTTAAGTGGATACAAGTACTTACAGGTCTTTGTTTATTTCATTGTAGTGAATGGTATTCTTGTCCTTGTTCAGGGACAGTTCAAGGCGAGAAGCGGAAATGTTGCCAATCATTTTGAGACCAGTGGCGAAATCTGCAAACGCTCCAGCCAGCACCCAGCGGCCGTAGATCTGAGGGGTCACGTTAAGTACATTTTATTTTTTAGGTGGTTCAGAGGCTACAGACATCAGAGACAACAGACCTCACATAGAGTGAACTAATAACACACAGGGATCAGAACAGACCTCAGACCCAGTGTAATCATGGAATGACTGGTAGTACTACTGCATGTACTGTATGAAGTACTAATGCAGTGACTGTGATATTGCTCTCATTCAATTATAACAAGAATATAACATTAAAAATATATAATTTCCCATTTCCATTTGCAGCTATGCTATGACTACTTGCTTTCAGTAGTGTTTCGGAATTGTGGTTTGATTGTTTGGTTACTACTACTGTTAATCTTCTGGCTGCATGTCCACAGCTGCAGTGGACAGAGCAGCTCCTCTGGAACAAGTTCCAACCATCCCTCCCCCCCAAGAGTGTCTAGGGACAATTATTAGTAGACAGCACAGCAGACATTAGAGGACAGTATGAATGTATGGGCCTAATATCCTGTTTATTTTTAATTGTGTGACAGTAGATATGAGACTAACTTTGTACTTCTCAGAGGCTGGCAGAGTCTTGGTCAGGGCTTCACATTGTTCCGGGGTGAACTCTGCTCTGCAGCTAGTAGGTACTTTTCAGGGAACAGAAAAACAAGTTTGTTCTGTAGTTATTATTCATCATATATGGCATACATACAGTATATGATTAGTTAAATATTTAGAAAACCCACCCACAAACAGAAGTCATCCATGTCATCCATATTTTAGAAATACAAAAACTAATTTCTATTGTTCAAGAGTTATAGACCAAAACATGGAAGTATAGTGCCATCATTAAGCTGAAACTTCGGGCAGCAACAATGAACCACCATATTCTTGGCCCATGGATGGGAGTGTGCACTGTGCAGGCATGCAAAGTATTGCTTAGATGGTAACAATAAATACATACCAGGCTTCCCACCATACATGTAGTTAGAATCTGGTAAGAATTTAAGACATTCTGCTTGTTTCCTCATGGATTCTTTATAAGCCGTCAACTTCTCAAGTTCCAGATGTTTTCCTTCTCTTCCTACAATCACACACACACACACACACACACACACACACACACACACACACACACACACACACACACACACACACACACACACACACACACACACACACACACACACACACACACAAACGAGGAAGTATGTTGTGACCTTATTGAAGACCTTGTACAGAGGATAAAAGTGTGCTTGTGTGGGAAAATAAGCAAAGTAAGCAATAAGCACACACTTACTGTAGAAGAAAAGAACTCGCGCCTCTTGTCCAGAGTAGGTTGCTTTGTAGATTCTGACCAGACAGTTAGGACAGGTCTGGTAGAAGATCACATCTGCATGTGCAGTATACTTAGACTGTACACCATCCTCTTCTTTTACTGGAACACAAACACACACTTGTGTCAATAACTGTGTATCTTTTAGGGGGTTGTGATCTCAAATTCTATTTTAAGATAATCTACACAGCATATGACAGGGGCAGAGTCATGCTGTCAAACTACTACATGCAATAAACGGTTAATGGAAATTGTGACCTGTAGACCCAATTTCATTAATTTTATCTCAATTATTTATTCATCTTATGTTGGAGAAATGAATGGATGAATGAATTAATTAATTAATTAATTACATAACATATGACACAAACATGAATACATTACACAGTGTGTAATGTCGTATATCGATATATTATGTTTATACAGTATAGTGTGCACTCACCAAATTCACCAACACGCAAAGTCAGAGCTGTACTCTTTCCATCGACAATAGTGGCATCACTAGAGCGACTCACACATTTTCCACTTCTGAATAACCACACATGCACACACACGCGCGCGCACGCACACACACACACACACACACGCACACACACACAACAATTAACTGAAAACCTATACCTCGTTCTACAGTATGTAGATTTGTGATTTGAGGAAGCACTGGAAAGTGGATACAAGTACTTACAGGTCTGTGTTCATTTCATGGTACTGAATGGTATTTTTGTCATCTTTCAGAGATAGATGAAGGTAAGATGTGGAAATCTTGCCAATCATTTCAAGACCCGCCTGGAAATCTGCAAATGCTCCAGTCAACACCCACTGGCCATAGATCTGTAGGGTCACATTGAGTACCTTGTATTTAGTAGTACAATGTAGTAGTAGTACTTTATTAGGTTGTACAGAGACAACAGACCTCACATACAGTGAATTGACACAGTAACACAAAGGCACTAAAGATAACAAGACCTTGAATACAGTTTAATAATGGAATGGTATCTACAATGCATATGGTTTCACCCAGCGCCCTATGACGATGCCATATAGCTATTTCACAAGCTACGAATGCTATATAAAGTCCAGAGTGGGTAATTAACTAAATATTAGATTATTTGACTAGCAAAACAATATTCAACATTATTAATTCATAATTGATTATTCGCTAATATTATTTCATATAAAACAGTTAAAACAGGCATGTTTCAATGAGTAGCCCAGTATCCCAGTATTAAAAAAACAAAAACAAATATATATCCCGATGGACTAGTTGAAAATGATTCAACTACCAATGTATTTGATTCGTTTCCAAAAACATGTTTGGTTAATGCTCTGGAACGATCCCACTGAAAGCAGAACAAATAAGCTGCCATCTGTTTTTCCATTCACAAAGACATATTAGAATGTATGAAGCATATTTTAACTGAACTGATTTATGTAAAGTAGCACCTATGCTTTAACTAAGTTGATTTATAGGAGACATTAGACAGAATACAGTATTAGACAGTGGACATATCAAACATTAAACTAACCCTGTTCTTCTCAGAAGCTGGCAGAGTCTTGGTCAGAGGTGCACATTGTTCTGGGGTGAGCTGTGCTCTGCAGCTTGGAGTTTCTATTCAGGGGAAAATAAATAATGTGTGTTCCGATGGATCCAATGTAGTTACTATCACAAGCATAAGGTTAACACTTTAATTGCTTAAATACTTATAAAACCCAACGAGAGGCTTTAACCAGCTTTTACCTCACCATTATAGGGAGAAAAATGATTGAAAATAATTTCTTTAACCCCCATTTTCTGAATGAAAGTGGTGCACAGTCTCTGGCGGCCGATTATGTTATTGATACATACCAGCCTTCCCATCATACATGTAGTGAGGATCTACAGTGAACTTAAGGCACTTCGCCCATTTCTTCATGTGTTCTGCAGAAGCTAACAGCTTGTCAACCTCCAGATGTTCTCCTTCTCTTCCTGCACAACGCACACACACACACACACGCACACACGCACACGCACACACATGCATGTTACTCAAGTCAAGAGTCAGGAATAGCAGTCGTACCAGACAACAAACATGTGCACGTGTAGGTCTGTGACTTACTGTAGAAGAAGAGAACTCGTCCCTCTTTTCCAGAGTAGGTTGCTTTGTAGATCCGGACCAGACAGTTAGGACAGGTCTGGTAGAAAATCACATCTGCATCGGCGTGGAACTTTGACCGTGCACCATCCTCTTCTTTCACTGCAACACGCACACGCGTGTGCGCGCGCGTGCACACACACACACACACACACACACACACACACACACACACATATTAAGGTGTCAATATCTCTGTATCCTATGCTTTGACTTCGTGATCTCACATTCTATGTTAACAATCTATTAATAATCATCTAATTACTTCTCAATGAATGAATTACACTTGTATTCCTGTGGCATGTCACAAAAAGAAGCAACTGACATCAACAATCCTCCCTGATGGTATTACAACGTACATCCGTCCTCCATGTATATTAGATACCGGTAGATAACCATGGATAATGTGTATACAGTATCTTATATGGTGACTAAGTTATAATATATCTTATCTTAATTTTATATTGTGAATTGTGAAACTCACCAGCTTCACGAATACGCAGAGTGAGAGCTGCACTTGTTCTGTTCACAACGGTGGCTTCACTAGAGCGACTCATACATTTGCCATTTCTGCATGACACACACACACACACACACACACACACACACACACACACACACACACACACACACACACACACACACACACACACACACACACACACACACATTGAAAAGCTACACAGTAATGTCTGTAAAATTGTCATTTGAAGGAAAATCATTGTTCACCTTTATCCGGATACAAGTACTTACAGGTCTTTGTTCATTTCATTGTAGTGAATGGTATTCCTGTCATTGTTCAGGGACAGATCAAGGAGAGAAGTGGAAATCTTGCCAATCATTTCGAGACCTGCGGGGAAATCTGCGAACGCTCCGGCCAGCACCCAGCGGCCGTAGATCTAGGGAGTCACATTTATTAGGTCAGGGGTTTTCAACCTTTTTGATCCCAGGGACCACCATTTATTCAGCATTTGAGCCACGGACCACCACTTGATGACATTTTCACCCTAAAGACCTAAAATTAAGAATTCTTTTGGTTTTGTCCACAATTCCAGGCTGTATCTGGGAAACCGAACAGTGTAGACTTCTTAATTAAATAGTAATAATTCACATGATGAATGTTCTAACTCTTGAGAGTGTGAAAATGAAACCAAATGGACCCGCAAGGGTCCATTTGGTTTCATTTTTACATTCTCAAGAGTTACATCTGGTTAACCAACTTTTCATCATTTAGCCTGGGGACCACCTGGAATCCTCTCAGGACCACTGGTGGTCCCCGGACCACCTGTTGAAAACCCCTGTATTAGGTGGTTCAGACGTTAGCGAAAACAGACGTCAGATACAGTGTAATAAGGACTGACAGCATTGCATGTACAGTATGTACTATATGCAGTGATACTGTCATTCCATTATTACACAAGAAAGGTAGACTGTCATCTGTAAGAAAGGAAGCTGAGCAAATAATTTAAATTATTTTAAAATATATTTATTATTTGTTATGTATATATGCATGTATATTATACAGTATGTATATTGTACAGCTTCAACACCTTGTTGTAATTCTCTCCTCCAAGGAGTACCTGGGCTAAAAGGCACTGTAGGCAGGCTACATGACAGTAAATAGACATTTTATGGCCTGTGGCTCAGCTGTGCTGACACCTTGGTTAGTAATCAGGCCTGGCAGTGTGCCGTCTTATCAGAGAACATAAGAAGACGGTAGACATTGGGTATATTGGTCATTAGAAAATATGGGACTAACCTTGTACTTTTCAGAGGCTGGCAGAGTCTTGGTCAGCGGTTCACATTGTTCTGGGGTGAAATCTTCTCTGCAGGTAGTAGTTACTTTTCAGGAGACAGAAAGAACAAACATGTGTTCTGTTGTAGTTATTGTTATTTAGTCATTTTGGAAAAGTCATTATACAGTAAGCAAAAATTGTCATGGTTTCCCGCCTTTTGGAATAGAGTGAATCAGTTTAAGAATATACTTCAATACATCCGTCTGCAGTTCATGTACGGGGAGAAAAAGTACAACATACTATTTAAGAGTTATAGGCCAAAACATGAATGGCCTTGTTATAGGGCCAATTTAGGCCAATTTGAAAACTTTGACGAATCAACAATGAGCCACCACACAATTGTGTAATCGTGTGAGTATGCAGGTGGGTTTTGCGCAGATTATACCAGATACATACCAGGCTTCCCATCATACATGTAATTAGAATCTGGTAGGAATTTGAGACATTCTGCCTGTTTCCTCATGGATTCTTCATAAGCTGTCAACTTCTCAAGCTCCAGATGTTTTCCTTCTCTTCCTGTGATCACACACAAGTACACGCACACACATGATTGAGGAAGTATATTGTGTCACCCTATTGAAGAACTTATATGGAGGAAGGCTTTTAGGAGAAACACTGCACCCTGCAGGTGAAGACACTGTGTAGTCAAACATGTTAGTGTGTGACTTACTGTAGAAGAAGAGAACTCGTGCCTCTTGTCCAGAGTAGGTTGCTTTGTAGATTCTGACCAGGCAATTAGGACAGGTCTGGTAGAAGATCAATTCTGCATCTGCAGTATACCTAGACTGTACACCATCTTCTTCCTTCACTGGAAAAACAAACACAGGCATCAGTCAATAACTCTGTATCTCATGCTTTCCTTTGGGGCAGAATTCTCAGATTCTGTGTTAAGATAATCTACACCTTCTACAGCACATGACACAAGTCACACTATCAAACTCCTGGATGCAATATAATAGCTTTTGCAATGAATAGTCAAACAAATTTCAGATTCTTTTCCCACCCTACAACACTGATCCATATCCTATATCTTAACTTATTTTCATATAGTATGGAACTCACCAAATTCACCAACACGCAGAGTGAGAGCTGTACTCTCTCCATCCACAATACTGGCTTCACTATAGCGACTCACACATTTGCCTTTCCTACATTACAACACACAGACACACACGCGCGCACAAGCACGCGTAGCGCATAGACACGCGCGCACGCACACACACACACACACACACACACACACACACACACACACACACACACACACACACACACACACACACACACACACACACACACACACACACACACACACACACACACAGACACATATGCACTCTTGAGCTGAAAACCTACACAGTGATGTAGGTAAAATCGTCATTTGAGAAAACACTTTTGCACCATTAAGTGGATGCAAGTACTTACAGGTCTTTGTTCATTTCATGGTAGTGAATGGAATGCTTGTCATCGTTCAGAGACAGATGAAGGTAAGATGTGGAAATCTTGCCAATCATTTCGAGACCCGCCTGGAAATCTGCAAACGCTCCAGCTAGCACCCAGTGGCCGTAGATCTGAGGGGTACATACAGTACATGCATATGTCTCTAGTCTCGACTAGAGAATTTGGAACTACACCTCCAGAATGCTATGTAACTTCTGGATCTCTTGAATACTATAAGCTGACCAATTCCTCCCCTTTCATGAGGTCGCCCATGGTCCAGGAATGATTTCCCCATTCATTTTCCTCATATACTTTTCGAAAATGATTTACATCAGCTCTGTAGAGTCTGGAACTACACCACATGAAAGCTGAATAAATGGTTTGATTTTTTTTTAACAGGTTAATTGCCATTTCCGCTATTAATGCTTTGACTACATTGTTTTACAGGAGACATTAGGCAAAATACAGTATACATGAGACAGTGAACAGAAGAGAGCAAACATGAGACTAACCCTGTGAATCTCAGAAGCTGGCAGAATCTTGGTCAGGGGTGCACATTGTTCTGGTGTTAGTGGTGTGCTGCACCTTGGAGTTTCTATTCAGGAGATAGAAAATAATTGGTGTGTTCCAATGGATGTTAATGTTATTATTACCACAATCTGTGGTTAAAATGTATAATTGGATAAATATTTATAAAACCCATAGAAATACCGGTACTTAATTAATTTTCACCCGGCCTCCGTATTTTGGACATGTCATTATAGGTGAAAATTGAACAAAAGAAAGGCCAGTCCATATGTACATCTCTATGACACCCGGTCTAATAAATGGCCAGTGGGGCAGTATTGAGTTTACTTTTATTTCTGTTCTCATTTGCATTGATCAGTTGTTTTACAATGTACCTGTACCTACTGCTGTACTGTTGTTTTACAGCTTGACAGCTGAATTACTCAACTCATCTCATTCATCTGATTATCTTGTATCTCTAGTGTGGAACTCACTGAAATCACCACGACGCAGAGTGAGAGGTGTGTTCACCACGGTGGCATCACTTGAGCCAGTCCCACAGGCTGGCTGAGTCTTGCCAAGGGGATCACATTGTTCTGGAGTGTACTTTGCACTGCAGCAAGTAGTTACTTTTCAGGAAATAGAAAAACAGTTTTGTTGTAGATTTGAAAACTTTGAGGAAGCAACAATGAGCCATCGTATCCTTGGCCCATGGGTGTGCAGATTGTAACAATGAATCAGATTGTAACAATGATGAATAAATACATACCAGGCTTCCCATCATATATGTAGTTAGAATCTGGGAGGAATTTGAGACATTCTGCTTGTTTCCTCATAGATTCTTCATAAGCTGTCAACTTCTCAAGCTCCAGATGCGTTCCTTCTCTTCCTACAATCATGCACGTATGTGCGTACACACACACACACACACACACACACACACACACACACACACACACACACACACACACACACACACACACACACACACACACACACACACACACACAGTTGAGGAAGTAGATTGTCTCACCTTATTGTAGTGTTTTTGTGAGAAAATCTACAAACACTGCACGCCGGTGCAGACAAACACACTGTGTAGTCAAATGTGTTAGTGTGTGACTTACTGTAGAAGAAGAGAACTCGTGCCTCTTGTCCAGAGTAGGTTGCTTTGTAGATTCTGACCAGACAGTTAGGACAGGTCTGGTAGAAGATTGAATCTGCATCTGCAGTATATGTAGACTTTACACCATCCACTTCCTTCACTGGAACACATACACACACACATACAGTATGTGTGTCAATAACTCTGTATCTTATGCTTTCCTTCAGGAGGGGGAGTGATTCTCAGATTCTATGTTTAAGTGCAAATAATATACATTCTGAAATTTCTTTTTAATACTTAATATCATATTGTATATGTCCCTTGAGCTTATTTCTTATGGTTTGAGCCTCAATCACCACTCCTTTTCTTTATGGACTTTGAAAGCAGTTTACCACAATGTCCTGAGGTGGTGGGGGCGCTGACATGCACATTATTTTATAGTAGAGTCATTATAATAGTGTTGCTAGAGAAAACCAGACTTGTTTAAATTCCAAATCAACTTATTAAATCAACAATAGTGGACATTGTAAACAAAGTGGAAATGCAAATTTGGAACTGAAGACTGAAGGAGAGGAGGAATTATAGTAGGATGCATTGATGGCATCATTATGAGGCCAAAATCAAATGAGCTGTTCCTGAGAGAAATTTCCATTAAAGCTTGTGTAAAGTATGAAAGCTTGATTGTTTAAACTTGGTTATATGTGGGGATTGAAACCACACAAGGGCGCACCAAAAGCACAACAAAATTAAAAAGTTGTGTTTCATGTCATTATCCCTTTAAGATAATCTACAGATTCTTCAACACATGACATGAGCACCCCACAACGATCTATATCGTATATCTTATCTTATTTCTATATAGTGTGGAACTCACCAAATTCACCAACACGCAGAGTCAGAGCTGTACTCCCTCCACTCACAACAGTGGCTTCACTAGATCGACTCACACATTTGCCTTTGCTACATGACAAAAACACACACGTGTGCAGACACACACACACACACACACACACACACACACACACACACACACACACACACACACACACACACACACACACACACACACACTTGAGCCTTGAAAACCTACACAGTGATGTCTGCAAAATAGTCATATATGAAAGCGCTTTTGCACCTTTAGTGGATACAAGTACTTACAGGTCTCTGTTCATTTCATGGTAGTAAATGGAATGCCTGTCATTGGTCAGGGACAGGGACAGATCAAGGTAAGAGGTGGAAATGTTTCCAATCATTTCAAGCCCCGCCTGGAAATCTGCAAACGCTGCAGCCAGCACCCAGCGGCCATAGATCTGAAGGGTCAAATTCAGTGCATTTTATTTCTGTTTTGCCAGTCACAATATTACTAGTTTCACCTAGCCATATAACTATTCCACAATCTCTGAATGCTGAGTTTGGAACTACTGGAACTACAGTACCGGTAGTTCCGAATGCTATAGTCCACTGTTTACTCCAGAGAGTCAGGAATCCTGTATGCCATATACAACGTAGAGTATGGCGCTCCTCCATAATGTTATACTCTAGTACTGTAAGCATCAGTTATTCTTTGACTATGTTGATTTACAGGACGAATTAGACAGAATGCAGTATACTGTATATTAGATACTGGACAGAACATAGCATAATATGAGACTAACCCTGTGAATCTCAGAAGCTGGCAGAGTCCTGGTCAGTGGTGCACATTGTTGTGGGGTGAGCCGTGCTCTGCAGCTTGGATTTTCTATTCAGGAGAATAAAATAATGTGTGTTCCCCATGTAATGTAATTATTATCATACGCTGTGGTTGACATATAATTGACTATAATTGGTTAAATATTAAAACCCACAGAATGACTTTTTACTACTTTTTACCTGGATTCCGTATTTTGGAAATCTTAGTCTCTATGATACCCCTAATGGAGGGACAGGGTGAAAGCACCGGATTATACATACCAGTCTTTCCATCATGCATGTAGTTACGTTCGGTCTGGAATTTCAGACATTTGGCTTGTTTCTTCATGGATTCTTCATAAGCTCTCAACTTCTCTACCTCCATAATATGTCTACCATGTCTTCCTACAAACACACACACACACACACACACACACACACACACACACACACACACACACACACACACACACACACACACACACACACACACACACACACACACACACACACACGAAGACAAGAAGAAAAGTTCTCAGTGTACAGTCAGACATGCAGTGTAAAAAAACACTCTGCACACAAAGTCATTCTATCAGGCAACACATGTGATTGTGTGTGACTTACTGTAGAAGAAGAGAATTCGTCCCTCTTGTCCAGAATAGGTTGCTTTGTAGATACTGACCAGGCAGTTAAGACAGGTCTGGTAGAAGATCACATCTGCATCGGCATTATACTTAGACTGTACACCACCCTGTTCCTTCACTAAAACACACACACACACACACACACACACACACACACACACACACACACATGCACGCGCGCACACGCACACACGCACACACATGCATGTGTCAATATCGCATATTTACTGTAGTTTTAGTATAGTGTTAGATTTATTGAGTCTATACTCTACAATGTTCACTGCAGCTATTTTTTCTCTTCTCATTTGGATGGATTTAATTGGTACGGCTGGATTATTTCTCACTGCTGTTTGACAGCTTGACAGCTGAATTGCCTCATCTCATCTCATCTCATTCATCTTATTATCTTGTATCTATAGGGTGGAACTCACCAAATTCACCAAGATGTAGAGTGAGAGCTGTGCTCACTCCATTTACCACAGTGGCATCACTTGTGCGAGTCACACATACGCCGTTTCTGCATGACAACACACACGCACACAGACACACAGACACAGACACAGAGACACAGACACAGACACACACACACACACACGCACACACACACACACACACACACACACACACACACACACACACACACACACACACACACTGAGCTGAAAACCTAGACAGGTAATTTTGTCACAGTACTAACTATACTATAGTTAGTGAAAATGGTGATACTATAGTGTGTCACCATTGTCCTTATTAGTCTATAGTTGTGCTGTGCCAGTGTTGACTATAATCAACATCTTTCATATGTAATAATCGTTATAGTTGTAGTTACTGACTGTATAGTACAGAAAGTGCACTCTAAACAGTTGAATCTCTTTTCTGATTGTAAGAGCTGGAGACATAGAGAGACCACTGTTATATAACAAACCTTAGTAGTACTAGTAGTATTTTTTTATACTAAAACCTGCTAACCCTCATAAAATCCCACTTAAATGGATAAGTACTTACGGGCTTCTGTTCATTTCATTGTAGTTGATGGTATTCTTGTCATTGTTCAGGGACAGATCAAGGTGAGAAGTGGAAATGTTGGCAATCACTTCAAAACCTGCCTCGAAATCTGCAAACGCTGCAGCCAGCACCCAGCGGCCGTAGATCTGAGGTGAATATGAGAACACGCACAGTAGAAATTAAAGAGTGGGCAATGGAAATTGAAAAAGACACCAGTCAGTATGCATTCATCAAAGACATTATGGACACAAGACAGAGAAGTATAGAAAACGTTCATAGACGATCATAGGGTAGCAGACATTGCATATTAGACTAACCTTGTGCATGTCAGAGGCTGGCAGAGTCTTGGTCAGGGGTTGACATTCTTCAGGGGTGAGCTGTGCACTGCAGCTCAGTGCCAGTGCAACTACAGCAATCAGTTTGTACAGAGCAGACATTGTGCCAGTCAGTCCAGACTGCTGCTCCTTCTGGATCTGTGTGTTAGTCTAGTTGATGAGTGAAGCTGCTGGTCTTTATAAAGACCCCTGGCCTTCACCACTAGCCATGCAGCGAATGATGTTTATAATCCAAAGTCCAAAGTGTCTGCTGGAATGGATGCGTGTGTAATCAGACGGGCAAGTGGAGGAGAGGGCTTTTCCTCTTTCCTTTTTTGTCTTTCCCAATACATGTAGCACATCAAAAATTATTTTGACAAATTGTAAAAAAAAAAAAAAAAAAAAAAAAAAAAAAAAAATTCATAATGATTAATTGTTATAAATACAGCTGGTTCAATCTAGATAAAACAAGTAAAATAGCATTTTATGAATCAGGTAAAGGCTTCACCACCAGGCCCCAAGAAATTGTTGATTAGTTCAACATGTTGCAAATGCTTTTCTAATATTTTTTGGGGAAAATAATGATGACGCCCTGGAGAACAGAGGACACTACAAAATCTACCATGGTTAAAATGGAGTTTGAAGTTACAATGTGTATAGGAAGGGGTGGGACAGCTAAAAATGAATATTAAATATAGAATGGAGTAACACTTGGGACCTTTACATATATATTCCCAGGAATTTAATTCCAAGGAATTTATACTGAATGAACCTTGTGTGAATATTACGTGACATGTGCTTTGCATAGTATTAAATAAAACATTGTGGTACTAACACAAGCATATGCTTATGCAGATAATAGTACAGTACACACTGCAGAACCAGAGATGAACTGTTTCTATGCATAGAATTCATTAAGGATACCAGATTGCTGGGCGTTTCAATAGATGAAACATTTTCTCAGGCCACTCACATTAATAATATAGTAACACAAAGGAGCAGAAATTCAATCATAAGAATGATAGTGCATATTGCCCTAGGCAGATTAAGGCCGCTTTCTCACCTCCGGATCAAGGTCCGTATCAAGGACCAAATATTTGAATAGTTCCATTTTGATTTTGGCTCATTTGGTGTGTCTCACTCTCACATTGGACTTTGAAAAGCAAACCAAATACGTAAACAAATGACACGTGGACATGTTAAGCGAACCGAATGGTATAAAAAAGAACTGTGTGCCTGCCGCTTGCCAAGTCTTTGCAACCTTGTGCTTAGGAGCATGCTAACATTCAATATGTGAGGGGGCTGTGGAATTTCATTTACATTTTCCATTTATTTTTAAATATAAAATAAATATACACACACACACTCATCACATCTTGATTCATGACAATGTTCTTAAAGAAACATTGCACCCTGTAGAAGGCAGTCTATCTGTCCCTGTGACATCTGTGTACTCATTAAACTTGGAATGGCAGCACGATTGTGCGGCTATACATTCTTCTAATACAGTATTCAGTTTTCCGTTGCCTGGCACCTCATAAGGAACGGTGCATCTCTGCTTCTAACAAACTCGATATTACCATACAATATCTAATTATGAAAAAAAAAAAAAAAAAACGGCAGGATTCAACACTTTTTGTTTTGTTTTTCTTCTCAACAGCTTGCTTCATGCCCCCCAGCCTGAGCCAACCCCTCCCTCTACACAACTTAGAGGAATCTGCAGCCCTGTTGTAGACCAGCACAAGCCTGGGTATGTGGAATTGTTTATGTATTTTCGCAGCCGTGTTAAGCTTTAAGTCAATGAGCCATATATGGGCACCCACTTGGCTCTGGTGAATTCCCCGTACTAGTGCCAACAAACGGGGAAATGTCTCCCTAGGTCACCTAGCTACCAATCCCACACGGCCAACGAGTTCGGTATTTCCACTACCAGCCTATCCTGACCCGGTTTTGGTCCAGGACCCCTATGAGTGGTCTCATTTGGCCCTTTGTGTGGGGAACCGCGATCCTGCTAGTAGAAGGTGTGGTTGCCATGGTCTACGCCACCAGGAACCGCCGGTAGCACCTCCGGCCTCCTCCTCTTGTCCCAGCCTCCTGACGGCGCCTCCTCATAGTTAGTTTTACTGAGGTTATGTTAGGGTTAGGTTTAGGCATAGCCTAGTTTTACTGATGTTATGTTTAGGGTTAGGGTTAGCGACCTAAAGTGTTGCTATACGTGCTGCCGTGTGGTGTCGTATAGTGCTGAAAACTGCCGTAAAAAAAGTAAAATAAAAAGTTTACATTATAAATGTCATGTACAAAAAAACAAAAACTAAGGGTATTTTGAGTATCATTTCAGTTTGTATTAGTTAGTTTTGTGAACACGCAATGCAGTTATAGTTTAGTTATATTTTTTTATTTATTTAGTTTCAGTTAACAAATATATATTTTTAAATCTACTTGTTTTTTCATTAGTTTTTATAATCACCCTGGACCGCAGAAAGAATGCTG
The DNA here is from genome assembly GCA_039105355.1 of Benthosema pterotum. Classification (NCBI taxonomy): domain Eukaryota; kingdom Metazoa; phylum Chordata; class Actinopteri; order Myctophiformes; family Myctophidae; genus Benthosema; species Benthosema pterotum. The sequence continues at coordinate 35,173,919 of CM076967.1, read as the reverse complement.
AGTCACTGCTTACTCTGAGTAAATGCTGAGTCACTAATGCTGAATCACGAATGCCTTTTTTCAGTTTGTCTCGTTTAAAAAAAGTGATTCTGTAATTCGGTAATCTGATGATAATGTTTGCATTGTCGATAAACAGATGCCAACTCAACCCAATGTCCCATCGACCCTTTTCACAATGAACTCAGTCATAATTACAGTTCATAGGTAAAACCAAAACATAAGATATAACAGTTTTGCATACAGTGGCATTGCGAAAGGGTCCCACATGTGCCAGCCTTGCACATCACCCACACGCACGTACACACTTTTGTAGCCTAAGCCCCAAATGAGTACCTTAGTCGAAGGATTATATGATATGTTTTGGGGCTTTTTCTACCTTATTGATACTTGGGGAGCAAGGGTATATGAGGCTACTAGGCTACTAAAACTCAAAGCAAGAACTAACGTGACACCATGCTTATTTTGTCAGGCTATTGCTCAAGGCACAATAGAGTTCTATTCTATTAATATTGGGGCAAACCTCTCCGCTGTAACAACATGCCTCACTCAGACTGGGGATGAATGAAAAATGTTGTCTTTAAATTATATATTATAGTGCCATTGATGTACTGTATGATAACAGAGTCTTCTCTGTGATGGGGAGCACGGTAGCACCCTGCAGACTGATGGTTCAGGTGGCAGATGATTTTCAGACGCCCCCGGAGTAGACGGAACAAAATATGACCAAATGTGCTTTGTTTTTTGCCCAAACCTTAGACGTGTCATGAGACAGCCATAAGTTTGGACAATGTTCAGACGTCCATGTTTTAGACGGATTATTATTCACACACTTCATTATTTAGACACAGACACAGAAAAGCGAATGTGTCATTACAGGAAAACAGTGAGGAAAAAAGTGTTTCCTCTAGTCTAATGTGATTGTGTGTAAATGTGCGGATGTGCATGAGAGCTCATACCCCTATCTCTCTCTCTCTCACTCTCCCCCCCCCCCTCTCTCAGTTTGATCAAACTGATGGGGGGGTGGTAGCACACAAAACTTTGACCTCTTTCACCAGCTGCACAGTTTGCCCAACCCTCCAATATGAAGGGGGCACACCAAAAACAAGCCCTGTGGCCCTTATACCCACTATACTAGATGAAACATTGTTATTGTTGTGAAAAGAAATGTTGCACTAAGTCTGACTGTGATGGCTTGCTTTGAACGTTTGTTAGCGAGGTAGCTCACATCCCCAACCATGACATCATGGTGACACTAGACTTGCACAGTATAAATGGTGATGTTTGAAAGCACAAACCACAGGATGAACGTTTTGAACTGAGCCTCCAAATGAAACTTTACTGTCTGTCGGGTCACCCGAATTTCCCCTGCAATGTCCTCAAATTCCAGTCTATCACCATCATGTTGGACTGCGCAATGGACGCCACCTCCGTCCTCAACTTCCTGCCCCTGCCTCTGGCACACAGCCTGAGGCTCTCCAAACTGCCTGGCTGGGTGTCACAAAACGGAATGCTAAGCTTGGCCAAGGAGCTGAAGGAGTGTGCGGGAAGAGTGTTTGTGGACTCGCAGCCCGAATTCCGTATTCCCGAGAGAGAGCTCTTGGATCTGTCTACCGTCGATGTCATCCTGATCTCCAACTACCACTGTATGATGGCCCTGCCGTACATGACGGAAAACACAGGTTTCACCGGGACTGTGTACGCTACAGAGCCAACTCTACAGATCGGCAGACTGCTGATGGAGGAACTGGTCCACTTCATGGAGAAAACTCCCAAAGCTCAGTCTGCCACCTGCTGGAAGCACAAGGAAATGCAGCAGATGCTCCCCAGGCCACTGAAGGGTGCCGTGGACGCGGGGACATGGAAGCCATGTTACAATATGCAAGAGGTCAACTCTGCCCTCAGAAAAGTGAAGCTTGTGTTCTACGCGCAAAGCGTGAGTTTGTTTGGAGCGCTACAGATCTCACCCGTTAGCTCTGGCCATGCACTGGGAAGTGCAAACTGGATCATCCAAACCCATCATGAGAAAGTGGCTTACATGTCTGGCTCCTGCGTTTTCGGCAACACACACCCACAGCCCATCGACAAGCTCTCCCTGAAGAACAGCGATGTTCTGATTCTAACGGGCCTCAACCAAAAGCCCATCTCCAAACCGGACGCGATGCTAGGAGAATTCTGTAGTAAACTGGCAATGACGATTCGCGCGGGGGGCAACGTGCTGGTGCCGTGCTACCCCACGGGGGTGATCTACGACCTGTTTGAGTGTTTGCACCAGTTCATCGAGAGCGCCAACCTAGGAACGACACCTTTCTATTTCATCTCGCCCGTCGCCCATAGCTCGCTGGAATTCTCCCAGATCTTCCCCGAATGGCTGTGTCACGACAAACAATCCAAGGTCTACATTCCGGAGCCTCCTTTCCTTCACGACGAGCTGGTCCAGAGTGGCAAACTGAAGCACTACCCCAGCATTCACGGAAAGTTCACCAGCGAGTTCCGCCAGCCGTGCGTCGTGTTCACTGGACACCCCTCCCTGCGCTTCGGGGACGCGGTCCACTTCATGGAACTGTGGGGGAAGTCGAGCCGCAACAGCGTCATTTTCATAGAGCCGGATTTCCGCTACCCGGATGCCCTGGCGCCCTACCAGCCGCTGGCCATGAGCTGTTACTACTGTCCCATTGACAAGCGGCTCAACTTCAGACAGGTGAACCAGGTGCTCAAGGAGGTACGGCCACACCGAGTGGTGTGTCCAGAGCAATACACCCGGCCTCCCCCGTCCCATTCCCAGGACTCGGAACTCGTGCTGGAGGTGAAGCCTCCTCCCATCACCTACCGGCGCTGTTCAGTGCTCACCCTGCCCGTCAAGCGGAGCTGCGAACGCGTCCACCTATCGTCTGAGCTGGCCAGATCCTTAGTGTGCTCTGAGGTTACGCCGGGTATCTCGGTCGCGCCTGTGTCTGGCATACTACAGTCCAATAATAATAAGCACACACTACAGTTGGCGCCCAGCAGCGGCACCCTGCCAACGGAGGCGCCGGCAGCAGCAGCCCCCCCTAGTAAGAAGAGAAAGCGTGCAGTAGAAGAGGCCCCGGAGGTGGTGTCGGCCCCCAGACCCCTACTCAGCGGCACTGTGCCTCTGGCGGCTCTCCTGGACATGCTGCACAAGAACGGCATCAGCGTGAAGGTGGACGCGACGGCCAGCGGACACACGCTGAACCTGCAGACGGATGATACCAAGATTCGCCTGGAGGACGGCGTGACACACATCGAGGGCAATGACCCTATGCTGCGTGCTATCATGCGAGACTTTGTGCTCCGCTTCCTACAGAAACTCTGATCCCACGTCTGATGCGAATCCTTGGGTCCGTGGGTCTTCTAAAGCAAAAGGGGTGCCGTGAGGCCAGTCTAGGGATGCCACAGAATACTTTGATAATATCTGAAATTAAATATTACTTCCTCTATTACCAACTATCATAGAAAACCCTAAACCACTGAAACACTAAACCCTTTAAGTTGGTGCACCTCCTTACTAAAGGCCTATTCAGAGATGGATTTTCGGTGACCACCGCACCGCACCACAGCGGTGCTCACTTGAAGCACCCGCTGCTTGTTTTTAACGGCTGGTAAAAAAAAAGAAAACACACAACACACCACAGCGTGACGGGCTAGACTCTGAAAGAGCCTTAAAAATAGTCAAACTACAAACTTACATACTGTGCGATCTTGTAGTTCTGTTCAGAAAATACTGGGGGTTTGTGATTAAAACATTTGATGCTTTAGAAGTGAATACTCATCCTAGTGGGTATGATAAGTATGCTAGTTTTAATGTGCTTTATACAATATAAGAAAGTCTTGTTGTTCTTAATTTTTTAAAGTCGCAGTTGCTATGCGAGGTGGTTGTTATACAGGAAACTCCATTAGCTTATATGTTAGCCGCAGTCTTTCCACGAAAATATGGCGCCATCTGTGGTGTTGATATGACTTGCAAGGTTTTACTTGATTACCATGGACATCAGCAGCCAACACTTTTGCATAAACATATCGGTGATTGGCTGAGTGACGGCACCAATGCGTGCTCTGCTTGTGGACAAGTAGGCCATCCGTGTCCAACTTATGTGTACAGAGTAACGCAGTTCGTTTCTTGATTTTGCTTGCGATTGGCATATCAGTGTTTTCTGGAGAAAGGATGGATGTTGTCTTAATTGTTAGCATTAGTGCAACTAACATGCAAGATGGCAACAAACCTGTTGCGCGAAATTGCCTCAGATCAATGTTGAGTAAAGTACATTGTTCAATTAATTGCCATGATGGAAACCACTATGACCTCATGTTTTCTTGACAAATAGGCTATCAGTATCATTCTTATCTGTATACTAATACTTTTAAAGGGCTTTGCCAGAGCCTTCACAGACATTACAAAAGTACTCACAGACTTCATGAACGCATGCCATTTCGTCCTGACATTTTAGATTCTACAAAAAATCGCTCTGAAAGAACATACTGAAAGAATTGTGCTATCCTGGGTTTGTTCCTGTGTGTGTCTTTGTGGTGAGATGACCTGTTTGATTATTGTCATGTTGATGTTATTTCTTGGCTCACAACTGGACCCATTATACACATCTTCCACTTCCGCTGTGGCTCAGGAGGTAGAGCAGGTCGTCCAATGACCCGTGGGTCGACGGTTCGAATCCCGGCTCCTCCTGCTGTCCTCCTGTCTACATGTCGAAGTGTCCTTGGGCAAGACACTGAACCCCAAATTGCCTCCAATGAGTTGGTCGGTGTGAGCTGGCCACCATTGGTGTGTGAATGTGGGAAGTGGGGATGCTGGCGTCGACTGTTCGCCACTCTACTTCCCAATGTATGAATGAATGGACCATTGTAAAGCACTATAAAAATGCAATCCATTATTATGATCCATTCCTTAACTCCATGGACACTGAGCTAAATACTGGACCCCATCATCAAAAGGTATATAATATTTACAATATATTCATAGTAAAATGGCTTCTATTAGCTAAACAAATATATATTTGATATCAATTATTCTTTATTCCACCAACCAACTCTTGCGACATTTGTTAGTAGTCAGGAAGAGTGTCTTTGTCAGCAGTTTGACATACGACAGATAGGGGCTCTGAGAGAAACCATGACTACTTAGGAGACCATTTGTAGGCTTTGTAGTCCATGTCGCCTATAGTGGCACCAATGGGAGTATGCCTATCTTTATACAGTACATAGAGTATTTTTGTATATGTATCTATGGGTGCCTCTACACTGTTTTTTGCACAGTCCAAGTCTTGGACCGGGGTGTGACGTCACGTCCTCCTTTTTTGAATGGGTTTCAATGGGCACTTCCTGCTACTTCCTGTCTGAATTTCGGACAGCGGCCAGGCAGCAGGAAAGACCCGCCCGCGGCCGAAATCCAGACAGGAACTAGCCGGAAGTTCCCATTGAAACCCATTCAAAAAAGGAGGACGTGACGTCACACCCCCGGCCGAAAGTTGGAATGTGCACTTGTGCAGTCTGTAGGCGCAGTGTGTGTGCTCTTACAGGAAACAGTAGTGTGATCAAATCAATGCACTGAATCAGAAGTGTGCTGTAAATATGTTTCACAAGTAAGCGCTGACATAATGACCACAGTGTACATTACCAGGTGTTGCATTTGTTGGCATGTGGTTCTGAGTGGGCTGGTGGGGCAGAAATGAGACTTGTGTTGTATGAGTGACTTAGTACTTAGTAAGCAACACAGCAGCCATCAGGGGCGGATCTAGGCATGGGCATGGGGGGGGCAATGCCCCCCTAAATACCCAGTCTGCCCCACCACGATGGCATGCAAAACAACCCAAGATATTTCAAATTAAAGTGCTTCTATTTAAAAAGATGTGAAACACTACTACTGCTACTAACTAACTACAGCTGTGTCACCACTAAACCAACAGCATTTCATCATTGAAAACAGAAAACTCTCGGAGTCGGACCTTTAGCTTTATGCATGCTGCGTGTCTGTTGCAACTTCAGCAACAACTGATGTTATTATTGATGCTTTACTTGACTAATAAAAGTCCTGGAACTGAAAATGGTATGGGTGCGACTATGGGTGCGATGTGTGTCGCTTCGCGCCACGGGCGATGAAGCCACACCCATACCATTTTCTCTCGCCCCTCCAACATGTTCTCTTGCCCCCCCAAATGGGACATGTTATATCCGCCCCTGGCAGCCATGGTGATTGAAGTCACCTCTTTGATAACATTTTGGCAGTATTGTAATTTAAATGTATAATAATAGCTTAGGCCTACAATGTCTAATGCAAAACGCACACTAACATAAAGATCCGCTGTCTTCTCTCTCACCTAGACAGAGGATCTGATATGAAACTTGACCTAATTTATCCCTGAATAAACAGGCAGCGTCTATTACCTTAATTGTAAAAATGTCAGCACTTGCATGCCCAGGTTCACATCCAGGGTATAAGAGGACGTACAGTTACGGTAAATAGCGCAGCTTTAAGGCAGAAGAAGAAGAAAAAAAACTCCATAATTGCCACATTTGAGACCCTAATTTAATGTACCTGCCTCATCAATGTGTGAATCAAATTCCATGGAGGATCTGCCTTTTCTATGTTATTTTGTTTAGAGACCTGATTGATTACAATAGCCTGCCATGTCTTTCTGTAGGTTGAACTGTTGGTGATGGTTCCCAGGTGGAAGTCAGAGGTCAGCACTAAGGAGGACCTTGACAAAGACCTGGAGGACTACAGTACAATCCAGAGACAAGAGACAGCTGGACAAAGACCTGGACGCACACATGTCCATGGCAGGAGACAGCCTCTAGGTTCCATTTGATTTGTATTCTCATTCTGGATTCAGGCTCTCCAGGCTCTACATTGGGAGGACACTGGTACTGATTCTGAACAAACACTGACAGTTATTAGTATCTATGTATAGAGCCATTTGTGCTATAAATACACGTGTATCTTAAAACACTTCTCATTACTTACTACCTCCTCCACCTTCCATTGTCTCCGCTTTTCAACCTATCTTCATATAATTGGTCTTCAGTCCTCACTAATGTTCATGATAAAGTACTTGTTCCCCCTACTCAATCTCTCTCTGAGCCCTTAATTTTATTTAGTTGTTTGCTTGTTATTTATTTTAGAAAGCCTGCAGTTTCTTTTAGCTTGAATACCTGAGGCCTCCCATGAGACAAAGGCTGAGTAGTGGCATTTTATCGTGAACATTAGTGAGGAGTGGACGAATAGATTGAAAAGTGACAAAGTATAGTATATAAGCAGGGGTGGAGGGGGCACAAAATATGTTTTCTGACTTGTCATTTACTTTTATTGATACTTGTACAATTAGCATTGTAAACCATCTTTCTATGCTATACTTGTCTGTATCTTTTTAATAGTGTGCATGTGTCTTAAGAGGCGTCCCCCCACTTCTAAAAGTCCCACTACAACACTGTATAAGTGTATATATTAATTCATACTAGTTACTTTCCATCACTGGTCCTTTGCTTAGAACATCAACTCTTGCTTCTTCAGATCAATAATAGCCTTGTCCCTCCTTCCACCTCAGGAATGATGCTCTCTGCTGCCCTCCACTGGTCTGTGTCCATCTCTTCACTATACTGAGGAACTGAGCTCAGAAGTGGAATTCTTCCCTTTGCATCTGAGAGATATAAACAACATGAAGGTAAATATGAATGAATGTAATATCAAATTCCCCTATTCAAATGAAACTTTAAACAAGAGAATGTCACACTGTACTTGTTACATGTACTCACACACTTCTGTTCTCCAGTAGTGGCCATGTGATTGTAGGTAAGGGAATCCCCTGGCTGATACACACACTCAGGGTTCCCAAGTGGAGGATGCATTCCGATCCACTGAGGATCTTTGGGAAGGCTGAGGGGCAAACAAATACAACTGTATTGTAACGTCACATGATATAATAATGGATGTATACCGTGAGTACACTGTAGAGTGTGTACTCCAGCAGTTCAATGTTGTGGTAAGGCAGAGTCCACTTGACAGTAGATGGAGGAGAGCTTTCTGCATCGCAGGTCACATTCAGAGTACCACCTTCTTCCACTGTGGTTTCACCACTGATACTGGGCATCTTGAAAGTCTTTGATACAAATTTATAGTGAAGCTGGTCAGTTGAAGTTATTTTTCTCTAAGAAAAGACCAGAGGTCCAGAGCCCCGCCATTTTGTTCTATTAATTTCTGCAAAGTTTTTAAGCTTTCAGTAGTCTTTAACCTTTTTTAACTAAGGTTAGAAGGTGTTGAAGAAAGGCTTATGCACACCAGAGCCTTCTAGAGGGAGAGTTATACAGGTATACTGTATAGATATTCCCGTTCACTCCTGTGCGCCAGGGCAATGGCGCTGCTGGAGGAGCAGCAGCGCTGATGTAGAAGCCGTTTGAGTGCACTCACAAAGCGGAAGTCGATGAAAATGAATGGGATTTAATAGGGACCAGCAAAGAAGGCACAAAAACATTATGTATTAATGGTGGTGACCTCGTAAACAAATTATCGATGCAGTTAAATTAAAGAATGCCTTCTGGAGGTTGATTTCGGATACTTTGTCACATGATTTGGAAATGATATATAATTAGTGACGTCTTGAAAGTGTTAGTGCTGATTGAAACTGGTTTCAAACGGGCGATATTGTGAGAATTAATTGATAACAGCGCATGAAGGCATTACAGCAATGGCCTTATCAATGTCTTTTAGTGTGATTAGTGTGAAGAGATAGGTGATTTGTTTGGTACATGTTTATGACTATTATTTCCATTTTGTCCCTTTTTTGTTGGGTCATTGTACAAATGCTGTATTTAATATATGGTACAATTAAGGTGACGATTGATAAATAACAATAACATTTTATAAAATACAGTGCATGGTAAACAAGTATTTTATATATTCTGTTTTATTATTAATACATCTTGCTGTATTTTTATGTAAACTGTAGGCTATAAAAATAACACTATATGGTCACGGAATCAGTGAGAACATTGTAATGTGTAAAATACACTTAACTAAACAATACAGGTATGTAGCCCCCTAGTGGACAGTTGAATATAACATTGTGAATTAAATCATGAATATATCTTAACACAAACACAACATATTAACATATTTATACATTTCTACTAAACTATCTATAAGGACTGAATCCATACTGAAACCATAGATCATGTTTAGTAGCAAGAAATGACAGATGTGAAACCTTAGTATGCAGAAAGGCGTTGGACTCAGTTATTTAATCCAGCTTTAATGACTTTATTTTAGTTGTTCTTTAATAATAGTAGAACATAAACATTCCAGAGACGGTAGCCATGACTGAACAATACTTTAAAACATTTGTCTTTTTGCATATATACCTAAAATAGCTCTTATTTGCGCCATTTTCGTTGAAAACAATGTACTCCCAATGACAGTTAGGACTTGGACTGCACTCATAGAGGCTCTGCATAGTCACGTGACGAACCTCTCTAGTCCTAGTCTCCGCTCTGGTTTCTGACCCCTCAATATCCTAACTCTCCCACTTGAAGGCTTTGATGCTCCCCCAGTTACTTTTAAAACAGGCGTGTAAGTGTAGGCTGATAATTTTAATAAATTCCTGTTTTATTGCAGCCAATGTGATACAATATATAATACATATTCTGCTACCCGAGTTTGTAGATCTGCTGTTTTCAGGGTTGTTCAAGTTGCTATTTCTACATTCATTCTGCACCTTTGACACAACACTGACTAGCTTTTGGTACTGCCACCTTCTGGCCTAATTGTTTTGGACCAAACATAAACTTAATTCTAACAACAAACTAGTAAATACACATGTCCAAGTCCACCCTTAGTGGACCCCATCCATTCCTCTTAATCCATTCCTCCATTCCAATCCATTCCACCAAAATCATACCCTTGAGGGTATGATTTTGTCACTTTAACTCTGTTCTGTGATTGACATTTTTCACTTTCAAGGTGTTCAGCCTCCAGGAATAAGAATAAACCCTAAACATAGAGAAAAGATAGAGGAAAGGGCTCCAATTAATTACTGTCTGTCACCTCATAGACATTTAAAAGAAAAGAATACAACGAATCTACGTTCCAATCTTTAATCAAATATTGTATGACACTTCTGCGTGGGCAAGACAATCAGTGAGAGTTCAGGGAAGCGATGTGAAGAGCTGTCGCTGTGCCACTGTGTCGCCTGTCACCTTCTCACGCCTTCGGTTTGCAAACTTCTGTATCAGAGAAGAGAGGACACAGGTCAGCTTCAGTTCATGGGTAGAGATTACAGTGTATGGGTAGAGAAAAGAGGACAGCTATCAGGTAATCTGTACAGTGTATGTATGTGGATATTAATAATACATACCAGACTTCCCGTCATACATGTAGTGAGGATAGGCAAAGAACTTCAGACATCTCGCCTGTTTCTTCATGAACTCTTTAGAGGCTAACAGCCTCTCAACCTCCAGATGTTCTCCTTCTTTTCCTGTACGTGCGCGCACACACATACACGCATTTGTCAGTGTATTTGTCAGTGTAGTATTTGTCTCTATATTGTCTGTGTATACTCTACTGTACAGTATCTGTTGAGTGTTTAGAAGTTTGCTTAATGCATCTCAGCGCTGTTTGAGTTAATGGGTACAGAATCATAACTTACAGTATATGTCATATCCCATGACACCCGTGTGTAAGTGCGTGTGCGTGTGTGTGCGTGTGCGTGTGCGCGTGTGCGTGTGTGTGTGCGTGTGCGCGCGCGCGCGTGTGTGTGTGTGTGTGTGCGTGCGTGCGTGTGTGCCTGCTTGTGACTTACTGTAGAAGAAGAGAATTCGTGCCTCCTCTCCAGAGTAGGTTGCTTTGTAGATTCTGACCAGGCAGTTAGGACAGGTCTGGTAGAAGATCACATCTGCATTGGCATTATATGTAGACTGTACATCACCCTGTTCCTTCACTGGAAAACACACACAGATGCGACCACACGATTTGCGTGATTTATACTTCATTTTATCCTGTGACACACAGTATACTGGGATATGTTTATATTGAACATGTTAAAGCTTAAATAACACTTATACATATAAGATACAGTATAAATATATAGGTAATATTCAAACAACCCTGCAAAAGACCCAGCCATAACTCGTTTCTTGTTGCTTGACTGGTCTACTTAGTTGGAGGCCAGGTTTCGACTCCAGCTCAGGGTGCTAAACGTCACAATATTCACTGTACTCTATAGTATAGACTCAGACTCAGAGTACAGTGAATATTGTGTGTAGCTCTATACATGAGTCTATACATGTGTATTGATAGATTGCACACATGTTCACTGGTTCATTCACTTAGAGATTCAGTTCAAAATTATACTTTTTCTGCTCTTGACTCTCATTCCTCCCAGTATCTCTCCTGTGTTTCCCACTGCTATCTCATCTAATATCTGACATCTTATATCTTGTACGGAATATTACCTTGTATATTTAAACTGTATTATCTTAGAATTCTTATATGCCTACTATACCACTATAAATGATCAATTATCTCTCTCACTCTCTTTCATCACACTGACAGGGTCAAGGCAGATGGTCGCTTGAAGTTTCTTCCAGTTAAGGGAGAGTTTTTCATTACCACTGTCCAAAAAAGGTAGGCTCCCTGCCAGGTCTCTACATGTCAAGTGTCTTGAGACAACTTGTTGTGAATTGAATATCTGTATATTATACAGTGTGGAACTCACTGAATTCTCCAACATTCAGAGTTGTAGAGTCTCCGCTGACCAGAGTGGCATCACTAGAGCGGCCCACACATATGTCATCTCTGTATGACAGCACAAAACAATTATTACACTCAGAATGTAGAACTTTACGCTTTTAACCAACCTTTCACCCCCATGATTCCATCACAGAATCTGTAAGTGGTACTTACAAGTCCTTGTTCACTTCACTGTAGCGAATGGTGCGCTTGTCATCGTTCAGGGACAGATCAAGGCGAGAAGTGGAGATTTTGGCGATCATTTCGAAACCTGCCTCGAAATCTACAAACGCTGCAGCCAGCACCCAGTTGCCATAGATCTAAGGGGTCACAACAGAACTTGTATACAGTGAACTAACATACTGTATAGTAACACAACACATCGTGGCACATACAACAAACAAAAATACAAATTCAGTGTAACGGAATGTCAGGTAATCATACAGTTTCAATGTTATACTGTTAATTTTGCCAACCATCCCTCCGCCAGGAATTGCCCAGGAGCAAATAGGCTATTAGACAAGAGGCAAGACGGTGTGTAGTGTAGTGTGTGACTATATACAGGAGATTGTAAGTTGACATTATACCTTTTGCACCTCAGAGGCTGGCAGAGTCTTGGTCAGGGGTTCACATTGATCTGGGGTGAGCTGTGCTCTACAGCTAGTAGTTTCTTTTAAGGGAATAGAAATGGATTCTGTAGTTATTAATTAGTCACAAGCTTATTTTAATAACAGGATGAGACATGGATTCACTATTTGTATCGTTTCTGACGTGGATTAAACAGGCTACGAAAATCTTGACATCACTTTTTTACGGCAAAACTCAGTTGAGCAAATCATATGATTGACTCATTAAAGAATCTAAAGTCAGAGGTTGTTGAGGAATGTGGGCTTCTGTTCTTGAGCCATTCCCAGAATCCTCTACCATATTGCTGAATGTCATGGAAAACGACAGCACAGAATTGCAAAAACTGGTGGAACCTGTAGGAAAAAAAGTGAAGGGGTCTTCAAGTTTGCCCCCATAATAATATACATACCAGGCTTCCCGTCAAACTTGTAGCCAGGATCCGGTAAGAATCTCAGACATTTTGCTTGTTTCTTAAGGTATTCTTCAGTAGCTATCAACTTCTCAACCTCCAGATCCTTTCCTTCTCTTCCTGCACACACACACACACACACACACACACACACACACACACACACACACACACACACACACACACACACACACACACACACACACACACACACACACACACACACACACACACACACACGCACGCACGCACCAAGCATGTTAATCAGGAGTCAACACTAGCACTCATTGTATTAGGCAATGCACTTTGTATTCGCGTGTGACTTACTGTAGAAGAAGAGAATTCGTGCTTCTTGTCCAGAGTAGGTTGATTTGTAGATTCTGACAAGGCAGTTAGGACAGGTCTGGTAGAAGACCACATCTGCATCTGCAGTATACTTAGTCTGTACACCATCCTCTTCTTTTACTGGAACACGAACACACACACACACACAGATACGCACGCACCACATAGATAAACATGCATACATTACATCCCATTTCTATAGTACGCCTCATCATATATCCTTACAGTGTATGTATATCATGTTTTTATTGTGTGGAACTCACCAAATTCACCAACCCGCAGAGTGAGAGCTGTACTCTCTCCATCCACAACAGTGGCTTCACTAGTGCGAGTCACACATTTGCCATTTCTGCATGAAAACGCGTGCATGCACACACACACACACACACACACACACACACACACACACACACACACACACACACACACACACACACACACACACACACACACACACACACACACACACACACACACACACACACAGAGATGAAAACCTACACAGTGATGTCCATACAATTGTCATTTGAGGAAGCAAGGAACCTTTGCACCTTTGCACCTTTTAGTGGATACAAGTACTTACAGGTCTTTGTTCATTTCATGGTATTGAATGGTATTCTTGTCATCGCTCAGCATGAGATCAAGGTTAGAAGTGGAAATCTTGCCAATCATTTCGAGACCTGCTGCAAAATCTGCAAATGCTGCAGTCAGCACCCAGTGGCCGTAGATCTGAGGGGTCACATTCAGTTCATTGATTTTATTACCGGTACTTTATTTGGTGGTTTGAACTTCGGAGACTACAAATATCAAAGTTAATAGACCTCAAATATGTCACACTGTAATAATGGTATGACAGGTAGTATACTACCTGTCATTCCATGATTACACTGTCTGTATCATTAGGTCTGTCTTAACCAGTCACTACTGTATGTAACCTGCAGTCCTGATCCTTCTAGACTCAGCAGCATTTGACACAGTGCGCGTCATTAGAATGCAGTAGATATGAGACTAACCTTGTACTTCTCAGAGGCTGGCAGAGTCTTGGTCAGTGGTTCACATTGTTCTGGGGTGAATTCTCCGTTGCAGCTCATTGTTACTTTTTAGGAATAGAAAAACAAATGGATTCAATGTTGTAGTCATAAGCTATACATATGCAGTATGATTGGTTGAATATTCATAAAAAGCACAGCCAGAAATAAGCACTTTTAACATATTTTGGAAATCTCATTATATAGTAGGCAGGCAAAAAACAGTGTACATAATGTATGTCTCTCTGCAGTTTATGTATCAGGAAAAATACAGGTTGATTGTATGACCTACGTTTCAAATAGGCCAAATACGAGCCCTGTTGTAGTGCCATCATTAAGCTGATTTGAAAACTTTAAGGCAGTAACAATGAGCCACCATAGTCTGCAAATCTTTGCACATATTATAACAATGAATACATACCAGGTTTCCCATCATACAAGTAGTTAGAATGAGGTAAGAATTTGAGACATTTTGCTTGTTTTCTCATAGATTCTTCATAAGCTGTCAACTTCTCAAGCTCCAGATGTTTTCCTTCTCTTCCTACAAAACACACACACACACACACACACACACACACACACACACACACACACACACACACACACACACACACACACACACACACACACACACACACACACACACACACACACACACACACACACACACACACACACACACAGTGTTGAGGAACTTTGTTGTGAAACCTTATTCAAGACGATATGCTGAACAAAAAGTGCTGTGGGGAGTATAAACAAATACTTGACTCTACATGTGTGACTTACTGTAGAAGAAGAGAATTCGTGCCTCTTGTCCAGAGTAGGTTGATTTGTAGATTCTGACCAGACAGTTAGGACAGGTCTTATAGAAGATCACATCTGCATTTGCAGTATATGTAGACTGTACACCATCCTCTTCCTTCACTGTAACATGAACACACACACACACAATGATCTGATAACGATATGGATTTTTTTGGCAGATTACTATATCCTACGGACTGTAAACATCCACACAGTATTATATCCTATATCTTAACTCACAGTGTGGAACTCACCAAATTCACCAGCACGCAGAGTGAGAGCTGCACTCTCTTCATCCACAACAGTGGCGTCACTAGTGCGACTCACACATTTGCCATTTCTGCTTCACACACACACACACGCACACGTGCACGTGCACACACAATCGTAGTCAAACATTGAGCTGAAAACCTGCACAGTGATGTGTGTAAAATTGTCATGAGAAAGCACCTTGTGGAGCACCAGTGGATACAAACTACTTACAGGTCTTTGTTAATTTCATGATATTGTATGGTATTCTTGTCATCCTTCAGTGACAGATCAAGGTAAGAAGTGGAAATCTTGCCAATCATTTGCAGACCCGCCTGGAAATCTGCGAATGCTCCAGTCAGCACCCACTGGCCATAGATCTGAGAGATCACATTCAGTAGAGTTTAGGTTACTACTTTAATGAGTGGTTCAGACACTACAGACAAATTAGACAACAGACCTCACATACAGTGAATTGCACACTAGGAACTGAGATAACAGACCTCAAATTCAGTGTAATAAATAATGGAATGACAGGTACGTAGTATCAATGCATGGTTTCAGCATTCAGCTCTCACTATGTTAGTAGTCTATACACCTCTTGAATCCTATGTAAAGTCTGGAACTACACCTCCTGAATACTACATGAGAGTCTGGAGCTACACCTACTGAATTCTACAGTAGATGGTCTGGAACTGAAAGGAGCGAAAAGAAGCCATCATCTATTGTAATTCCCGTTACTGCTATTAAGCCATTAGACACTAGACATTACAAAATGGCAAACATCAGATATGAGACTAACCGTGTTCTTCTCAGAAGCTGGCAGAGTCTTGGTCAGAGGTGCACATTGTTCTGGGGTGAGCTGTGCTCTGCAGCTTGTAGTATCTGTTCAGGAGATAAAATAATGTGGTCTACTGGGCCCAGTACTATTATTATCACAGGCTGTGGTTAATCCTAATAACTGGTTATATATATGAACCCACAGACAGAATTAACCACTTTTTATTTGCCCTCTAAACTTATGGAATTGTGAATATATGCAAAAATAATGAATGGAATCTCTGTACGTCTCTATAAAAGACTATGGACAGACACGGGTGAAAGCACAGTGATAATACATACCAGGCTTCCCATAAAACATGTAGTGAGGATCTACCAGGAATTTAAGACATTTTGCTTGTTTCTTCATGCTTTCTTTAGAAGCTATCAACTTATCAACCTCCAGATGTTTTCCTTCTCTTCCTGCACACACAAATACACAATCAGGCATGAACAGCATGTTACTCAAGAGTCAGGACTAGCAGCCATTTAACCATGAACATATATGTGCACGTGTCAGTGTTTTCACTTAC
The DNA here is from genome assembly GCA_039105355.1 of Benthosema pterotum. Classification (NCBI taxonomy): domain Eukaryota; kingdom Metazoa; phylum Chordata; class Actinopteri; order Myctophiformes; family Myctophidae; genus Benthosema; species Benthosema pterotum. The sequence continues at coordinate 35,157,359 of CM076967.1, read as the reverse complement.
TGTAGAAGAAGAGAACTCGTGCCTCTTGTTCAGAGTAGGTTGCTTTGTAGATTCTGACCAGGGAGTTACGATAGGTCTTGTAGAAGACCACATCTGCATCTGCAGTAGACGTAGACTGTACACCATCCTCTTCTTTTACTGGAATGCATGCATTCACAGACGCACACGTACAGACACACACACACACACACACACACACATGACAGTGTGTCAATCATTTTTCTGTATATTATGCTATCTAGAGATTTGTAAAACAATCTATAGAATATGATAGGAGTACAGTCACACCACCAAATACGAATGCAACTTACAACATTGCAATAAATGGTAAATCCTTAACCGATGTATCTGAATTAAGTGTAATTTAACTTCATCTACAATGTTGTAATTTCATTTTTATTTCTGTCTCATGCGACTGTTGTGTTCAATCCAATATGGGATTATATGACACGTTATAGAAAAAAAACAACTGAAATTACCAATTCGTCCTGGTGGTATAGACCTGCGCAGTGACGTCACCGCCCCTGTTTCAGAAATTGATTCCCCATTCATTTTTCTCATAGACTTTTCAAAAATAATTTATATAAATAACGATTACGCCGCGGACAAAGCCAACTCGAGTCGTGACGAATCATGATGATGACACACACAAACTTTTGAGACAATCAAATCATTTCTAAGTTGAAAAACGAAACAAAAAGTCTCGTATCATGCCGTTTTCTACTTCTTCTTAATTATATATTATATGACAATATTGTGTTTGTTGTCATGATTTGTCATGACCCGAGTTGGCTTTGGCCGCGGCGCAATCGTATTTTTATTAACCATTTTCGAAAACTCTATGAGGAAAATGAATGAGGAATCCACTAGTGGAACAGGGCTGGTGGCGTCACTGCGCAGGTCTATTACATCTGGCCACATAGATAAATGTGCATACAGTATATACCTTATATCTTGTTTTTATATTGTGTGGAACTCACCAAATTCACCAACACGCAGAGTGAGAGCTGTACTCCCTCTGTTCACCACAGTGGCTTCACTAGAGCGACTCACACATTTGCCATTTCTGGATGACAACACACACACACACACACACACACACACACACACACACACACACACACACACACACACACACACACACACACACACACACACACACACACACACACACACACACAGCTGTAAACCTACATAGTGATGGCTATAAAATTGTCATTTGAATGAGCAAGAAAATTAACTTTTGCACCTTTAAGTGGATACAAATACTCACAGGTCTTTGTTCATTTCATTGTAGTGAATGGTATTCTTGTCATTGTTCAGGGACAGATCAAGTAGAGAAGCGGAAATCTTGCCAATCATTTCGTGACCGGCTGCAAAATCTGCAAAGGCTCCAGCCAGCACCCAGCGGCCGTAGATCTGAGGGGTCACATAATTTGATACTTTTTTTTCAGGTGGTTCAGAGACTGCAGACATCAGAGACAACAGACCTCACATAGAGTCAACTAAACACATGCAGGGATCAGAACAGACCTCAGATACATAGTGTACACATGGAATGACTGGTAGCACGGCAGGTATGATGTATGTAGTGATACTAACCTTGTACTGCTCAGAGGCTGGCAGAGTCATGGTCAGGGCTTTACATTGTTCTTGGGTGAACTCTGCACTGCAGCTAGTAGGTACTTTTCAGGAAATAGACAAATAACAGTGTGTTCTGTTATTATTAGTCATAAGTATACTGTATTTGTTAATTATTTAGAATTGCCACCCACAGACAGAAGTAAGCACTTTCATCCATATTTAGGAAATTGCATTATACAGTAACCAAAATTGGCATGGTTTCTATGGTTCAAGAGTCATAGACCAAAACATGAAAGGACCTATTATAGTGTCACCATTAAGCTGATGAAAATTTGGGGCAGCAATGATCCACCATATCCTTGGCCCATGGATTTGAGTGTGCAGGCATGCAAAGTATTGCTTGATCATGACAATAAATACATACCAGGCTTCCCACCATACATGTAGTTAGAATCTGGTAAGAATTTGAGACATTCTGCTTGTTTCCTTGTGGAATCTTCATAAGCCGTCAACTTCTCAAGCTCCAGATGTTTTCCTTCTCTTCCTACAATCACACAGACGCGCACGCGCGCACACACACACACACACACACACACACACACACACACACACACACACACACACACACACACACACACACACACACACACACACACACACACACACACACACACACACACACACACAGTTCAGGGAGTAGATTGTGACCTTGTTGAAGACAAGGGTTAGGGTTAGGCTTAGAACTCTACAGACAAACACACTTACTGTAGAAGAAGAGAACTCGTGCCTCTTGTCCAGAGTAGGTTGCTTTGTAGATTCTGACCAGACAGTTAGGGCAGGTCTGGTAGAAGATCACATCTGCATCTGCAGTAGACGTAGACTGTACACCATCCTCTTCTTTCACTGGAACATGAGCACACACACACACACACACACACACACACACACACACACACACACACACACACTAATGTGTCAATAACTCTTTTTTTGGGGGGGGGGGGGGTGATCTCTTAATCTGTTCTAAAATAATATATAAGGCATATGGCAGGAACAGTCACACTGTCAAACTACTGACAATAAATGGTGGAATAATGGAAATTGTGACGTGTGTTCACAATTTCATTCATTTTATTTCATTTAATCATTTGTCTCATGTTGGATGAATGAACGAATTAATGAATAAATGAATCATTCAATCAGTCAATCAATCAATTAATTGTGCCATTTGCTATGTAATTATATGACACATTACACAACAAAACAGCTGAAAACAATCCCCCAGCTTTATAACCACATAGATAAACATCAGTGCAGTATAATATATCTTATATAGCTTGTGTTTATATAGTGTGGAACTCACCAAATTCTCCAACACGCAGAGTCAGAGCTGCACTCTCTCCATCCACAACAGTGGCATCACTAGAGCGACTCACACATTTGCCATTTCTGCATATGACAACACGCGCGTGCACGCACACACACACACACACACACACACACACACACACACACACACACACACACACACACACACACAGTCAAACATTGAAACGAAAACCTACACACTGATGTAGAATTGTCATTTGAGAAAGCACTGGAAAGTAGTTACAAGTACTTACAGATCCGTGTTAATTTCACGGTACTGAATAGTATTCCTGTCATCCTTCAGGGAGAGATCAAGATAAGATGTGGAAATTTTGCCAATCATTTCGAGACCCGCCTGGAAATCTGCATACGCTCCCGTCAGTACCCACTGGCCGTAGATCTGAAGAGTCACATTGACCATTAACATTGAGTTTATTAGGTGGTTCAGGCATTACAGACATCAGAGACAACAGACCTCACATGAAGTGAACTAACATAGTAACACACAGGGAGTAGAGATAACAAGACCTCAAATACCGTGTAATAATGGAATGGTACTGAGTCTCGATGTATGTGGTTTCCACCTGTCACTATTTTAATAGCCTCACTCAGCCATATAACTATTTCACGACAAATAATATATAAAGACTGGAACCGCACCCCCTGAATACTAGAGAGTCTAGAAAAGCAGAACAAATAAGCTGCCATCTGTTTGTAAATACCATTTACATTTACAAGACATACTCACACATTTATGCTGTAAAGTGGCAGCTATGCATTAACTATGTTGATTTTGGTGACATAAGACAGAATACAGTATTAGACAGTGGACATTATAAGATATCAAACACTAAACTAACCCTGTTCTTCTCAGAAGCTGGCAGAGTCTTGGTCAGAGGTGCACATTGTTCTGGAGTGAGCTGTGCTCTGCAGCTTGGAATTTCTATTGAGGAGATTAAAAAAAATAGTGTGTGCGGTGATCCAATAGATCTAATGTACTAATTATCACAAGCAATTGCTTAAAGGACCACTTTTCAGCCAGTGTTCATATGATTTACATTGTTTTTCTACTCGGTCTGTGTAGACACAAACTACACACAATAGAAAGAGTAGAAAAGAAGAACGTGATCATTTTACCATGAACATTAGTGAGGACCCATAATTTGAAAATATGTTCAAAGGTAGGGAAGTGGTCCTTTAAATATTTATAAAACGCACAGACAGACCACTTTTTACTTAGAAATTAAGGAAATAAATGTCATTGCTTTCCCCATTTTTCGGAATGAAAGATGACACACTAGATGACTCTATGACACACTAGAATGAACAGGGGTGAAAGCACATTCTCATGGCCTTTGGCCAGATTATGTTGCTGATACATACCAGCCTTTCCATCATAGATGTAGTGAGGATCTGCAATGAAATTCAGACATTTTGCCCGTTTCTTCATGTTTTCTTCAGAAGCTAACAGCTTCTCAACCTCCAGATGTTGTCCTTCTCTTCCTATACAAATATAAAACACGCACGCGCGCGCACACACACACACACACACACACACACAGCATGTTACAGACAAGAGTCAGGATTAGTCGTTGTACCAAGCAACACACCTGCACATTAGGGTGTGTCATAAAATAAAAAATTGAGAAATCAGGGTTTTCCCTATGGTTTCAAGTTGTATTATGATGTACTAAACCATAATCAAAAGCAAAAAACTGATTTTGACTTAATTTACCTACCCCCTTTTTTGATTGAAAATTTGCATTTTAGGCGTTTTTTGACCATTTTCGCCTAAATCACATTTGCATTATGTGGCTGCTTGTCTACTTCCTGGGACCTTTTTTGGTTTGCCCTATGGTTTCAAGTTGTATTATGATGTACTAAATCATAATCAAAAGCAAAAAACTGATTTTGACTTAATTTACCTAGCCCCTTTTTTGATTGAAAAATTGTATTTTTAGGCGTTTTTTGGTGAATTTTGACCATTTCCGCCTAAATCACATTTGCATTATGTGGCTGCTTGTCTACTACCTGGGACCTTTTTTGGGATACTTTTATCACCACCATTCAAAACCACTTCCTACTGCAGTTGGAAATGGTCCTTTTAAAAATAAAACCTTTATTTATTTTCAATAAAACCTTTCATTTTCTGACCTGCAAAATTAATACCACAGCAAACCAGTTGCTACCAGCCATCTTAACTGATTGAAAGTACACTCTGTACACTAGACTGGTTTCTCACCTTTCACAAGCTGTTATTTAAATTGAATTGATGCAACTAACATTAGGAGGGGTCTCAATACCAGGCATGAGGTTGGGACTAGCCTGGCTGATGTGACAGGTCCAGGAGAACCCATGGCACAGACCTATGCTACAGGGCATCCTGGGGCATGGCATCTACCTGAAGGAGAAGAAGCTGTTGGAGGAAGGGGTGGATAGGAGGACCTACAGCATCAAGCAGCTGAGTATGGATGTCACGGTCGAGTTGTTTGACCCCCAGTCATTCAAAGAAGGGTCCTTTGAACACAAGATCCAGGTGGTCTGGACTGCTCTGGAGAACTTCGTCTGGAACAGAGGGCACATGAAATGGAACAAGAAGTACCTCCTAGACAATCTGGACTGTAGCCATGGCTCCCTCCCCTGCTCAGAGTCAGGGTGTGAGGGATGTCAGGATTCCAAAGCTGGAGCTGGCTGCTGCCATCACCTCCGGATTTGTCAAGGACCTGATGACAGCTGAAGTACTGTCAGTTGGAGGCTAGTATCTGGCTGTTGATCCCAAGAAAATTCTGTCTAGAGAGAAGAGAGACATACTAGAAGGGGATGTCAACTTCAGTCTGTTTCTCTTCATCACATTTTCCTCTTCCATGGTCTCAGGTGTAGTTTTGGTGTTCTGTTCCAGCAGCAAGAGCTGTGCCTCAGCACCCCTCCTGTGATCTAACTCCTTCTGGTGTTCCTTTTCCTTCTCTCCAGTAGCCTTCTTCTTTTCGTTCAGCAGCTTTCTGTTGCCTCTTCGTCTCCTTTATATCTGGTCCCACCATTATCATGGAAGCCTTCTTCTTCACCTGGTCTTCATAGACATCATAAAAGCCAGCTCCAGCTTTGGAATCCTCTCATCTCTCCTACAATTACAGTCCAGCAGGTGTGCCCCCTCCTGACATCCTTCACACCCTGACTCTGAGCAGGGGAGGGTGCCATGGCTACAGGAGGCGATGTTGAAGAGGTAGTCCAGATTGTCTAGGAAGTACTTCTTGTTCCTTTTCATGTGCCCTCTGTTCTAGACGAAGTTCTCCAGAGCAGTCCAGACCACCTGGATCTTCTGTTCAATGGACCCTTCTTTGAATGACTGGGGGTCTGAACTGTTGGCCCTCTGCCAACAGCTCACCAAACAACTCGACCGTGACATCCATACTCAGCTGCTTGATGCTGTAGGTCCTCCTATCCACCCCTTCCTCCAACAGCTTCTTCTCCTTCAGGTAGATGCCATGCCCCAGGATGCCCTGTAGCATAGGTCTGTGCCATGGGTTCTCCTGGACCTGTCACATCAGCCAGGCTAGTCCCAGCCTCATGCCTGGTATTGAGACCCCTCCTAATGTTAGTTGCATCAATTCAATTCAAATAACAGCTTGTGCAAGGTGAGAAACCAGTCTAGTGTACTTACTCAATCAGTTAAGATGGCTGGTAGCAACTGGTTGGCTGTGGTCTTTGCTGGTCAGAAAATGAAAGGCTTTATTGAAAATAAATAAAGGTTTTATTTTTAAAAGGACCATTTCCAACTGCAGTAGGAAGTGGTTTTGAATGGTGGTGATAAAAATATCCCAAAAAAGGTCCCAGGTAGTAGACAAGCAGCCACATAATGCAAATGTGATTTAGGCGGAAATGGTCAAAATCCACCAAAAACGCCTAAAATGCATTTTTTTCAATCAAAAAAGGGGGTAGGTGAATAAAGTCAAAATCACTTTTTTGCTTTTGATTATGGTTTAGTACATCATAATACAACTTGAAACCATAGGGCAAACCAAAAAAGGTCCCAGGTAGTAGACAAGCAGCCACATAATGCAAATGTGATTTAGGCGGAAAGGGTCAAAATCCACCAAAAACGCCTAAAAATGCAATTTTTCAATCAAAAAAGGGGGTAGGTAAATTAAGTCAAAATCTGTTTTTTGCTTTTGATTATGGTTTAGTACATCATAATACAACTTGAAACCATAGGGCAAACCAAAAAAGGTCCCAGGAAGTAGACAAGCAGCCACATAATGCAAATGTGATTTAGGCGAAAATGGTCAAAATCCACCAAAAAACGCCTAAAAATGCAAATTTTCAATCAAAAAAGGGGGTAGGTAAATTAAGTCAAAATCAGTTTTTTGCTTTTGATTATGGTTTAGTACATCATAATACAACTTGAAACCATAGGGAAAACCCTGATTTCTCAAATTTTTATTTTATGACACACACTACTGCACATGTTAGTCTGTTACTTACTGTAGAAGAAGAGAATTCGTGCCTCCTGTCCAGAGTAGGTTGCTTTATAGATTCTGACCAGAGAGTTAGGATGGGTCTTGTAGAAGACCACATCTGCATCGGCATTGAACTTAGACTGTACACCGTCCTCTTCCTTCACTGTAACACACACACGCAGACACATTAATAAGTCAATATCTGTATCTTATACTTGGATTATGGGGTTTGTGATCTCAGATTCTGTGTTAAAATAATCTACAGTCAGACCGCCAAACTATTGAATGTGCATTGCAATCAATTGTTAACGCTTAACTTACTCTTACTAGTCTGAAAGAATGACATTGAATTTATTTTCATTTCATCAAATCACTTCCTATATGAAATGAATGAAGTACATTTGTATGCCTGTGTCATGTCACCTTTTTTTCAATCTTATATTTGATTATATGACGTATTCCACAAAAGGGAAAGAACTGACATTAACAATCGTTCCTGGTGGTACCGGTATTACATTCATTTTAATGTATATTGATACCGCATATACAGTATCTTATAAAAGCTATATCCTATATCTTATTTTTATATTTTCTTATTTTATAAAGTGAAACTCACCAAATTCACCCACACGCAGAGTGAGAGCTGTACTCCCTCTGTTCACAATAGTGGCTTCACTAGAGCGACTCACACATTTGCCATTTCTGCAACACAACACAACACACACACACACACACACACACACACACACACACACACACACACACACACACACACACACACACACACACACACACACACACACACACACACACACACACACACACACAGTTGAAAACCTAGACAGCTATGTCTGTAAAATTGTCATTTGAGAAATTAAGAAGAATCACTGTTGCATCTCTATCCAGATACAAGTACTTACAGGTCTTTGTTCATTTCATTGTAGTGAATGGTATTCCTGTCATTGTTCAGGGACAGATCAAGAAGAGAAGTGGAAATCTTGCCAATCATTTCGAGACCTGCAGCAAAATCTGCAAACGCCCCAACCAGCACCCAGCGGCCGTAGATCTGGGGAGTCACATTCAGAACTTTTAGTGCCTGCAAATTTCAGATATAACAGACCTTATTATACAGACCTTATTATTACACAAGAAAGTTAGGCTGTCATCTGTGAGGAAAAAAAAGAATCATAAATTATATTTTAAATATATTTATTCAGACAATTGGACTCGAGTCCTACGACTCGGCTCAAGTCGAGTCCAAGTCGCATTTTTGCGGTGACTTGACTTGCTTTGGACTTGAAGGTAAAATACTTGAGACTCGGACTTGACTTGAGACAACCTGACTCGGCGACTCGTCCGAGTCATCGTCCGAGTCACCATTGCCGGGAGGCAACGGTGTGCAAATGAAACCAAATGTACCAGCCAGGGAGCTAACACGACCACCTATTTGCGGGGGTCCGGACTCACTCCGGATTCATTCCTTCCCTTTCCACCGGTACGTTCTTCTCGCTAAATAGTTTTATTTAGTCCAGTTATTATTTCGCCAGCTCTGCTCTCCGAAGGACTCCATCCCACCAAAACAAATGCACGTGTAGTCATAGACTCAGTGTTGCCAACTTTACGCATTTGACACTATATTTAGTTTTCCAGACCCCCCCTTGCACCAAAATCATTGAAAAACTCAAGGTGATATTCACTAGATATTCATCTAGTGCTTTTATAGTGAGCTGGGTTGAAAAACACTGCTCTAGCTCCTTGTAGTGCGTTTTGGGAAGTGCCACTAGTGCATTTTGGATTTTGGCAGTTGGCAACACTGCGTGTAGTACACGAGTAGGTAGCTAACTTAGTGCCTGATGAAAAATGAACACTATGTTAAATTAATGATCCGTGTGCGTGCAGGTATGCCTGCTCTACAAAATGCTACACAAGCACAATTGTACTGTAACTCTCATCTCTATTAATACATGTTTTCTTTCATTCATATAATTCAAGCTACACACTGCAACAAAACTGATAATTGATAAAACTGATATTTTTTTTTACATTTGACCGTAGGAAGTTGTAACCTGTGACTTGACTTGAAAACCAGTGACTCGACTTGAAAACATTGTGACTCGACGCGACTCGAAACAACCATGCGACTTGACTCGACTTGACTCGCCCAACTGTGTGGACTCGACTCGACTTGACTCGCCCACAACCTAAAAAAAAACTTGACTTGCTTGAGACTTGGGACCAAATGACTTGCGCTTGCTTGAGACTCGGCTCGGAGGGACTTGTGCAATTGTCTGTATTTATTATTCATTATTTAATATGATATTCCCATTTCTGCTAAGCAGCCGGCTAGTTATGCATGCTTTGACTGCTGGTTGTAATTCCCTTGAGCCTAAGGGTTTGAGATCCCCTGCCTTAGGCATGAAACATCAGGCACTGTACAATCTAATTCCACCCCACCTCCACATTATTGGCTCATTATGAGTCTGCTGGAGACTGCTGTGCTGTGATTGGCTAAAAAAAACGCTGCCTCAACCCACACAACCTCCTTCCCCCTCACAAATTAACTCCACCTGTCCTGAGCCCGACGAATGTTCTGTTTTCATGATTTGTTGACAACAACAAAGTTCTAGACTGTCTGCAGGACAAAGCAAGTGTCTGTCTGCAGGGAAGCAGCTGCAGTATCAAAGTAGAAGCAATGTAGAGGGGATGGGGCAAAAGGCATCTATTTTTATTTTTAGCTCAAAGTTGCCTTGCCTATGAAAACAAAAAGAAACATTTCAGACATTATAAAGTTAACAGAGAGAACATTAGAAGATGGTAGACATACGTAGACGACTAGACGTATTTTGGTCATCAGAAAACATGAGACTAACCTTGTACATTTCAGAGTCAGACGCTGGCAGAATCTTGGTCAGCGGTTCACATTGTTCTGGGGTGAAATCTGCTTGGCAGCTAGTAGTTACTTTTCGGGAAATAGAAAAACAAACATGTGTTTTGTTGTAGCTCTCAACATGAAGGAACCTTCAGAACAGCGAACCTTCGGAACAATGACCTCGCACCCTTTTATTTTGGAAATGTCATTATACAGTAAACTGCAGTTGTTATGGTTTCCAGCCTTTTGAAATGAAGTGAATCAGTGTACATCAATAATATCCTTGACTTGATTGTACCATGTACGCAAATTTGAAAACGTTTAAAGATACATACCGGGCTGGGACTTTAACTGATTAATTGAGATTAATTAATCACAGAAACAATAACGTGATTAACAAAATTAACTCATTTTAATCGCCACACAGACCCCAAAACTAAAGATTTATTTTGCTTTTGTCCATAATTTCAGAAACAATGTCACAGTCAAACATACAAATCAAAATGAGCATTTATCTTCTACATTCTCTAGTTGCGTAGAATTGGAATTCAGATGGTGAATATTTTAACTCTTGAGAGCGTAAACATGAAACCAAATGGACCCACAAGGGTCCATTTGGTTTCATGTTTACGCTCTCAAAGAGTTACATCTGGTTAACCAACCTTTGATCTAGTTAACCAAATTTTGATCTGGTTAACCAACTTGTGTCGACCCAGTTTTGATTTAGAAAAACTCTTACATGCTACACAAGCCTGTTTTAATTGACAAAAAAATGCTTCTTGGGTCAAATATTGGTATGTGATTAATTGAGATTAATTAATTACACAGCTTCAAATTAATTAGATCAAAAATTTTAATCGAGTCCCACCCCTAGTTTAAAGATACATACCAGGCTTCCCATCATACATGTAGTTAGAATCTGGTAGGAATTTGAGACATTCTGCTTGTTTCCTCATGGATTCTTCATAAGCCGTCAACTTCTCAAGCTCAAGATGTTTTCCTTCTCTTCCTACAATCACATGCACGCACACGCGCACGCACACACACACACACACACACACACGCACGCACGCACACACACACACACACACACAGTCACACACAGTTGAGTCACCTTATTGAAGACAACAAACACTCTACAGGCAAACGCACTGTGTACTCAAATGTGTTAGTGTGTGACTTACTGTAGAAAAAGAGAACTCGCGCCTCTTGCCCAGAGTAGGTTGCTTTGTAGATCCTGACCAGGCAGTTAGGACAGGTCTGGTAGAAGATCACATCTGCATCTGCAGTAGACGTAGTCTGTACACCATCCTCTTCCTTCACTGTAATACAAACACACACATATGTGTGTCAATAACTCTGTATCTTATGCTTTCCTTATGGAGGGGGAGTTATTCTCTGATTCTCTGTTATACACATTCTACAGCACATCACACAAGCAGAGTCACAACTGTCAAGCTATTAAATGCAATAGCATTGCAATAAATAACCTGGCAAATTTAACATGAAAGTGTAGTGTGGAACTCACCAAATTCACCAACACGCAGAGTCAGAGCTGTACTCTCTCCATCCACAACAGTGGCATAACTAGAGCGACTTACACATTTGCCTGTCCTGCATGGCAAAAACAAACAAACAAACACACACACACACACACACACACACACACACACACACACACACACACACACACACACACACACACACACACACACACACACACACACACACACACACACTCTCTCTCTTTAGCTGAAAACCTACACTGTGATGTCTGCAAAGTAGTAATTTGAGAAAGCACTTTTGCACCTTTAACTGGATTGGAAAATAGTACTTACAGGTCTTTGTTGATTTCCTGGTAGTAAATGGAAGGCTTGTCATTGGTCAGGGACAGGGACAGGTCAAGGTAAGAGGTGGAAATCTTGCCAATCATTTCGAGACCCGCCTGGAAATCTGCAAACGCTCCAGCTAGCACCCAGCGGCCATAGATCTGAGGGGTCAAATTCAGTGCATTTCATTTTACTACTTTATTAGGTGAATTAGACACTACATATAGTTTCGTCAGTCACCTTGTTACTAGTTTCACATAGCATCATAACTACTCCACAATCTCCGAATGCCGAGTCTAGAACAACTGGAACTATAGTATTCAGGAGGAGTCCTGTATGCTATAGATTACTCTAGTCTGGAATCCTGAATGCAATATAGAGTCTGGAGCAACACCTCCATAATGCTAAAGTTTCGATTAGAGAGTTTGGAATGACACCTCCCGAATACTATATCAAGTCTGGATCTGGAACAACACCTCTTGAATGTTGATCTGGAACTACATCATTGTCATTTCCTTTCACGAAGGAGAAGATAGCATAATATGAGACTAACCCTGTGAATCTCAGAAGCTGGCAGAGTCCTGGTCAGGGGTGTGCATTGTTCTGTGGTGAGCTGTGCTCTGCAGCTTGGAGTTTCTATTCAGGATATGAAAAAAATATTATAATGTCTGTTCCTATGCATCCAATGTAAGTATTATCACAAGCTGCGGTCAATACTTGAAATTGGTTAAATATTAATAAAACCCACAGAAAGGCTTTTTACTTTACTTTTACCTGGTCTCTGTATTTTGGAAATGTCATTATAGGCAAAAGAAATGTCATTGCTTCCCGCCTTTTACTGAATGAAAGAAATCTCAGTCTCACACCCTAATGGATGGATGGGGTGAAAACACCGGATTATACTAATAATACATACCAGTGTTTCCATCATGCATGTAGTTACGTTCGGTCGGGAAATTCAGGCATTTGGCTTGTTTCTTCATGGATTCTTCATAAGCTCTCAACTTCTCAACCTCCATAAAATGTCTACCATGTCTTCCTACAAACACACAGAAAAGTGCTTGAGTACAGTCAAACACACTATGTAAGAAAATAAACAAACGCTAGGAATACAAAGTCATTGTACAAGGCAACATTCGCACATGTTTGTGTGACTTACTGTAGAACAAGAGAATTCGTGCCTCTTGCCCAGAGTAGGTTGCTTTGTAGATTCTGACCAGGCAGTTAGGACAGGTCTGGTAGAAGATCACATCTGCATCGGCATTATACTTAGACTGTACACCACCCTGTTCCTTCACTGGAAAACACACACACACACACACACACACACACACACACACACACACACACACACACACACACACACACACACACACACACACACACACACACACACACACACACACACACACACACACACAGTTGAAAATCTATCACATACAGTACTGTATATGTGTAAATACTGTATATACTATATATACAGCGCCTGTACTACAAATGTTCACTGCAGCTATCAAGGGCCAATGGGCAGTATTTATTAGTTTACCTTTATTTTTGTTCTCATTTGCGTTGATTTATTTTACACAGTACTTTACATGACCGACTGCTGTATTATTTTATTTCTCACTGCTGAATGACAGCTGAATTACCTCATATCGATTCATTCATCTTATCATCTTGTATCTATAGTGTGGAACTCACCAAATTCACCAAGATGCAGAGTAAGAGCTGTGCTCACTCCATTCACCACAGTGGCATCACTTGAGCGAGTCACACATACGCCGTCTCTGCATGACATACAAACACACACACACACACACACACACACACACACACACACACACACACACACACACACACACACACACACACACACACACACACACACACACACACACACACACACATACAGTCAAATAATGAGTTGAGGACCTAGGACAGTGATGTATGTATTTGCTAATTTGAGAAAGAATATAAAGAAAAAAGACAAGCAGGTAAATATGCCACAGTAATTGTAACTATAGTGTGTCACCATTGTCTTTATTAGCCTATAGTTGTGGTGGTCTTTGCCAGTGTCATTGACTTGACTTTTACATCTTTATAGTTTTAAAATTTTCTTTAACGTCTAACAATCTTGCACTCACAATCTTCCTTTATTCAAAATGAAAATAGCTGAACCTAATAATATTAGAAACAATGTAATGTTTAAAACAGTTAAATATCTATGCTGATTGGAAGATATTTGTAACCCACCTAAAAAGGATTTTCTGTTTAATAAAGAGCTGGAGACATAGTATAAGAATTTTTAACTAAAACATTTTAACCCTTATAAAATCGTGTGGACTTGCAGAATGTTTAAGTGGATAAGTACTTACATCTCTCTGTTCATTTCATTGTAGTTGATGGTATTCTTGTCATTGTTCAGGGACAGATCAAGGTGAGACGTGGAAATGTTGGCGATCACTTCAAAACCTGCCTCGAAATCTGCGAACGCTGCAGCCAGCACCCAGCGGCCGTATATCTGAGGTGAATATGACAACATGTACAGTAGGAATAACATTGTGGGCATTAGAAATCGATAAAGACATTACACAGTACTCATCATCATTCATCTGATAGTGGACATGAAAAGAAAATGTGTACACAAGACAGAGAACTAAAGGATAATGTTACATAACAGACATTGGGCATATTCGACATTAGAATACCATATATTAGACTAACCTTGTACATGTCGGAGGCTGGCAGAGTCTTGGTCAGGGTTGACATTCTTCAGGGGTGAGCTGTGCACTGCAGCTCAGTGCCAGTGCAACCACAGCAATCAGTTTGTACAGAGCAGACATTGTGCCAGTCAGTCCAGACTGCTGCTCCTTCTGGATCTGTGCGTTAGTCTAGTTGATGATGAGTGAAGCTGCTGGTCTTTATAAAGACCCCCCTCCTTCACTGGCCATGCAGCAAATGAAGTTTAGACTCCAAAGTCCAAGGCGTCTGCCCTTCTGGATGGGTATGTAATCAGACACGTGCAAAAGAGGACTTTTGGGGGATTTTAGCACCTTCCCTTTTTACTTTTTTTTTTTCTTCTTCTTCAGGTCTTTCCCAATACACGTGGCCCATGATATAATGATTCATAATTATGGCTGCAGTCTAGATCAAATTTGTAAAACAACATTTATTGAATCAGGTGAAGCTTAGGCTACATCACCAAGCCCCAAGAAATATCTGATTATTTCTACATATAATTTTCTTATACTAAAATAAAAGTAAATAAAAACATTAAATGAGAAGAAAATGAATAAGACAGGTGTTTTGGATGAATTTATCATGGTTAAAATGGAGTTTGAAGTTATAGTGATTTTGTATCGGAATGGGCGTGAGGCAGCTAAAATGAATATTAGATATCTAAATACTGAATCAAGTAACTTAAAGGCTGCCTGGACTGTTCAGGTAATATGAACAATCCATGAGACAAGGGGTCAACGTACCTTCGAGCACTTCCAGCCTCCTAAATTGTACATAATATGCCATAGGTTTTAAAGAATGCTTGCTGTGCAGATATCAAACCTATATGCTTATGCAGATAATGGTACAGACCTGAGCAATACATACTGCAGGATCACAGATGAACTGTTTCTTTGCATGGAATTCATACTGAACAAATTATGGATACCAGATTGATGGGCGTTTCAATAGATGAAAGACTTTCTCTGGCCACTCACATTAATAATATAGTAATCAAATGAGCAGAAATTCAATCATAAGAAGGAGTAGCCTTGGATAGCCTTCATCTGCCTTTGCTTTGCATATTGCCCCCAGCAGATTAAGTCAGGTTATGTAATACTTTCTCTGGCCACTCAGGTTAATAACATAGTAACACCAATGAGCTGAACTTCAATTATAATATGTAGCATCACATATGCCTTGGATTCCTATGTTCAGCATTGAGAAAATGTGTAAACACATGCCTTTGACAGTGAATGGCCAGTTTTGAAAGTTTGTCCTATAATACAGAAATTGAACACCATATAAAATCAATGTCCAGTATTTTTCTTTAAACATTTTATTTAATGGGTTAGTGCACAAGTTGTACAAATGTTACAATATTTATATAACCCCCTTTTTACATTTTCACCCTCAGTTCCCACCCACTTTCCCCAACCCCAACAACCACCAACCTTTCATCCAATAATAATAATTGGATGAAAGGAATAAAGAGAACATTTAGTCAGAGGGGGAAAATAAAATGAAAATAAAATAAAATAATAAAAGAAAAATGTAATGTCCAGTGTTGAGTATTTGCAAATATAAACATTGAATTACGTTGATAATGAATGGCCAGGTTTATGTTTTGCCTACTCACTGTATTTGACGGCTGAAAGAATGCAGAGTCACTGCTGACTCTGAGTGAATGCTGAGTCAGTAATGCTGAGTCACGAATGCCTTTGTCTCGTTTAAAAAAAAGTTATTCTGCAATTCGGGAATCTGATGCTAATGTTTCCATTGTCAATACACAAATGCGAACTCAAGTCAATGTCCCATCGATCCTTTTTTTTTTTTTTTTTTTACAATGAACTCATACAGTACAGTTCATAGGTAATGTAAACACATTTCAAAAGCATATGATATGAAAACAGTCTCTGCGTACATTGGAGTTACAGAAGGGTCCCACGTGTGCCAGCTTGCACATCACCCCACACGCATGTACGGTACACACTTTTGTATTACACACATTATTCGGAGTGGCTTATAAGATATGTTTTGGGGCTTTGTCTGCCTTTATTGATAGTTGAAAGTAATTTGTCAGAAAATGGGGAAAGAGTTTGGGGGGAAGACATCGGGATCAGGAGTCGAACCCACGGCGCGACGCTCAGGCTGGCTCGGCAGCCTGATCATCATATGTCTGATTTCTCCTGTCTGATGTATGTCATTTTAAATTACGATTTGATTGCCTTCCAGAATGTACATGTGCGTAAGTCATTATGCACGAAATGGTACATGAAAAAAGAGAAAAGTATGCCTACTAGGCTACTAAACCTCAAAACCAGAACTCACCTAACCCCATGCTCACTTTTCCAGGTTATTGCTCAAGGCACAATAGAATTCTATTCTATTAATATTGGGGTAAACCTCCCCACTTTAACAACATGCCGCAAATTGGTTAAAGGTTGAGGAAGTGATTTCACTTTTGTCAGATATCACTCAAAAATATATTTTTTCTGTTAAAATGCTCTATTATAAGGTGTGGAAACCACATATGGAGTTTCCCCCTCCCCCACGTTAGCAGAGGAGCTAATAAAAGTTCCCCAGGTCACCACCAATTCTCCTCCAATCAGGAGCGAGCAGCAGGTTCACATAGTGTAGCTACTGTTGGGGGCCCCTAGTGCACCAGGCTGGTACTACACCATGAATTTCAAATCACTTCCCCTACCTTTAAGTGATGCCTGAAAAAATGTTTGCAAGTTATATACTGTATTTATAGTGTCATTAGTGTGATGGTTCACACACAGAAGCAAGCTTCCTCCTTTATAAATACTGTAACCTTTTAATGTGAACTTTGCTGATTATCATGTATGCTACGACTGCATGCTACATACTAATTACAATAAAAAGACTAGAACATCTCATGTAGCCTCGGCACCCAGGCTTTCATTTTCGTCTGCGTTACCTCTCATGAGATCCGCAAATTACGTTCAAAAGAATTCTGTATCAAGTCGGCAGTTAAACCTATTATCTTTTACAAGAAAAACAGTGGAGGATCCTCTGTTCTTTCACTCATTCAAGCTTGTTTCGTTCATTCAGAGGACAAGTGACCCTGTTGTAGCTGAATCACCCAGAAGCAGAGGAAGATTATCTAACGTGCCTGTCGGGTCCAGAGCTAGAGGGGCCCAATGTTATTAACAATGGGCCTATTCACTATATCAAAAAATATCCCCCAAAACCAAACCATCATGATATGGCACATTACTGCTTGTGTTTAACACTCAGTTTCCATTTGCATTCTAGTTGGCTTAGTTGTTTTGGCTGTTTATAACTTTTTAAGCAATCCCTTGCTGTAAATCTTGCTGAAATGCAAATAAATGTGCAGACCTGGCCTATATGTCATAATTGTTATGCGTGTGTACAGACACTATGTGCCACTATGTTTTGAAGTTTGTCCTATAATAGAAAAGTTTAGCACCGTAGAAAAATAATGTCCAGTATTGAGTGTTTGCAAATACAATTATTGAATGCTGTTGATAATGAATGGCCCGTTTTTATGTTTTGCTTAGTCACTGTTTGACTGCTGAGAGAATGCTGAGTCACTGCTGACTCTGAGTGAATGCTGAGTCAGTAATGCTGAGTCACGAATGCCATTTTTTCCCCAGTTTGTCTCGTTATTATGTAATTCGGCAATCTGATGCTAATATTTGCATTGTCAATAGCAAATGCCAACTCAAGTCAATGTCCCATCAATCCTTTTTTTTACAAGGAACTCATACAGTACAGTTCATAGGTAATGTAAACATATTTCTAAAACATATGATATGAAAACAGTCTCTGCGTACATTGGAGTTACAGAAGGGTCCCACGTGTGCCAACCTTGCACATCACCCCATACGCAAGTACACACTTTTGTAGCCTAAGCACTAAGTAAGTACATTATTCGGAGTGGCTTATAAGATATGTTTTGGGGCTTTGTCTGCCTTTATTGATAGTTTAAAGTAATTTGTCAGAAAATGGGGAGAGCAAAGGCCATCGGGATCAGAAGTCAAACCCACAGCACGGCCCCATGTCATATGTCTGATTTCTCATTTTAATTTCCAATTTCATTGGCTTCCAGAATGTACATGTGGGTAAGTTATTATGCACAAAATGGTATATGAAAAAAGAAAAGAAAAAATTAGCTACTAAACCTCAAAACCAGAACTTACATGACCCCATACTCACTTTGTCAGACTATTGGCACAATAAAATTCTATTTTACCTCTCCACATATGCCTCAAATTGGTTAAGTGATGCCTGAAAAAAAAGGTTTTAAATTATACATTTATAGTGTCATTAGTGTGATTGTTCACACACAGAAGCAAGACTAGAACCTCTTATGTAGCCCTCGACACCCAGTTTCGTCCATGTTGTGCGAAAACGGACTAATTTGTTAGCCACGGTGGCCTAGAGGGGGGAGTCAACCTTTCGGGGTGGGGCGCGTCACTCCAAATGAGTGACATAACACAGCAGTGGTGGGGCTGGGGATGATGACACGTTGGTGAGATCAAGTCAAATCAGCTCCAAAACCCCCAAAGCCAAACCATCATGATATGGTACATTACTGCATGCGTTTAACACTCAGTTTTCATTTGCATTCTAGTTGGCTTACTTGTTTTGGCTGTTTATAACTTTTTAAGCAATTCCTTTGCTGTAAATCCTGCTGAAATGCAGGCCTGGCCTATATGTCATAATTGTTATGCGTGTGTACAGGCACTATGCGCCACATTGGGAAGAAAAACGCTGTGGTGGAAGGGGGTAAGGGGGGCTTTGGGTGGCCCCGGCCCAGGACCCGATCGTCATTTCTACATTCGGCTCTTGCCCAGAAGAACTGAAGTGATCATTTATTTCTGTAGTTATACTATACAAATTTAGTTGTATAGACTAATACTTGATGATATATTAGTCCTTACAGTATATTGCAACTGAGTGCAGTTTTATTTCCTATTTCTATATGTTCTCCTTGAATCTGTACCAGCCAGCATGTGAATTCCCTTGTCAGTGAACTACCGTATTGTGCTGAATATAGGATGACTCTGGTTATAAGACTCATTTGTGGAAAAAGAACATTGAATGTCAAATAGTGAGAAGATCCCAAATACTGTATAATTTGACTCCATTTTCTAGGGTATTTTCATTGGGAAAAAAACATATTCAGCCCAATAGCGTAATTATTATATTGTGTTACACAGCAGATTGAAGTACAATTATCTATGCTTCATGATTTATCTACACCTATTTGTTAACATGGCTGCTGTGAAAAAAGCTCCACTGTCCTAGACTAATCACCCAATCTTCAATTGTAACAAGTGTGTGCATGTACCCAAAAAGACACATTTGAATTCAGAAACATATATTTTATCAAATTTATTTAAAAAACTATACATTGAATTGTCATGAAATATCCTGTATGACCCTGGATGATCAGAGCGTCTAATGGGTTGTCTGCTTCCTCTGATGTGGGCTTGTATAGTTGAAGGTCAGTAGATGAGGTCTGTCTGTAGAATGGAGACAGGAGTTGGTCTGTCTACTGCAACAAATACAGCATGTACTGTATGTGTTATACGGTACATCAGTTCCACAAATCCATGTCTGTCTACCTTGTGGTTACCACAGATGGATCGTGATTGTGATGTTACCGTGACGGTCATAGGATCAGCTGAACGGTCAATCCCAATAGGACACTTGCAGTTAAGAGACCAATGCCTGAAGTCTGAGAAGAGGACACAAGATTCATTTATGAGAAATAAACAATATTATTTAAGTAGAATGTTAGAGCTACAATATTAAAGGTAGGGGAAGTGATTTCACTTTTGTCAGATATCACCCAAAAAAATATTTTTTTTCTGTTAAAATGCTCTATTATAAGGTGTGGAAACCACATATGGAGTTTCCCCCTCCCCCACGTTAGCAGAGGAGCTAATAAAAGTTCCCCAGGTCACCACCAATTCTCCTCCAATCAGGAGCGAGCAGCAGGTTCACATAGTGTAGCTACTGTTGGGGGCCCCTAGTGCACCAGGCTGGTACTACACCATGAATTTCAAATCACTTCCCCTACCTTTAAGAATCACATGTTTCAGAAATCTGGACTCCAGAGAAAGGCAGTGTAGGAAAAAACAAATCTCCAATATATGTTTTTAGAATACCTTGTATGTTTGAATACTTCCACCTTTCGGATTTGAGACTTCCTGCAGCTCATGTGCACTGTCAGCTTCCATGGGTTTTTCCGCTAGAGACACAACACGCATGCACACACACACACACACACACACACACACACACACACACACACACACACACACACACACACACACACACACACACACACACACACACACACACACATGCAGTAATGTACATATGGTACATTACTGCATGCGTTTAACACTCAGTTTTCATTTGCATTCTAGTTGGCTTACTTGTTTTGGCTGTTTATAACTTTTTAAGCAATTCCTTTGCTGTAAATCCTGCTGAAATGCAGGCGAATATTCTAGGCCTGGCCTATATGTCATAATTGTTATGCGTGTGTACAGGCACTATGCGCCACATTGGGAAGAAAAACGCTGTGGTGGAAGGGGGTAAGGGGGGCTTTGGGTGGCCCCGGCCCAGGACCCGATCGTCATTTCTACATTCGGCTCTTGCCCAGAAGAACTGAAGTGATCATTTATTTCTGTAGTTATACTATACAAATTTAGTTGTATAGACTAATACTTGATGATATATTAGTCCTTACAGTATATTGCAACTGAGTGCAGTTTTATTTCCTATTTCTATATGTTCTCCTTGAATCTGTACCAGCCAGCATGTGAATTCCCTTGTCAGTGAACTACCGTATTGTGCTGAATATAGGATGACTCTGGTTATAAGACTCATTTGTGGAAAAAGAACATTGAATGTCAAATAGTGAGAAGATCCCAAATACTGTATAATTTGACTCCATTTTCTAGGGTATTTTCATTGGGAAAAAAACATATTCAGCCCAATAGCGTAATTATTATATTGTGTTACACAGCAGATTGAAGTACAATTATCTATGCTTCATGATTTATCTACACCTATTTGTTAACATGGCTGCTGTGAAAAAAGCTCCACTGTCCTAGACTAATCACCCAATCTTCAATTGTAACAAGTGTGTGCATGTACCCAAAAAGACACATTTGAATTCAGAAACATATATTTTATCAAATTTATTTAAAAAACTATACATTGAATTGTCATGAAATATCCTGTATGACCCTGGATGATCAGAGCGTCTAATGGGTTGTCTGCTTCCTCTGATGTGGGCTTGTATAGTTGAAGGTCAGTAGATGAGGTCTGTCTGTAGAATGGAGACAGGAGTTGGTCTGTCTACTGCAACAAATACAGCATGTACTGTATGTGTTATACGGTACATCAGTTCCACAAATCCATGTCTGTCTACCTTGTGGTTACCACAGATGGATCGTGATTGTGATGTTACCGTGACGGTCATAGGATCAGCTGAACGGTCAATCCCAATAGGACACTTGCAGTTAAGAGACCAATGCCTGAAGTCTGAGAAGAGGACACAAGATTCATTTATGAGAAATAAACAATATTATTTAAGTAGAATGTTAGAGCTACAATATTAAAGGTAGGGGAAGTGATTTCACTTTTGTCAGATATCACCCAAAAAATATTTCTTTTCTGTTAAAATGCTCTATTATAAGGTGTGGAAACCACATATGGAGTTTCCCCCTCCCCCACGTTAGCAGAGGAGCTAATAAAAGTTCCCCAGGTCACCACCAATTCTCCTCCAATCAGGAGCGAGCAGCAGGTTCACATAGTGTAGCTACTGTTGGGGGCCCCTAGTGCACCAGGCTGGTACTACACCATGAATTTCAAATCACTTCCCCTACCTTTAAGAATCACATGTTTCAGAAATCTGGACTCCAGAGAAA
>CM076967.1:35097097-35132097 GCA_039105355.1 Benthosema pterotum | reverse complement strand
TACGTGTCGAAGTGTCCTTGGGCAAGACACTGAACCCCAAGTTGCCTCCAATGAGTTGGTCGGTGTGAGCTGGCCACCATTGGTGTGTGAATGTGGGAAGTGGGGACGCTGGCGTCGACTGTTCGCCGCTCTACTTCCCAATGTATGAATGAATGGACCATTGTAAAGCGCTTTGAGCACTTGGAAAAGCGCTATAAAAATGCAATCCATTAACATCTGAGTAATCTATTTGTCATTTACACTATATATTTTAAAATGTGTATTTATTTTCTTTATTTCCATTTCTGCTAAGAACTGCTAACAGTGTATGGATGCATCTGGGGCGTACCCTCAGTGATGTATTCCAAGGTCATCTGTAATACATCAGATGACCCCCACCCTCACATTCAGTAGATCATTGTGAACTTTGGTGGAGAAATAGGAATAGTAAATATTAATAAAGAAATCACTGTAAAAAAAGGGAAAAAACTACATACTGAAGACCATGATTTTGCAATAGCTAAAATCACTAATATAAAATAAAGGAAAGCAGCAGACTAACCTAAAATATGCTAACAACCTAAAATATGCACCTCAGCTCATATTTAAGGAGTTAAATATGAAATTGTCTTGCATCGTGTATTCTGATTCTATCAAGAAGACCTTGTGCTTGTTGTGAAGTCAGCAGGTCCTGTCATGTTGTGAAAGCATCAGTGAGAGTTATGTTTACTGCCAGTCTACCACAGACCAACACTAGGCTACTATGGGGTTCAACACTGTGGTCTGTTATCATATTGTTGATGATAGGTGGAATTAAACTTCATTATGTCTAATAGTCCAAGAACGTTAGCTTTCAAGATTCCAATAACAAAGTACTGTAATCTACCAGCTCATGTAACAAGATGTGGTTTGAGCTTGTAGAGAGGTTATCTCTATTCTTCAGCTTTGATTTATTGACCTTTATGTTGGAATGTTGTAGACAGGGTGCCTGTCTGCACGGGGTGCCTGTTCATTGTATATGTCCAGTCGCAAGCTGAGTTATGAGTTTGAAAGGCACAGGTCACCTCTAGGTCCACTCTAAATTCTAATTTGGGATGTTGATATCTTTCATGAATTTGCTCAATCCAATTATGCAATATTACTTTGGGAAGTTGTATAGTACTTCTGAGTATGTCATATAGTGTCATTAGTATAGTGTTGCCGAATGTGTTACCAGATTCATGGGAGGTGCGAGCCAAGAGCCATGAGCCATGAGCCAGGAATCATAGCTTATCTTAAGGAGCATAAACCCAGCTTGTGTGTGTGTGTGTGTGTGTGTGTGTGTGTGTGTGTGTGTGTGTGTGTGTGTGTGTGTGTGTGTGTGTGTGTGTGTGTGTGTGTGTGTGTGTGTGTGTGTGTGTGTGTGTGTGTGTGTGTGTGTGTGTTTTATGCTTGGACGTATGGACAGATCCAGCCAGCGACAGACACACATAGCTCCTTAATGAAGTGGTTGCACCACTTCTATAAAAATAATATGTGAACTACGGGAATGGATGGCCTTGGTACATTTACAAATCTGCATTATTTTTGTACATGGTCATACTATTGTTCATACTTGATACTACAACTTGGGACAAATGTGACACAATTCTGAGACTCATTTAGTCAAAATATTTGTGGTTGAGAATCACTGAGATGACTCATCGCACATCTCTCAAGTTTTCTATAGCTGATTTTTTAATTTCTTTAAAACTTTCTATTTCTAACTCTACAATGGCATTCCCAATAATAGGCATGGCAGCTTGGGTGAAAGTTGTAAAAACAAGATTCATAGGTCTAGTTCTGGTTAAGCACTAAGTGGTATTCTAAACAGTGGGTATCAGTTACCTCTGAAACATTCTATTCATCTGGCCGATGACTGTGTCCCTGTTTATAGAGACAGGTGGGAACATGTTGGTTTTCTGCTGTTCTCTCTACACATCCACACCACTGCTGCTCCAATCTTTAGTGTGACTGCCTTTATTTTCTGGGGGCAAACTTGATGCAGAAATGGGGCTATAAGCAGCACACAACATGGCATGTTTACAGGGAGAAATGGAAAGGGCTTAATATAGACCCCTGGGGTACTCCGGTCCAATAATGCTATATCATATCTGTCCGCTGTACATCAGATGCATAAAACTGTTGTTTTCAGCATTAAAATAAAACCTTACAAACTCTAATGTGTCGCTTTGACCTAAGTATGCTCCTCTCTTTTGCTCTCCTCTCCTCTCCTCTCCTCTCCTCTCCTCTCCTCTCCTCTCCTCTCCTCTCCTCTCCTCTCCTCTCCTCTCCTCTCCTCTCCTCTCCTCTCCTCTCCTCTCCTCTCCTCTCCTCTCCTTCCCCATCAACATAAGGCCACAATATAACATACCGGTAATATTACCTCACATGATAGAATAGATAAAACACGTAATAGATGTCATAGAAAGTAATAGAATAACACAATAGTAGCATGATGACTTACCAGAGGCCAGGTTCAGCAACAGTACCCCTGTTAAAAACACAAATAATATCATCCTGGACAGAAGCACACACACAGCAGAACTGATTGTGTTTGGGAGAATGTGTGTGTGGTGGGATAGAGGGGGCGTAGTCTGAGGAGCAGTAAGGGGCAGGGGGGGCGTGTTGTCGCCCTCTGATGAACCGAAAGTAAACTCTTCTTGACAAATCCCAACATGCAGACACTAGACAGGACATAAACGTAACTCTGCAGTCTACAGGCTGCACTATCTGCAGTACATTCTGAACAGAGGCAGAGTTGGGGGTGGTAAAAAGTTTCAAACACTTATCTATAACTTATCTATGATATTGACATGGGGAGATGAAATACAAATATGGCACTGGACACCAGGATACCTTTGAACACATATAGGGCACTGACCGACAAGTCTGACATGCTGGGCATTAGCAAACCATTCAATGTGCTTCACCTGTCACATGTACTGTACTGTAGACATGCATTCCCCCACACACGATGTCCCTCATGTGAGGATATCACGCTTCACATCATGCCAACTACGCCAGATTAAAGATTGCAGCCTCATGCAAAGCAGGAATTGAACCCGTCCGGGGCTTCCCTTTGCCAGACCAACTTGCAACCCGTCGTGCCAATAGAGCTGAGTCCAATTGGCAGGGTTGTTCCTGGCTGGGTCTTGGCTGCAGGCTATATTCACTCGTGCAGTCTTTGAAGTGTTGTTACACTTCTCACTTCATACCGTGGATCGCCACACACAATGTCCCTCATGTTCCTCATGCAAGGATATCACGCACCACACCAGATTGTAGTGAATCACCAGGAATCCTAATCCTGGTGATTGAACCATATAGTCTCCCACTGGCCAGACCAACACACAATCCGTCTTGCCCATAGGGCTGGGTCTTGGCTGGGGGCTGCAATCACCCACCTCAGTGTTTAGCCCCAGGTTCAATCCCCACTTCTGCATCTCTGGGGCGCAAACATTAAAAGCCCATTATAGCGCTTCATATTGAAAATGTAAAATAATCTGCTAGGAGAGTGGTGTAAAATGTACAGTATCTTGGCCAGTTCACACCCATAAAAGGTGGTTATCTAGGATAGGGCACCTGCTGGCCTAGAGGTCCAGTGTGGTGACCTGTCTCTCTGTCCTATAACTATTAATAAAGGCACATAAGCTCTCTCTCTCTCTCTAAATTACCCAAATGACAACCAGTGCATTGGTGTTTTTTGCTAAATCCACAAAACAATTGTATATATTTTGTGCATGCAAACTCCATCAGTCATTGTTTTCAAGAAAGAAAGATTAGGTCAAAGGTCAGGGGCCCCTAGCTTTAGAAAACTAGAACACAGATGAACAGAAAGGAGGAGTAAGACTAGAAGGAGTCGATAACATGGTTGTAATGTACAGTATATATACTGTAGCATTGAGAACAGCATTCACGATGTGCCTTCAGGGCAGCATTTTGATTGAATGCTGCTCTCAGGGCTGTATAAATGCTACATATAGATTTACAACATATCAACAGCCTAGCACTGTTATAGATAGGATGTGTGTGTGTGTGTGTGTGGGGGGGGGGGGGGGGGGGGCAGGTTATGTTTCGGCTATCAAACTTTTTTTTGCTATCACAGTTTTTTTGGGGGGGCTTCAAAGGATAAATACAGAATGAGCACTGATTATGTCATCACATCACAGTACGAGAATGTTGAAAACATGTGAATGCGTGCACATGCGTCCAAGTCTATGGTATTTACACGCACATCGACAGTGGGTGCAGGGCCAATGCGTGCACACGCGCACATTTAATTTCAAACATACTAAAACCACTGAAAGTGGGTTGTGTAGTTACAATGCCATGATGCAACTCCAAATGTGGACAAGAAAGTAAACAAAAATGCTCCAGTCTTGGAAATTGAAAGAATTGTAAATATGCTCCTCAGTGAAGCTGAAACAGCTTTAAAGTCACCCTTTTAGTACATAAACAAAGTAACAAACACAAAGTCGTGGTTTTATGTTTTATACAAAGGTAACCTCCTGTTGAATTTACCATTTGAATATCCTTGAACGGATCCTTGGATCAAGTCCGGGTTTTCTTCCTAATAGAAATGGTAAAATACTCAGAAGGTTTCTATAATAAAATAAAACCACGTAGGCTTTGGTGAGGCTCTATATTGTCCTGTTCAACTTTGAGGGCTGTTTCAGCATACAATGTCAGTCAAGAGCATATTGTAAATTATCGATTTCTAATCACTGGAGCGAATTTATTTGGTTTCTTGTCCACATTTGGAGTTATATCATGGCAAGTTTACTACACAACTCAAACCTCTAAAAAGTGGTTCTATACCCTTTAAAAAGTATTCTTTCTCCAAAGAACGCCAAGATGGACAAATAAAGCCTGACTGGGTGCTGAATATAACCAGGTATTACATGGATATAATTTCAACCCCTGCCTGTCTCCCTGTCTGCTGCTCGTAGCTTCTTGTTCATGCCTGCAGGCACTGTGCTCTGGCATGCAGAGCTGAGAGATTTATTCGTGTTTCATTCATCTAGCACAGTGATTCCCAACCTGTGTGCTAAGGCCCACTCATGGCCATGAGGATATTGCTAGTGGACCGCCCTCAAACAATTGGAAAATCACTAAGATGTTATTGACATTATGACTTAAAAAAAACCTTGAAGTTTTCATTATTATACTGTAGTACATTCCTTCTTTCATTGATATCTTTAGAGGTTTTGAAGCAGAGGAGTGCAAACCAATTAAACACAATCAATGCAATGGTGACTTTAAATAGCCCAATGCTCTGGAAATGTGATCACTTAGCATGACAAACAAGATGCACAGGTTTTCTTTTTTTTTTTCCAATTGGCCCTGATCCAGAACAGGTTGGAAATAAACTGATGGACTTAGGTGGAACTGCAAGAAACAGGTACAGACTTCTAGTGTCTCCTGCCCCCAGAACTGTTCAACATAGACTGGACATGCAGAACAAAACCCTGCATGTTACTGCAGGGATCCAAATATTGTACTTGATCTGATACATATATATAATAATAATAACAAACTTTATTTCAGACCCTTGGGTCCATAATAAAATATAGTAGAATAGAATATATAGGAGAATAAGTGATAAATTGCACAGAGTACAAAAAGAAATCACACATCATCATAGTAAACCTTCAGGGTGTAAAGGGTGGGGCATGTCTATGTTCCCTCAGCTTTATGTTCCCTCAAGGTTATAGGGTTAGTTAGGCAGAGTTTCACTTAGTTTAAGCTGAGGGTTAGGGCTAGGTTTAGGCCTAGTCTGAGTGTCAATCACAGTGAGGTTCAGCTCCATGAACGGAATGCTGAAAAATGTGTAGTGTTGGCTTCATTCAGATTAATGTACCGACTTGAGTTGGAATATGCAAAATATCTAGTAAAATGTCTCTCTGCTGTCAGGTCTACAAAAGAACTAAACAAAACAGCAACTTAATATTACTGTATATACTGTACTGTAAGTCTAATATCTCTAACACTATAGTGCCATGCTGCCCTCTGCAGTACAACACTTTTATTGACCTTGTCCTTTGCCCAATGTGTAAGGCATTTTATAAATAAAATTAAATTACATGATTATTTAATTTGCATTACAATGAATTATTATGTTTATTTTTATGTGAAAATTCTGTCATTTTATCAGTTTAGGCAGTTCTGTGGTATCTGCAAAAGATCTGTCATTTTACCATTATACGATTTTAGGCGATCTACTTGTGATTTTAGTCAATGAAGACAGGCAATTTTTCATCAATTCAAAAGAGCTTCATTCGTATGAGAAAACAAAGGTTTACATTCAATTCAAATGAGCTTCATTGGCATGAGAAAACAAACTTTTTGTCAAAGCGTGTCAAAAATACAATACAATAAAACACTAGATATTCATACTTTGTAGAAATCTTTTGTTATCACTACCAAGTGTTTACTGTACCTGCTAATGTGTACCAGTCTGGATTTCACAAACAAAACAGGCAAACATAGATCAAAAATGACTGATTGACATTCTATGATTGTGTAGACTTGGGCTAATTCAGATGCTGAATATCATAACTCTTGAGACCGTGAAACCAAATGGACCCTTGCGGGTCCATTTGAGGGACGCATTTGGCCCCCGGGCCGCATAATGCCCAGGTATGCTCTACACTGCCGCATACAGTATTCAGAGCCAAATGGCATTATAGTCTGAGTTGGTTTTGGATTGATTCTTTCCATTTTTTCCATCATGCCACAATTGCTGAGTGTTTTTACCTGCTATTCTGTGATGTCATTCAAGTAGGAATATAGCGTGTTTCAGTGTAGATTTTTAATCAGTGTCCTTATATAAATGTGGGGTTTGTATCCAGAGAGTATCCAGTTGTCAGAATCCACAGTGAAACTACTCTGCAACTCTAAGGACACCATTTTCATCACATTATGTTTTGGGGCACACAGCCCCAGATCAGCACTCAGTAGAGTGCGAACCTGCGTGTTGCGCACAAGTAGGCCATGGCCTATTCGTATGTATGCAGCAGGTCTGCTACAGGTAGATGCAGGTCTGCTGCAGGTCTGCCACAGGTAGCCTAGGCCGCAGGCTGCCACATGTCTGTCACAGGCTGCCGCAGGTATGCCGTAAGCTGCCACAGGTCTGCCACAGGTATGCCGCAGGTCTGTCGCAGGCTGCTGCAGGTAGCCTATGCCGCAGGCTGCCACAGGGATACCGCAGGCTGCCACAGGTCTGCCACAGGCTGCTGCAGGTATACCGCAGGCTGCCACAGGCTGCCGCTGGTATGCCGTAAGCTGCCACCGATTATCACCTACATACTCAATTTAGAGAGTGGTTGCACCACTCAAAAAGTGACAAAATTGAAGCCGTAAGTGACAGTGTACAACACGTATAACTAAATTGGACCCATAAATTGGACGTATAGGTTCCACTTATCTTGAGTATACAGGGTGTCAGCTGAAAAATGGAACATTAGAACATTTCGGCTTAATAGTCTACAGTAAACAGTACATGTAGATCTAAGGGTGGTAGAGGGGAGATTAATTGAATGTAGGCCTACAGGCTTTGCTGAGGGCCCAGGTAAAACAGGCCTTAATTTGTGTAATTCGCCTGTTGAGAACTCTAGTTTTTGCTGAGTTTGAAATTTGAATGAGCAGGTAAAGGTAAATGGGAAACATCGGAGGAAGGTGAAGGAACATTTGGAATGCCAGAACATGTTAACAGGAGGTCCAATGAGGCCAGGATGCCTCATCAACAATAAGGGAAATGCAGTTAGTAGTTAGTATAAAGCTATAATCAGTGATTTCGTTTAATTTAACGTATTATGTTTTGTGATAATCCTCCCTACTAGACTGTGGACCATAGGCCTATAAGGAATTCCTCCCTGTCCCCAGTAAACTTCAGGGGTCCAAAACCCCTAGTTTAGGTTTTGGCTTAGGGTGACGAAGCCTTTATGGAGTTGGGCTTCCTCCAAACATGGTTGAGTGGGGCGGACCTTGGTGCACGTGCTGTTGGCCTGTTGGACTTCCATCCCACGAGCGTATGCATGTGCACATCTTGTTAACAGAGCAGACACTATGCTCCTTTTAAAGTTTCGGAATATACAGTATATTTCGGAATATACAGTATATTCCGAAATTTGTTTTTAATACTTCATATCATATTGCATGCGTGTCCCTCAAGCTTATTTCTAATGGTCTGATCCGCAGTCAACACTCTGATTAAAGGTAGGGGAAGTGATTTCACTTTTGTCAGATATCACCCAAAAAAACATTTTTTCTGTTAAAATGCTCTATTATAAGGTGTGGAAACCACATATGGAGTTTCCCCCTCCCCCACGTTAGCAGAGGAGCTAATAAAAGTTCCCCAGGTCACCACAATTCTCCTCCAATCAGGAGAGAGCAGCAGGTTCACATAGTGTAGCTACTTTTGGGGGCCCCTAGTGCACCAGGCTGGTACTACACCATGAATTTCAAATCACTTCCCCTACCTTTAACTACTGCTTGTGATTTCTTTCTGGACTTTGAAAGCAGTTGGTGGGGCGCTGATATGCACATGAGTCATTATAATACTATTACTGATGCTAGATTTGTTTAAATGCCAAGTCAACTTGGGATATCAACAATAGTGGACATTCTAAACAAAGTGGAAATGCAAATTTGGAACTGAAGACTGAAGGAGAGGAGGAATTATACGTAGGGTGCATTGAGGCCAAAATCAAACAAGCTGTTGCTGAGAGCTGATTATATAATTATTATATACATTATTAATATATACTATACAATACACAATTATATATATATATATATATATATATATATATATATATATATATATATATATATATATATATATATATATATATATATATATATATATATATATATATATATATATATATATATATAGATAGATAGATAGATAGATAGATATATTCAGTACAGACATAAATATTCAGTCAATCATATATAGGCTATATATATGATGATGACGTTATGGCGCCAATCATAACAAAGACGGGGCGTGTGTGAAGTTTGAAACTGTCACGTCGGACTTTCTTATTGGTTGGCACATATCCATGCCTCTTACCGTGACAACCAATAGGAGGTACTCTTTGCATAGAGCAGTATCGATTGGCTAGAAGCTCGGTGAGCGGCACAGCCGCTGGCCAATGACGTGACAGAACGGCCAGGGGGCGTGGTTCCCGGGAGGAGGAGGTGCGCGAGCTAACATGGAGGTTTAGGGGAGACAGCACGAGCTGCCGTTCAGCCAGGAAGTCATCGCCGTTTTCACTTTGTTTTTATTATTTCTGCAGTTTAATTTTGGATTCTCAGCGTGCTTTGTTTTTCACTGTTTTTTATAAAGATGGACATGAAGAAGAGGGTCATAGTGGAGCTGAGGAACAGGAAGCCCGCCGAGGTATTAATACAACTAAAAACAATTATTTATTTATTTGAAGGGGATTTTTTAAAAGGTGTTTCGTCGAATTGTGTGACGTATGGAATCCTGTTACTCACCAAGGGGGTCTTCGTTACATAAACTGTCAAAGAACGCGTCACCTAATGTACAGAACTGGTTTAGTGTTTATGGTTTTTGTTGTCCAAGAAATGGCTATTAGATTTGTATTGCATTCCGTCCATAATTATGTGTAGCCTATTCAAAAACGGTCCTTTTGTACAAAGTCCAGGAAAAAGTCACAACATCGCGTAGGTCACTGTTGTCGGTATAACATTGAAGCGTACTGAGCCTGGCGTCGCTGGCGGGAAGCCTGTCTGTCTTGTGTGGTGTGCCTGCCTGTCTCTCTGTCTTGCTTGTATACTATATCTGCATGCGTGGTGACAGGTTTTAGTGCGTGCGCGATTGTATGTATCGTCTGGTGGATACACGCACGTGTTAAACAGCTGCTTGATAATACTGCTAGCAGCTAACTAGTGTCACACCCAGATTAGTGGCCTGTCATATTCTGTGTCTCGAGTGGCAGTCTTGACATTTCAACCCTTTTTTCACATCAAGGCGACAAGGCCCATTATTTATTCAACATATGAGCCACGGACCACCATTTCATCAGATCCAAAACAAAAGAATATGTTGTTCATCAAAGCAACAATTTGTTTAATATGGAGAATTTCACCACATCACCACAGGCACACAATGCAATTCTCTATAAATTGTGTACGATTGGTTACTGCTGAAGTGCAAATGAAGAAGGAAAGAAATATGCTTACCAAAAACAAACACATTTTATTCATCACAAATTCTTTATACAGTCTACATTGACAGCTACAGCACATAATCGTAGGAGTACATAGGCCCAGTATGTAACATATTACATATTGCTTTTATATCACTTTTGCACAAGTACAAACAACACAATATTTTAGTCAAAAGAAGAGTCGCCCACTTTACAAATTTTCATGATCCTAATATAAGGACGACACACAAGATTTGTCTTTATGTTTCAATATCACGACTTAGTTTCATTGATTGCTTATTTCTGGCAACACTAAGCAGTATCTGTTCAGCCAAACATGTCAAGAGACAAAGTTGTACTTTTAACAGAAATACAGCTGAAGGAAATGGCAATTAACTGTGGGTGTGCTGTTTGATTTCTGTCAGGCCCAATGTATTTCTTTGTGCTAGAGGGGAATAAAGTAAAAAAAAAAAAAAAAAAAATAGACTATTATAGTTATGTCTGTAATTAATTAATCCATTCATTATTTATTTAAATTCTCAGATGATCATTGAGGGAGACCCTCATAGAGCGAGTTACAATGCTGAATGCGACTAGTTTCTGATGTAACATTTATATTTAACATTTTTACATTTTATAATGGTAATGTAACCAGGGCTTAATACTGTATATATATGAAGAGGTGCAGAGATGATCATTGCATCTTTCAGTCAGAGAATATACGCCCACATTGTCATGAGGTTGATTGTCATGAGTATTGTAGTTACTGTCTTCTTTTCGTGATACAAATAAAGAATTGGCATAGAATTAGGCGGTAATTTTCAAAAGACATAAAAAGTGAAGTCTTGAGTTGTGCCTACCGGGTCTGAACATTAACACCTGCCAGTGCCAGGAGTCACAGGGTTGACTTTCCTGTTAGCAGGCTCATCTGGCTGCAGGCCATTTCCCACTCTACACTAGACTCCATTCAGTTTGAGTCGCTCCATTTCTTGCAAAATTTCCCACAACCAGCTTGAGTTTCAGACAGATGTGATTAATTTCCGACTGAAACATCAATCAACAATTTAGGTCATTTAATAGAAATGACAGACGTAGTGTATGAGTTATGATTTTTTCCCCTTACCTATTGTGTGTACGATTAAAAAAAAAAGATTAATCTTAATAATTAAACTTGATATTTACTTGTGACCCAACAAGTGTATATGCCTGTCTTAGACAAACTGATTTTCTCGGGACTGAATGTTGTAATGCTGTACAATAATGTACATTATAGATCTAATTGGAGGTGTTTTATTTTCACAGATAGTGGAGATGATCTTGGATAATAGCACTTCGACGGATGGTGAGATCGAAGGATTGACAGACGAGTACACAGACCTTCAGCTGCTCAGTATGGTCAACGCAGGACTCAGTTCCCTTGCAAAGCTGCCCAAACTGCCCAAACTACGCAAGGTAACACATACACACACACACTTATCTTTCACTTGAGTCCCATCCAGATTTTGGAAATCAAAATATTATTTCAGAATTGTTTGACCTATGAAGAAGTGCGAATCTTATTGATTTGGAAAGTAATCTTCAGACTCTACCTTAGCGCCATAGTACTTGACCTAGCCTTGGCCACCAGTCTTATGTAATTTAACTTATTGATACCGAATGTAGATGCTAGGTTAATTTGATTACTTTGCATCTACTAGTTTCTATAGTTACATTGTACTACCTTTTATTGAATATTGAAAAGATGTCCAAAAATTGTGTGCTAAACGGCTAACTCCTCCACAACTGCTCTACTCATGCAAGTAATTGACAATATATATAAGGTCACAATACTAACGTTGATGAGGCAGCTTTGCTTTGTTTTCTAAATAGGTTTCTCTTAATTTCCTGAAAGATTTATGCTTTTCATTTTCTGAAAAATGAAACATTCTGGATTAGGTAGTTTGCTCCCAATAACACACACACACACACACATGTAATATGTTTCTAAACGATAGCTGCAATATCATCAATATGTTGTGTTCTGTTGTATTGAAAGTATTTTGTTTATGTTAACAGTTAGAGCTGAGCGACAACACCATCACCGGAGGTCTGGAGACTCTGATAGAGAAATGTCCTAACCTCACCAACCTGAACCTGGGCGGGAACAAAGTCAAGGATCTCAGCGCTGTGAAACCACTAGTAAGCAATCCCCGATCAACATCTTACTGAACATTCACAATCAGTCCGAAATGACTTGGTCGAAGTCAGACATACAGTACTGCATTTTTATAGTCGTGGTAGGTTAGAAACCAATGCTATTGGTGCAGGATAAGATAACACTGTGTACTAAATATATAAAATTTATACAGGGGGAGAGTTAAAATAGTGACAATAGCTTATGTACAAGCACAGGCTTGTTTAATCTTGTAACTTGCTCATTTTTTAAGAATTTGAAGATATATGAAAATGTCTTAACACGGAAATGATTAACGATTATTTAAATTGTGTGTTATGGTGTGTCCCTGTAGCAAAACCTGAAGAGCCTTCGCAGCCTGGACATGTACAGCTGTGAGGTGTCCACTCAGGAAGACTACAGAGACAGCGTGTTTGAACTGCTGCCCCAGCTGGTCTTTCTGGACGGATACGACCAGGAGGACAACGAGGCTCCAGAGTCTGACGAGGACAACGGTGTTAACTTTTTGTCCTCTCCATTATCTAGTGTTGTCGTTCTCAACGCGGGGTCCACATTTTTTAATTGGTTATTCAAAAATGGCTGTTCCACAAGCTTGCCTTGTACAGTTCCTATTTTTTAATATTTAAAAACAATCTTGAAAGTAAAACCTTTCATTTATTCCATAAGAAGAAACCTTGAGCAGAGCCATCAGCCTTTTGGTAGGCCCCTGCCTTGATGCAAACTTGTAGCTTTTTGGCGAAAATCGCCCAAATTTTTCTCAAAGTTTTTCTCGCAAATTGGGCACCCACGTAATTCATTCAGTTCCGTTAGAGGGTACAAAGGCCATGTGCAAAGCTTTGAAGGCCACTTTTTGGAGGGTCAGCCTGCACTTCACACAGTACCTACCATGTTCAGTAGCATGCTACTACAGTACATGTTGCACTTGAATAGAAAAAAAGCTGCATTTGATTGGGCTTTATTCAATCAAATCTTTTTTTCTGAAACAATGTTGATGCTTATTTCTTCTTGGTTTTCCAATGTATCTCAAGGAATTCTTGTGTTGTAATATAGATTACTGTAAAAAATGTGACTTAAATGCATTGGCTCATGATATCGCTATTACTTTTAATATCTTTCTCACTATGATGACTCTTTAGTGTAGTATAATCCAAGTGTCCTCCAACCCTTTGGTGCCCCTGAAAACCTCAAATTTTTAAATTATAGATCAAGGTGGTAAACTATAATAACCTAAAAGTATAATGAAGTGACAAGTAAACAAAAAATTAGACAGAACTATGACATACTATATACTACAACTAAAACTATAACAAATATACTATGACTGTGACAACCTAATATAAGTGAGGTATTAAAAGACACCCAAAGAGGTATAGTAAAGTGACCGGTATTATTAATCTAAACAGAACTAACAGTACTGAGCTGAGTGACAGGTTGTGTGTGTGCAAGGGAGCAGCAGTTGATGGCAGCCGGATAAACAATGTGTGTGCCTCTTTCATGGTGATGATGCAGGACCGCACGGGCAAAACGATGATGATGACGACGACGAGGATGATGAGGAGGATGAGGACGAGGGTTCTGAGGAGGAGGACGAGGAGGTCGGTCTGTCCTACCTGTTGAAGGATGGGATACAGGTGAGACCTTCTAGTGTGGAAACCAAACAAATCACTGGGCAGATTGGGTCTGGCACTCCTCAGTTTGAACTTTGAATTATATTTCCCTCCCTCCAAAATTGATGTGGACCACTATTCAATGTAAGACATTTTTTTGTGTGTATGAGTTTTTGTTTTGCTGTGACATTAGAATCTGTTGTGAACTGCCCCTCAGCAATAAAATCTCAAAACAGAAGTTCCAGGCTAATATCTACAAAGTGATATTTGTCTGGTCCATGGCAGAAATTATGTTCTTGATTGAGAATGAAGTGATCCACAATGTTTGTGAGTTACATTTTTTTAAAAGTGTATAGTATTTTAATAGTTTTATCGCCAAACTCGCGCTCGTCATGATCTTACCGTGAGACAACGCTCGCCGAACACGACAAAGGCGCAGAACATTACGAAATATAGATTTCATTCTTTAATCCATCTATTAGTCCGAGCGCATCGTCTGATAAAGATCCCGTTGTTGACTCTCATTTGGGACAATGGGCGTGGCCATTAAGTTGTTTTTTTTTGCCCCATTCGCACCCATTCAATCCAATGCATTCAGGAGCCCTTCTTGGGAATCTCCAATGTCGTTTTGTGGTCCCTGAGATGGAAAAAGGTTGAAAACCCCTGAGTTAAAATGATGAATGGTGTCATTTTAATTTGATCAGGATGAAGAGGATGATGATGACTATGTAGAAGAGGAGGAGGATGAGGAAGAAGATGGAGTTGGTTGGTAGACTTTTACTTGATCACTGATTACTGCTGCTAATATTCATAATAACTAGTCCAATTGCTGATATTTGTGTTACTGCTGCTAACTTTAATATTCCTACTACAACTGTATATTCAGCTGTTAATATTAATTAATGTTAATATTAATATCCCTAGTATGGCTTGCATTGCGTTACTGTTGTGATATTAATACTCGTAAAGGGGAATTCCCCCCAATTTCAATAAAGAAGCGTCTAATGGTGAAAATACATTTTGATGATGTCATCAAGATGTTTCACCATGTTAGTGGTTTTCTTCAGACCTCTTGGGAACACAGAATGGGGGAACTTTTTTCAACATGTCCATACAGCACCTCTAGGGTATACTAATGGCATATTAGAATGTTGAAAATGGGTGGACTTCCCCTTTAATAGGTCTACTGTAAATACTCACAAAGTGTGTGTGTGTGTGTGCGTGCGTGTGTGTGTGTGTGTGTGTGTGTGTGTGTTAGATGACGAGGATGCTGCAGTTCAGGGTGAAAAGAGGAAGAGAGACGCGGAAGATGAAGGTGACGATGATGAAGATGATGAGTGATTAATTTAATACCTACCACGCCTCCCCTACTGGGCCTGTCTGTATGTCAGTCAGTCTCTCTATCAGTCAGTCTCACCGTTTGACTGTCTGACATTCTGAAACTTTTGTTGTGCTATGGCGTCTCGTACTGAGAACCTTTATAGGCAGTGTCTGCTATTCTCCGACCATGTTCGTTCAGAGACTCCATTGCACGACTAAGCAAAAAATTAGGCTTCCGTTGTTGGTGGTCAGTCTGTAAGCTATCTGCTAAACCTCGCCTCTCTGAAGCCTTGTACTAGTACTAGCTATTTTAAGCTTCACGATTATAGATATATTTTAATAAATTATTTAAAAATTATGATTGGAGATTGAACCTGCTGTCCATAACTTTTCCTTATGCTGCACTCGCACACTGACGGATGCAAAAGATGTGAAGATAAAAAGCTACACAGAATATGTAATCTTTGTAGCTGAAGTTGAAGTCACCTCAACTTTTTGTAGCATAGTCTGGTAGCAGCTACAAATAGCTGTAGCTTTGTACCTTCATGTCTCTGGCTTCTGGAAAAAAGAACACTGTAGTTGCCAGTGTGAATGCAGCCATAGTTAAACATGGAGCTACGTTTGAGGCGTTTTGGTTTAGCAGCATTTACAGTAGCTGTCAGATGATGTTCAATTCTCAGAATGTCTAGTTGTTCTGTCATCTCTATCCCGAGTATTCAACTAGCAACCACCCTCTCCCCTACAACCCCCCCACCACCTCACTTTTCTAGTCCCGTTTAAAGCCCTGTTTCTATGACATGTAAATAGAAGTGGTGTCATCTTTTCTGTGTATTATTTTTTCTTGTTTTCTTCCGACATGGTTTTAGTAAATTGATCAGTTGTTTTGAGGTTGAGTGTTGTTATAAATATCTGAGTGTTTTTTTGAATAAAAAATGAGAACTGAAGTCCAAATTTACAATTTTGTGTTTTAAACCACTTGAAACTGTTACTTTTCAGGATTCAAATTCAAAACTAGCAAAGAGACAACTTATGCACACCCGATCTAATTTTGGGCAGGTGCGTTGGTCTAGGCAGCGCAGCAGACTTTAGAAGGGAGGGAGGAGACCCGCATACAACCACTTACTGGTTCAAGAGTTTTTATTCAACAACGTTACGGCCTTCTTCAGGCATTCTTCAGATGCTTGAAGAATGCCTCCACACAACCAGTTTGTAAACCAGCACAAAAGATACAATGCTGCCAGGAATCAGTAGTAAGCTGTGGGTTTATACCACCTGCATGTCAGGCCAGCAGCTCCCATGGTTTCACTGTCTGTGTAAGCTACCTGTCCTGACCCACCCTTGGGTCCTGGCTACCTGAGCTGCATTGTGTTGTTAGACTTGGCACAGGGCAACCACTCGCTTCTGACACCTGGTGGAGGTTTTTCTGTACAATATCAGAGGAGCACACAGAGGCACACCTATGGTAGATAAGTGTTTTCTTAAAGGTAGGGGAAGTGATTTCACTTTTGTCAGATATCACCCCCCCCAAAAATGTTTTCTGTTAAAATGCTTTATTATAAGGTGTGCAGACCATATATGGAGTTTTCCCCTCCCCCACATTAGCAGAGGAGCTAATAAAAGTTCCCCAGGTGGAGGGTGAATTCTCCTCCAATCAGGATCGAGCAGCAGGTTCACATAGTGTAGCTACTCTTGCGCGCCCCTAGTGCACCAGGCTGGTACTACACCATGAATTTCAAATCACTTACCCTACCTTTAACCTTAGTCTAATCCATATTCTGAAATCTTTGCTGGAAATGTGTTGTTTATTATTAAAATAAGTTGTTTATTTTAATAATTAAGCGAAAACGAATTCAGAAATATGAACAGTAATTACAACAAACACAAACTAGACCTTCATAGAAAAGAACAGTCCTACAAAATAAACCAGTGGTTCCCAAACTTCTACATGTCAGAGACCCCCAAAAAACCCATTAGAAAATGTTAGCCAAGGTCCCCAAAAGAAGATCTGTATGACTAACCGCGATTTTCAACAATTTTCATTTCAAGGATTTCAGATTTGACCTGAATCAGGATATACTCCCAACTTTAAAGGCATGCCCTGGGACCCAATTTTATATTGTAAAATCAATGTTAATTTAGCTCTGGGATCTAACTTTGGAATCCACTGAATTAAACCATTGTTGTTGTGGAATTGCTTTAAATTACAGCAGAATACATTGTGTAGATATTTATAATATAGTATACCAGTATGTGTACAAATGTACACACGCATGTGCTTTTGTACCCTGGACAACATCTATTCCAGTGGTTCTCAAAATGTACATTTTGTCCACCACATTTTGTGTTCCAGAGGGTCCCCAGGTATCAACATCAATCACTTATAATGTTGGCTGTTAAAAAAAAAAGCCTCACAGTGTCATTTTGGGAAAATATAGAAAATGTTTGGAACATCCTGAAAAATCCTAATTTTGATTCTCTTTTTAGACTACTGGGGGTCACTGGCACAATACGGTCAAATACCATATTGTCTCAAATATAAGACGACTCGTTATAAGACAACCTTCATTTTTCAAGACTCATTTGTGGAAAATGTCAAATGGAATAGCCCTCAAATATACAGTAATACATAATAATACTACTCTGGCCCCATTTGTTAGGATATTTCCATTGGAAAACACACACAGGTTTGAGAAGAACCACTGGTCTATTGTAGTTGGGATATAGACCAGTTGGGATGTACAATAGACCAGTGATACACGATCAGACCACAAGGTGGCGCCGTAGTTCACACTAAGCAAACGTGAGAGACAGCTATGCTGAAAATAGACCTACAAACGCACTCAACATCTCACGTTCTGCAACTGTTCTGAGCTTGTATATCTGCCATTTAACAGCTGCTGTAGTTGTGTTTCATTTGAAACATTTCTTGACATTTCAAATAAGATAAAGTAGGACAGAGAAATACCCGACCTCTGGTAATGATTTGATCATCTGTAAAAAACACTGTCAGTAAACATATTTACGGGACCACAGACATGTAATAGATTAATCTCTATCTCTCATACTCGCTGGCGCACGCGCGAACACACACACACGGGCGCGCGCACAAATGCTTCATACAGCCGCCCCCCACCTCTCCATCTGTTGACCAACTAATCCTCCAACCATATATGGTCATAGGGGGCTGTGAAGGGTGGGGCTCAGCAACAACACACAGCATTGATGCTTCTGGGCTCTGACTGTGAGTGTATTTGGTTTAGAATGGAAGAGATTAAGGGGGGGGGGGGGAGTAGTCTTGAACATTGGCCTAAAGTGGCTTCTAACGGTTTCGACACTGCGAGTTGTGATCTTTTTTTTTGGCCTCCAAGTAGCGTCTAATCATAAGTGTACAGCACATCCAGATAGCAAACATGCATATTAACTGGGGTCCAAGTAGACTAGACTGTGTGTGTGTGTGTGTGTGTGTGTGTGTGTGTGTGTGTGTGTGTGTGTGTGTGTGTGTGTGTGTGTGTGTGTGTGTGTGTGTGTGTGTGTGTGTGTGTGTGTGTGTGTGTGTGTGTGAGAGAGAGAGAGAGAGAGAGAGAGAGAGAGAGAGAGAGAGAGAAAAGATGGACAGACACGCTGTCCCAGAGCTGGGTGGAGTCAAACCAAAGTTTCACACATCCCATCACATGCATCCCCCCCCCCCCCCCCCCCCACACACACACACACCAACCCAGTATCACATGTCAAAAGTCAAATAGTGACTTTTTTCCAGACCCCACATAAAGTCACTATTTGACTTTCCAAAGTCAAATAGTGACTTTCTGAAGAGGGCGTGGCTTTCCTTTTGTCTTGCAAAAAAAATAAAAAAAAATGCATCAAAACAGTAGCGGCACTGATTCGAACCGCCAACCTACTGACTACTGGCCAACCTGCTTTACCTCCTGAACCACCGCGCCCCCTGCTGATTTGGGCATAGTTTTACTGATATTAGGGTTAGGCGTGGTAAAACTATGCCTAACCCTAACTCTAACCCTAAACCTAACCTCAGTAAAACTATGCCTAAACTTAACCATAACCTTAGTAAAACTATGCCTAAACTTAACCTCAGTAAAACTATCGCTAACCTCAGTAAAACTATGCCTAACCCTAATCTCAGTAAAACTATGCTGAAATCAGCAGGGGGCGCGGTGGTTCAGGAGGTAAAGCAGGTTGGCCAGTAGTCAGTAGGTTGGCGGTTCGAATCAGTGCCGCTACTGTTTTGATGCATTTTTTTTATTTTTTTTGCAAGACAAAAGGAAAGCCACGCCCTCTTCAGAAAGTCACTATTTGACTTTGGAAAGTCAAATAGTGACTTTATGTGGGGTCTGGAAAAAAGTCACTATTTGACTTTTTCCTGTGATACTGTGTTGCACACACACATGTACGTATAATATACAGTATATATAGTGTGTGTGTGTGTGTGTGTGTGTGTGTGTGTGTGTGTGTGTGTGTGTGTGTGTGTGTGTGTGTGTGTGTGTGTGTGTGTGTGTGTTTTAAAACTTTTTTAGATGCTTCAATGACATGTATTATATATACATGTCATTTTTTTTAAGCCATAAATAGGAATAATAATTGCAATATGAGGAATAGCATAACACTGTCCTGTGATGCCGTACGGTCAACTCATCAGCAGCAGCTACCTGCGTCACACACTGGTTTTAGGAAGTGAATGCATCTAATGTTAGCACTGTGGCGTAGCTGAGTGGGCACAGAGGCCATCTGGGAACTGGAAGCTTGTCCGTCCGTTCAGTCACGCATTCGCCCACTCCTTCTGCCCAGTACAATATTTGGATCCGAGATGTAGTGGAGCATAAGTGAAGGTGTTGGAAATGGAAAATACTCATGTAAACTACAAATATCTAACATTTGTACCGTCCTAAGTGAATACTTTCCACCTGGGTTAGATGCAGAAACCACTTTTCATATGTGAAAATGTAGGCTACTGTGAGAAATATCTGAACAACTAAAGTGCTTATACTGTTATAGTAGTGTTTTTGTTGTCTTCAAGACAATAACAACAACAACATCAATAATTTAGCAGTTCTCTTTTTGTGCCAGCATATGGTGCAAGGGCCCTGAAAATAGAAGATTTGTGATGATGTGTGATATGATGTGAGCTTATAGATATATATATACCTGTATATATTTTTTTAAACCCAAAGCATAAATAAATATCCCAGGGATCTATAGCGCGCCCGCTTTGAGAACATTGATCTAGGCAGCCAATAATGTGGCGTGAGAGATGACATAATTGTGGGGTATGGAGGGACCATTTGGTTACATTTTGTCCTTCAATAATATCTGTTCCTACCATTGCCCCTTTTGCTGTCTTAAACCTAACGTTGAACTCAACCATGGTACAATTTTCCTTTCAAGTTTGGACTCATTTTTCTCTGTAGGTTCTTGACATCTGACTTCCCAGCACAGTATGACAATGCTGATTGTCATCATGAATTACATCATCACCACGTCATTAGTGCACTTTCCTACATTGCTAAATGCATGTGGTCCATTATTTTGTCTCTGTCGTATAATTGGACAGATAAAACAATTGTAGGCCTACCGCAGAGACAAAATGATTCATACTATGTCATACAGGCCAAAAAGTGCAATTCTACAATCTGACAGAGCTTGTAGATCTGCTTGTCCATCTCTCTCTCTCTCTCTCTCTCTCTCTCTCTCTCTCTCTCTCTCTCTCTCTCTCTCTCTCTCTCTCTCTCTCTGTCTCTCTCTCTACATCAGCCATCAGGATATCATTGTGTTATTCTGAAAGTCATTCTTGTGTATTATATGTGTATAATATATAGATATTGTTCTCTCCTTGTAAATAGTAAAAAACAATAGTTCCATTCTCAGTGAAGAATCCATCCTTTTATTTTGTAGCACATTTATTTTATTATTAATTGAAACAAAAACCTGAGACATCAGGATTTAAACCTGTATGACCGCACCCACATCGCAACCATACTTTCCCACAATCCTTTCTGCTTTTAAGGCTACAGTGGTTACTGTTCGGTACCTGAACAACAGAATAAAGAAAACATTTGACATTAAAGCAGCGATTCTCAACCTGTGAGCCAAGGACCACCAGTGGGACTTGAGGATACAGGATGCAGTTGGGCACCCATATAATGGCAAAACACAAATAAAAAGATTAGTTTGCATTGTGGTAGTGATAATAAACAAACAAAATGGATTGATTGGTTGATTAAAATAAATATGTTCTGAAAATGCAGATTTTCAAGTTGGGCTCCTGATCTAGAATTTTTTGAGGGGAACCACTGCTTTAAACGTGCAGAGAATTTATATTGACCAAACCAATAATGACATGAAGGGAACAAGAAGACTTTTTTTGGCAGACAGGTTCTGTGTGATAGGTGACATAACATTTGTCTCAGCGACAGAAATTATAAATAGGTATACAAATCCAGCAGGAACCAGCATTTTAATCCTCACAGAAATATGGGAAGTAAGCTCATTTAACCATGAGTACATGAGTCATTCAACAATTGCATGATCTCTCGTACTGTCCTGAACAATTATTTGCTAAGTGCTTTTTCTGACTCAAATCCGCCTGAAATGAAAGGT
The DNA here is from genome assembly GCA_039105355.1 of Benthosema pterotum. Taxonomy (NCBI): domain Eukaryota; kingdom Metazoa; phylum Chordata; class Actinopteri; order Myctophiformes; family Myctophidae; genus Benthosema; species Benthosema pterotum. Next base: position 35,110,204 of record CM076967.1, on the reverse strand, counting down.
CACTTTAGTCAGCATTCACCCCCGACCCAGAGACTTTGCTCAGACTGCAGGCAGATCCTATTTGTTTCTCGAATCTGATCTTTAGGAAGATCTGACGAATCCGACTGTTATTTGCAAGCGATTAGATCAGATGTGTATTATTCAAACACTAACGTTTCAGTCTGACAGCAACAATAATGGTGCCACTCAGTGAAAGTAGCAGATCTGCTATTGTAGATTGGCTATTTCTGCATATGACACTGTTGCAATCAGATGAGGATTGCATTTCAAACCCCTATGAATTTGGTTCAAATCTGAGTAACAAAACAAAGAAAACATCTGATAAAACCAAATATAAAACTGTGTCTATCAGTCTGAACATAGTCCAAAAAGGGTTTGTTTGGTGCAGATGAGCACACAACAGAACGTTAAGTGGTGAAAGTTAGCAACTGACCACAGAGGAACCTCTAGAGATATTCATGTTATATGGCTTGCAGGTATAGGCTTTACTTCCCTGTTATGCTGCAGTTGAACCAAAGCTCAATGTTTCATGCACAGCGGAAGTCCAATGTTGATCCTTACAGATTCCCCCTACTACATATACTATTAGCAATAGAGTTCAATGTGCTGCTCATCTTGGTGCAAGACTGTAGACTTAAACCCACATATCTGCTGTCTTAATTATCTCTATTGAGCTTGTAGATTTTCTACTTTTGCTTTTCTTGTCCTGAAAACTAACACTGGTGATGACAGACACACAGCCTAAACAGAAGTATTTTGGCTAATAATTTTCTTTCAGAATTTCAAACACAAACATCGGTGCAGCCTGCAAGTGCAGTAAGATGTATTGGTACACAGACAGTGCAGTGTGACATCATATCCTTAGCAACAAGCCCTGTTGACTGACAACAGAACAACTGTAGAGTGGATCAGCAGCAGAGAGCAGGTTGTCTGTAATGATTCAAATTAAAAAAGTAGCAGGTCCACAAGCTCAAAACGTGTCACTTTTGCCACATTCCAAGTTTATAGTTCTGCTACTTTTGAGTCGTGTCGATGTAATTTGATTACTAAAGGGGAAGTAAATATTTAGATATAGTAAGAGGTTTCTGTCCGACAGCAACAACATATAATTTTCATTGATTAGAACATGGCATTTTGATGGTCTGCTCTAGGGTGATTGTCCAGAGGTTTCTCCCAACCACTGGTACTGTTTGTGGTACCACTGTGGTGGTACTTGGGATTGAAATGTAATATTTACATTGCTGGTAGTTCTTTCTGACCAAGCAAGTAATTGGTTGATATAGTATCATGACGACAGCACACACAGGCGTTAATGGAGGATTTTAGAACAGATTCAGAATCATCACATTAGAAATGATCATCAGTGGTGCAGATTAGTGATTAGACAAGAGTTTTGTCAGAGCAGCAGCGTTATTGGCTTAGGAATGGAACAAAAAGGGCAGGTATAGGCTCCTTTATTTTAACATCAGTTAATAAGGTGCCAAATATTTTCTGAGGTGGCACTTCAGTATAAAAAGGTTGGGAACTAATGATCTATGACTTACCAAAACAAGGATCGTCATCTGACACAAACACCTGACCAGTTGGACACTAGTTGATTTAAACCTTGTTGTAACATTACACAGTTTTCTCAGTAAGTGCCTGTCAATCAAGTAACACCAGCACCATGCAGTCTCTCTCCTCACCAGTCCATCACCTTAACCTGTGTAAGGATTATCTGCAGCTCATCTAACTCGACCCATTATTTTTTTTCCAAACTGCTACGGTCAGTGTGTGAAATCATTTATATGCTCATGCTTGGCTAGTGGCCCAACCTACAAGCACACAGCGCGTCATGGAGAGACACAGCGCATTATAAAGCGGCATAACAAACGATGATGACAAATCTACTGTCCATATGCTAGGTTGCTTTAGTGGTGGTAGGATCCGCTATTCCCAGAAAATATACAAATTTAGGAGATGTCACCTAAAGGTTAATGGCAGGCTAGATAAACCAGCTTGGTTTCAATTTCATCTTAAGGACAATTAACTATCCATCTAAACTATCCATCTCGAGTGCTTTAATTAAAGGGATCTGTATTATTTAAAACCTCTTAATGACATGGTGTCGCCAGACTGCTAAACACACAAGCTTTTAAAAGCTACAGGATCATCCTACAGTTCCTCTGGTAGTTTAGTTTGATTGTCTGATGGATCTGTCTTGTACCACTCATTGTAACATATAGTGCAAATCTATCATTCCTATTCCAACTAGGGGTCACTGAACTGCATCACAACATCTTTCATTATCGTCTGATGTACATATTCACTGCTGGGAGAAAAAGAATAAAAACTTGAATGTGCAAAACTATTACTTTTCAGGAAATGGTGGGAAAAATAATCTGTGCTCCAGTGGATCCAAAGTAGTTATTATTTAGTTACACGCTCCTGTTAATACTTTTCATAGGTCCAATTATTTTCAACTTGATGTCCCTTGAGTCTTTAAAAAAACTTTTAGCAACTTTTGCATGCCTATGCAAGTTTATAAAATTAGTATGTTAATTTATGGTTAAAGAAAAACATTTTAAAAAAGACATCTCCGCCTGTTAGCACTGACATGGAAGCCAACTCAGAACGCCTTCATCTACAAAGGCTAAAACAAACAGCCTGAGTATAAAAGGCTGAATGCAGCGATGCCAACAATATGTTGGGTGCAAAAATAAACGTCCTATTCTTCCTGCCAAAGGTGGCACAAAACCAAACACAAAGCAGAACAGCGCTTCTCAACCTTGAAAGCATCCACGGCCCACCCATCTCTAAGCGGCCAGATGGGTGTGTCATGTGCATTTTCAGAGCATATCATTTAGTTTAACGACCAATCGATTATGCTCCGGCTTGAATTAATTGCAACCAGCGTGGTAGAATTTAAGCTCTTATTTATTGGTATCACCATGAAAAAACATTTTATGTTATCATAAAAATGGGAGTGTTTTGGCCATTTACCCGGGCCTACTAATGCCTCCGGCACAAAGGTTGGGAACCGCTGCCCTAGAAGGACAAGAGGTTTCAGCAATTAAAGCTTGGAGTGGTTTTCAAAGTGCGGTCCAGAGACCCTCGGGGAGTTTCCTACTCCTCCTATTAGGTTTAATAGTGTTTCAACTGATCAACCAAGAGTAAACCATACAGCTTTTAGATCTGAGAAGCACTGCTGCCTTGGGTCACTGGCTTAGCACCATCAAACCACCATTTATATCCAGAGCCATGCTGAGGTGCTGGGAAGCTGAAGGTCCTGCAAGTCTTCCAGTGTGCGTGCAAGAGAGAAAAGAAACATTCACACCATCCTGCCATTTGATCCGAATGTCGACATATAAAGGGAGGTGTATGTGATATTGTTTTGCCAGTATTCTGTTCTGGTACTAGTCATAGCTATACCATGTGTGTTCAAATAACTGGAGTCTCTTGTGGGATCACCTCTCCATATTGGTATATTTTGGTAACCCTGCACATTTATCGTTCACTAAAGAGCTGTAGAGACGGAGAGATGCCTGTTACTGACCAAATACAGTACAATAGCAATGAGTACTCACAGAAAGCTTAAGCTTTTATCAAAACAAAAACAAATAATATCACTTACACCACCTTTAACATCGTCAGCATTCAGTTTGGGTTTCGTATGAAAACCAGTGCCTTTGTCCCACAGCACAAAGTCTTTTGTATGACTGTATAAGAACTGGTTCCGCATATTCGGCCCGTGCCAACAGAACCTTCCTGAACTTCCTGACCGTTGCCCGGCAGAAAAAATGTCTTTCACAGCATCGGTACAGAGCGCAGAAAGTCAATAAACACTGCTTACAATTTTGTGGCTTTTGCATGTCGACTCAACGTTAAAACGCATTGTCCTTAGTCGTGTTCAGAAAATACACAATCCACAAGCTCAAAGTGAACGTCAACATGTTGTGAGCTTATAGATTGGCTATTTCCGCTATTATACGACCATCTCTGTCACATCATGCTCTTGCGATAAGCGTTCTGTCGGGACGAGGGGTGCGGCGAGAGGGAGGCGTGCGAGGTGGCGATGTCCATCTGTTTGTAGAGCTGCCTCAGCTCCGTCACCTCGCGTAGCACCTCCCGCGCCTGGTCCCAGGTGGAGAGCGCCTCCTTCAGGAGTCTCTCCGCCTCCGTTCTCGCTCCCTCATCTGCCTCCCTCTCTTCTCCTCCTCCTGCTCCTCCTTGCGCCTCCGACAGTAACTCCTGGGTTCTGTTCAGTTTTTGCTTGATCAGCTCCTGAAGCTGACCGACCGGTAGAGGCGTGTCCGGCAGTGCTGTCGCCGCGTCTGTACAAGTCTGGGTTTTGGTCCCGCAGGGTTCCGTGATCGCCGGGACGCGATCCGCGGCGGGCTCTGTGCCACGAGGATCGGAGTGCGTCAGGATCTGCTCCGCGGAGGCACAGCGCTGCTTCTCGACGTGGCTGAGACGCTTGTCGCCGTGGGGGGAGTGGACAGAGATGCGTGCCTTCCCCTCGGCCTCGCGGGGCAGGCTCTGGGATTTGGCGGCGGCCTCGCCGCTCTTGTCGGAGAGAGCGTGGTAGGTTTTGGAGCGGGGACAGTCGGGGGTCAGCTGGGACGGCTCACATGGGGCGTCGTGCTCGCGCAGAGGGGCCGTAGAGTCGTCCTGGATCAGGTCTAAGGTCAACATGCCGTCCGAGGAAGACGTGGACGCCTGTATACACGCACGCACACACACACACACACACACACACACACACACACACACACACACACACACACACACACACACAGACCAATAAGTTGCAAAACCCATTAATTACGTATGCCTACCTATGTGGCATATATATATATATATATATATATATATATATATATATATATATATATATATATATATATATATATATATATATATATATATATATATATATATATATATATATAATATATATATATATATATATTATATATATATATATATATATATATATACATACTGTATATACTGTATATATTTGCATAATCCTCTTATCAAGAGTAGTCGATCCACAAGCTTTCCACGTTCATGTATAAAAGTAATTTGAACAAAATAGGTTTGGTTTAGATTTTTTTTTTTCAGGGGGCAAAGTGAGAACTTCTCATTAGAACAAATATCATTCAATTGTTTAGATTGGTTTGCACACAGAGCTGCATTTTTGTGTTTTGTGTCAAAGCCAGCATTTACATCTGCAGTTTCTGCTCGCTAACGTGTGGCTACTGTTCTCAGGTTTCAGCTACAGATGGGGTGAAGGGGTGGGGTTAAAAAAAACACCAACAGCCAGTAGCGCACAAAAAAAAAGTTCACTGACCCTTTTAACCAGATTCTTGGTTAGATTCTTTAACAACCTTCGAATGAGCAGATATTCTTCAATGATACATCCTATACTTTGAGAATCAGGAACGAAAGACCGATTGTGCCCCCCTTTCCTTGTGTGCTAAGCATTGTTGCCACATAACGTGTCAGATCCTGTGTTATACTGACCACAGCCAGCAGGTGGCCTCTGGTTGGCAGCCGTCTGGTGTGGGGGATCTTCACTCTGTCCCTGGTCAGGTGTGACAGCTGTCCATCATCTGCCACTGTGACCTTGTATACAGACAGACAGACGGACAAGACAGACAGACAATTCAAAAGAGAGAGGGAGAGAGAGAAATGAAGGATTTTTTTTTCCTTCTGCTTCTACTGTGTGTTTTCTGTGTGTGCGTGTGCAAGCGTGTGCACATGTATGGGTAGCGTTTTTAGCAATGTTCTATTCAGGCTGGTTGTAACTTGTATCCACTGAATATTTATAACAGGCATTTCTTTTAGGACAGCACTAAATTGAGCAAGCTCTCTGGTATAGCAGTTATTTGTTCATAATGTACAATACAGTAGTTTGTCCCCAACAACAGCTCAATCAGGGTGATGGCCTGACTTATAGGAGCCCATACAACAAAAACAACTTACTAACAACTAATGTAGCCTTGAATTCATGAACATTTCTTTCCTGCATACCTAAGGCAGGAATATGATGACCAACAGAGTCTCTTATCGGAGACATTAGCATCTTTGGCTTAGGAAAGTGACAAAATAAATCTCAGGGGATGTATAACTCTTAAACCATTCGGACTGTGAGCTGTCTGTACACACCTAGACATTGTTGCCCACAGCAAAGCTATAGACTAAGACAGAGTTACGACATTCACTTCATGGGGCCAAAAGGGTACAACCGGAGGTTTACAGAATGCATTGGGAGTTTACAGGCTCGAGTGGAAGACGTTCTTGTCAGAATGGAACATCCAATGGAACACTCCAAACAGATTTGGAGTGTTCTGGCTACACCAGTGGTTTAAATGTTGGTCCAGGTACAGTACCCTCATGATGGTACCCTTATGATTCCTTGAGGGGGCTCAAAAGGACCCCCTTATGCTTCAGTTTAATTGTGCACTCTCAAAGTTATTGGGGTTATTGGAATTTAAAGGTTCAACAACCACTGCAGAACAATGGAACAGCATCTTCATTAGTATCACTGGTAAGTGGTAACACCTGTGAAGTGTGAAGGAAGCAAGGAAGGAGAGTCCCAACTTCTTTCCAATAAGGTTGCTGCATAAAGCCCAGTGAAGTACACAGCAGAGCTGACTCTGCTTATTATCACCTCTCACGCTGCTAAGCTCAAATTAGCACATTACGTTACAGTGCCTTGTTCACATGCTGCACACCTAGTAATAACTTATCTATAGTTACAGCTTGCACCCATATCTTGACTATCCCGCCCATACAGTAGACAACATCTCCCCCTGGTAAGAGTCTGCAGTATTTAGACCAGAACATACCCTGAGGTATGTAGCCCCACCTTAAGCGTATTCGCTTTTATTTGTCACTTTAAAGCAGCAATTAGAATGTTATAATGACAATTGTTTTTTGGACACTTCTCACATGAATTGTTGTTATACAGTGTGATTCTCCGAGCGCAGCAAAGCAAATTGCAGAACAACTATAAAGTATTGGCAATCAATTATTAAATCATGAATCTTGATATGTGGGAAAGGCAGCTCCTCCACCCTGGTACAGTTTCTGTGATGTGTTGATATGGCACCTGGGGTCAAGTTTAACATAGGCATGCCGTCTCCCATGCACTTAATAACACAAGTGCCGTATACTGTTCTGATAGTGTGGCTGAATTTGTTTGAGCTCCATCTCAATCACGTGACCTACACAGGATCATCTTGTGTCATTATTTTATTCAGCACTCTAGGCTACATTAATCTTCACTCTGATTAAATTAATTACGGGTGAGACCAGTTGTCTCTTGTAACAAGGCACATGTCGCATTCAGAATGTTTTTTGAGTGCCGTCGATATTGCTGTGGTTCTAATTAGAATTGACATAGATCCTGATGGTCTACTCAAATGTCTTAATTTGTTTCACAGTTTAACAATTCCCATCTAACTGGACATGGTCCAGGGACCCACAGAAGCAAAGATTTGTTGTACAGTATATCTGCTATTTTCGTGAATAGCCAAAGATGCTTTCCCGGTTTTAGTGATTAATACTGAATGGCCATTATCAAAGGCAAACTGAATGAAATATATATTTCCTATGCAGGACCAGTGTTGTACTGCAGCAGCAGAAATGCTGCATGCAGAGCGTGGACCACAGATGCACACAAGATGCTGCCGTTGCAGCAATACTGACACCATGCTTGCAGACAGCAGATGTGTGCAACTTCCATTTCTGCTTTTTATGCATCATAAAAACTTAAAATAAGCAACGCGCATGACCTACACATGATTCAGATTCCACAACAGACCACAGGTTCCATAACATATTTCTGTCTAAAAATATGTTTTGGGGAAAAAAACATTGTGCTTTGCACAAATCTTCAATAGTGGATGGGGGAGGGGTGGACAATGGCCAACATTTCCACATAAAGACAAGAAGAGAGCAGCAAACGTCTTTTCTGGAAGTGGAAATGAAGAAACTTTCGTCATGTTTCCTGTGTGGCCAGTGGAAATGTGTTAAAGATCAGTGTGCTTTCTTTCTACCTCATCCAGGATGCGGTTCTTGGCTCTGGTGATGGCGGAGTTCAGGGCATTGATCCATGACTCCTTCTCCTCTGGGCTCACTGCCAGGAACACCAGGTTAGGTACCTGCACCTCAATCCGAACAGAACAGAGAGAAGGAGAGAGAGAGAGAGAGAGAGAGAGAGAGAGAGAGAGAGAGAGAGAGAGAGAGAGAGAGAGAGAGAGAGAGAGAGAGAGAGAGAGAGAGAGAGAGAGAGAGAAGCACTTTAGTTTGTTGCCTTACGGTCACTCTTACTTTCACACTCCTGTGCCTCTTGGGACTTTCACCTCGCCTTAAGGTTTCCATGTGATTTGTTGAACAAACCCAACAGAGTTGGACTGGCTGGTTCCAAGTATATCAATATACAGACAGATACAAAACAGACAGTGGATCTGCTATTTCCATACTACGAGCTTGCATAAATGCATATTAGGCTAGAGAGAGTTAGAGGGCTTGCTAGCCAGCTATGTAATGCACAGACTGACTACGAAGCCGAAGCAATAAGGTATTCATCGTCTCTGTCGGGTCGTTCAAAACTGTTACTTTTCAGCTTTTCCATTTCATTTTGAGCTTGCAGATCTGGTGCGCTTGATACTTTTGCTTTTGGGAGCTCTTTTTTTGCAGGACAAAAAAAACGCAAGTTTTAAAATATGACACAAACAGACAGGCAGGTACCGTGTTGCCAGGAGATCGACAGCGCAGGAGTGTGAACTTGCTGTGGTTCTTCTTGCTGCGGCTTTTGGACTTGCGGAGTTCCTCAGAGCGGTCATAGTCGGCCAGGTCCACGACTTCCTGGAATCGCTTCTCCTCTTTCACCTAGACACAAACACACGACAAACCAACAAACACTGCATTAGCAATACATACACACACAGTCATGTGTCTCACACACGTGCCGCACACCGTATTTCTAAACTTGTGAACTGGAGAAAAAAAAAAAAAAAAAAAAACTGAACTGAACTTTGCCTTTGTGAAACTGAATGTGTGTCCCCTGCCTAGGACTGTGTGGAAACCCTAAGTACGTAAGTTGTATAAAAAGAAAGTAACTATCTATTGAGCATTGCATTATTGATCATGTTTTATGTAACCATGTAGAGGCATGTGACATCATCATCATCACACAGTCTGTCGACCCCTGTAGGCAGTACAGTGTCCTTTGCTGCAGAGGCCGTCAATATCCACTTAAAGTCCCAGGGCAGAGGGCTCAGGAAGGGTTAGCTAGGGTTTATGTTGCGTCGTATGGCTGTGGCATAGTGCGCCGAAGCATTAAAGTTACATAATTCAGTCTCACTTCTGTTGACTGAGAGGAAGTTAGAAATGTGCCTCATGCAACAGAATCCTGTGGCAGTGGCTGCGGTTAGAGCAGCCGGATGGGACATGTGGCGTTGCCAGTTCGGTCCTGGACACACCTGGAGTTAGTAGTCACTAATCAAAGTGCCCTTGAGCAAGATTAGTCTGAACCCCTAATTGCTCCCGATGTGCAGGTTGTGGCTTGGAGTTTTCTATGTAAAAGTGATAAAAGTGATATATATACTGTACATTCACCATTTATCTACTACTGACATAATGTCCTAGTGCTGATAGAATACCATGGTCCTGACAGACACGGCACTGAGAAAATATCCTGGCATCAGGGCTCTGCTCTGGCGTTTGTGTTTAGCGTGTGTTTACCGTGTGTTTGCGTGCGTGTGTGCATAGAGCCAAAGCCAGAGCTCCTGGAGAAACACAAGCAGGCACTCGTTCAGAGCCTGCAGTTCGTCCCCAGGAGAGCGTTTCCGTTGTGCTCTGCATCCCTGGGGGGTCTTGAATAATTAACCAAAGCTCTCTGGATGATATTAAGGTTTAAACAGGGACATCCCCCTCTCTCCACGGAAAGAAACTCTGATTGACGTGCTGCCGCAGGCCTACGTATATGGCATACTGTATACTGTAGACTGGCACTGATGACAGCAATAATAATGTGTTGCTGTTGTTGTGTGCTGATAGAGCACACCGCTTACTTCCTATTACACACGGTACAGACTGTAAAATGCTGCATCCATTATTGATTTGGCACTGGAATTCTTTGTGCGTCTCCTCTCCCAGCAGCTAGCGGAGATCTGCTAATGCACAGATAGTCGGCAGAGAGACAGCAGAGAGATGGTTGGCAGAGACACTTGGGAGAGGAACAGTAGACACAACACAGAGACAACAGTTTTCTGAAAATGCTATGTGTGGCGATATCAGTGGCGCTCAAACTTTTTCATGTTATGTACTCTATTTGTCTGCTGACCGCCATCTCAGCGTGTGTCCCACTCATGATTTTCCATCTGCCACCTCAGTGCTCCTGCTGGAGATATATTTGCTTTCCCGGTTTGAACGACTTAACAGAGACAGCACAGCAGTTATGCAGTCTGTGCACTAGTCTTAGTGCAGGGGTTAGTGTTGTGGTGGTCGAGAGGATGTACCATAGCAGGGACAGTTGGTGTAACATGTGACCGAGGGGACATAGCTACAGAGGAAGATTGGACCTATAGTGGACCCGTAGTTAAAAGACATTCATCAGATTACTGATAAACATTATTGTAACTACCTCTATATGGGTGCATCACATAATGTTTTTATTACTTGCTTTTATATATGCCCTGAAATCTTTAATAAACAAAAGTGTGAAAACAGATAATAAGCAGGTGACACAGTGAAGTTTTCTCTTAGACAATTAACTGTCTGACAGATAACTTTAAACTGCTGACATGAACATTTTGTCTGACAGAACTAGGGTCTGGTATAAAATCTGAAATAAAATGTGTATACTGTAGGATTCACAGGTAAATGATCCCAAATACACTGGACTCGTCAGACTGCTGAATGGTCATAAAGGTTTTGGTCTGAATGGTGTGATTTCATAAACAAGCTGCACGACTTACAGTAAGTAAAAGTAACAATACTGCAATCTAGAAATCTAGAAGTCTATGTTGTTGTGTTACCACTCCAAACATCACCCTGGATAATATAGCACACCAGTATTGCACATTGTTACTGTAAATGCATCAACATTAACAGTTGTTCACAGACAAGGATATTTGTAACTTTCAGGAAACCTAATCTAATCCTAAACCTCCTCAGTCTAATCCCCAATTAAACTACTACAGCTTGTCTGCTACAAATAGCTAACGAGGGCTTTACAAACACACTGCTGATTTGTGCTTCCAGGAGTGTAGACCACTGCGGCAAGACAAAGCCTTATTCACACACCCTGGTGTCCCCACTTTGTGCACATAATTATAGGCAACAGTCTTCAAAAATGTTCAAATAAATACCAAAGTGTCCAAAATGACAGGTGTTTATTTCAATAAGTCTGTGTAGTCTGTGTGTGTGCTTCTGTTGCCTCTGTCCCACACCCGGCTGAAGTTTCAAGTGTGTGTGTGTGTGTGTGTGTGTGTGTGTGTGTGTGTGTGTGTGTGTGTGTGTGTGTGTGTGTGTGTGTGTGTGTGTGTGTGTGTGTGTGTGTGTGTGTGCGTGCGTGAGTGTGTGTGTGTGTGTGTGTGCGTGCGCGCGTGTGCGTGTGTGTAAACTAATCCTTGTGCTACCCCTCTTCTCCTCTGCTACAGTAAGCCATTCTTCCCTGTCTTATCTACTCCTATTTATCACCCCCTTCTCTTCCTTTTACTCATCTCCTTTTATCCCTCCTCTCGTCCTAAACTTACAATTTTGATAATTTACAATGCAACACTTCACTTCACAGTTCTGTGAACAGTGACTTACAATAAGCAAGGTAAACACTACATTAAAATGCAGAGAGAGAGTGCAGTATTCACGGGTAAACCAAGAACCGAGCCTCAGCCTAAAAGGAATTCAAACTGTAGGACAAAATAGTGCTACTTTATTTATGCAATGGCATATGATATGAGCCAACAGCCAAGTAATAATTTGTTTAAATCTGAGTTGTTAAATACTTTGCACCTTGCACATGTAGCCTATCTCTGTTCTAGTATTTATTCTTTGTTTTCCATGTGTAATGTAATCATCTGCTTGATCGTCTCCTGTCTCTATTGTGGTCATCATGTCACTTTATTCCATCCATCTTTCTAGGGCCACAGGAACAATGAATTAACAAATCAATGAATAAGGAATGAACTCTAGTTAATCAACAACAACAAGCAGCAAGTAAACAGTGTGCCTGCAGAAACTGATGACCTATAATCAGATCACACCTCCACTCTGTCTTGTCCACCATCACATCACGTAACTGCCCTGCCCTGAAACACAATGTTTTCAGACATTCTCACTTGGGAGGATCCTTGTCATGCAGGACACCATTTTAAAAATCACTGGTTTAAATTAGATTAGGAAGGAAGCCCAAATAAGCAGTTGCACTACGAAAAGGGAAAAAACACTACCAATATCTCCAAGTCTCTTGAAGCCACGCTGCTAACTGCAGCCTCCTCACCGGGAGATCAGATCGGGTGACGTCTCTCAGCTTGTAAAAGTCAACTCACTCTTATCCTCAGATCACGCTACAGTGACGAGTCGGGGCAGAAGCACAGACACACACTCGCATAGGACACAGACTACAGCTGACCATCAGCTGTTGTTCTGCACCCAAGTGAGAGGAAATAACTCCATACAAAAATGAAGAATAGTGAATAATGTGTTATACCTCTTTTCAATCAAACTAGACAATAAACTCTAGTTTGCTCTCTCAGAAGAGATGCCTTTATCAAGTTTATACAGTTGCCTCTGGTGTGTTCAAAATGAAACCCTTCCACAATAACACAGGTAGTGCGTTGCTGGTCAGTGGGGTGCACTGTTGTCCAGCACCAGCACAAAAGCCTCTGCCCAGGCTCCATATGTGGAACTGGCCTGTTCAGACATTACAACGGTGTCCTGATTTCTGCGTAGACTCCATAGGTCAAGCCTGCCAAATAACTCCACCACCACTCTGGTGTATACAGTTTTATATCCACCATTGCAAATAAATCCACCATTGCAAATAAAAAGAATTCTGTCGCCTTATGGAATATTACATCCACAAATACACTATTAATGTGAATAATAATA
>CM076967.1:35089597-35094597 GCA_039105355.1 Benthosema pterotum | reverse complement strand
GTAAACAATGCCTAAGCAATTAAACCTAACCTTATTCATGAACCTTTACCTCAGTAAAGTGCTTATTTCTAAACTTAAACTCAGTAATACTATGCCTAACCTTAAACTTCATTCTATCCTCCATCCTCTGTAAAACAAGAATACAAGAACCGTCCCACCAAGCAGTCTGTGTGTGGTCGCTGGAAAAACATGAGGTTGAGTGTGTTTAATGCACGCCTCCCAATTGCCTCTGCCAGGATACCCAGCATTGTTTGGGTAAAATAGCCAAAGAGTACTTTATTTGGAGGCCAGCATATGACATCCATCATCTTCTGACATTATAACTCATAACCCGTGGTCACAGGCCATGGGGGTTATGGGTCTATGTAGGATGTCAGTCAATGTGAGGTGAGTTGGGGCAGGACATAACCCCGGCGTCAGACGTTGTTAACATGCGATGGGGATCTCCTGTCACGTGTACAGTATGTTTACAAAGATTGATGATTTACAATTCTTTGTACACAATTTGAAATCAGTCAGCAGAAGCGGGCATCGCACTGCTCGTTAGTGCCTTGCTTGGGCATTGCCCTCACAATGCTAAACGTCTACTTATTCTGACAGCAAGAGTGCCTTCGTATGAACTGGTTTCAGACACGCCATCGAGTATACGAGTTGGATGGGACAACTGGAAACGTCAAATAAGATGATGGGGGGGGGGGTGTCTCACTAGATGAAGTGTCAGACCTGTGTTTTTTCCCACATTTTTAAGTATGGTAAAACGTGACTTATATACTGTACGTTGTAATTTGGACCAGGCCTAGGGCAGAAATAAAAAAATAACCACAGCAGTGCCTATGCTCACCCAAAGAGATTCCCCTCAGCAACACCCACAGGCATGTGGGAGGAACAAAAACAAAGCATGGCATATAGTTTGTAAAACAGGATTACAGAGTAAGGGTGGCCTTGTAGATCAACTATTTTCACTTGGTTCTTTCACATTGGTTCAGGGGCAAAACATTTTTATAAATGTTTGCATATAATGACATGCATTTATAAAACAAATTTATCCAAGGCGTTTTACATATCGTATTACACACCCATTCACACACATTGGAGCTGGAAGCCATGGATGGTGCCAACCAGCGATCGGGAGCAATTTGGGGTTAAGTGTCTTGCCCGAGGACACTTCGACATGTAGACAGCCAGGATTCAAACCGACAACCTCCCAGATCATTGGAAGACCTGCTCTACCTCCTGAGCTACAGCCACCTTTCATGGCAACTTACATGCCGCCCCTGATTACCCAAATGACGCCCCATGACATCAGCACCCAACTGATCAGGCTCCTCCATATTTTGTTCACACACGCACGCTATGCGCACGCACCAGGCTTCAACTTTGCATTAGAATAGAACTGTGCCCCTCCCCCCACCCGTTAGGGACCTCTATGATTGGCTGTGTGTCGTTGGCAGTCACCTCTGACATCAGCTTACCATGGCAATAATGGAAGCAGGCAACAACACCACGCTGCTGGTGTCGCCATGGCAACGCCCAACTCACAACCAGTTACCATGACGACCCATGCGGTTCTCCGGACCATGTCGTGTCAGAGACACCTCACTTCCTCTCATGGACTTCTCCTTTCCTCTTTCCTTCCTGTTTGTTCCAAACCGCTCATAGCAGCTTCCCAAACAGTGGGTCGGGACCCATCGGCGGGTCGTGGACACATTTTCATGGGTCTCATTATGTTTTACTTACTACCTGTTGTTTTTACTCATTAAACGTTGTAATTTCTATTTTGTCCTGAATTATATAAACCAATGCTTGTTATTTTCAGTAAGTTCACAAAGACATGAAGTCTAACAAAAAGTAAAACAAAAAAATCCATAGGCCTACTTTATAATAATTCTCTTCGGTTGTGTGTGTGTGTGTGCGTGTGTGTGTGTGTGTGTGTGTGTGTGTGTGTGTGTGTGTGTGTGTGTGTGTGTGTGTGTGTGCGCGCGCGCGCGCGAGTGAGCGTGCAGACGCATATACTGTTCCATTAAGACCAATCTGAGAAGATTGGTCGAGAGACTATAGTTGTAACTACCACAGTTAAGGTAGTAGGTGCTGATTCAAGCTGCATGTCTAACCCCTATGGACTGTGGGCTTCAGCAAGAATGCAAGCTTGAAGATAGGCATTGGACCTGTCCTTTTAGCCGTGTGTCTGTCCGCCGTTGGAACAACAGTCGGTGGATTTTGGGCCCATGGGATCAGCTACACTACGGAAAGCGGTTTGACACTGCCACTGATTGGATTGGAAACTTTGTTTCCTCTGGTTGTCCAGCTGAGACATGCCTGCAGGCTGGGTATTGGAGGAGGATGCTTACGCTATACTTCTTGCGCCCATAGAATGCTGGATCGGATTTTTGTTGTCCCTGTATGCAATTCCCTTTGTGTGTACATGAATAGTAAATTGTTCAAAATAATTTGGGTGTGTATGCATGTGTGTGTGTGTGTGTGGGTGTGTGTGTGTGTGTGTGTGTGTGTGTGTGTGTGTGTGTGTGTGTGTGTGTGTGTGTGTGTGTGTGTGTGTGTGTGTGTGTGTGTTATAGGTGTTACAGGTGTTACATGTTATAACACAGAATCTACAGGCCATCAAAAAGACAATCTCTAGTCTAGTCTCTAGTCATTTGATTTGATTTGATTTCAATTTGATTTGATTAGATCATGAAAGTAAAACCGAAGTGGTGGCTAAAACAGTGTATTTCTTCTCATGTAGCTGCAAAATAATTCTTGTTTAAAGTTAAACTATGCTGGGGACCCCAGGAACGTGAACAATCCAATGCCCCCTTGGGGACCCCACTCCTCAGAGTCCACTTTGAGAAGCACAGTGGAATAATCAATCTGCCCAAAGTAAAAGTTGCTGCAGATCATACTGTATATCTGCTATTTTCACCACAACAACAGTAGGACTACTCACTTCTCTCTCTGAGATGAACAGCTGCTCGCCTTTGAGGGCCACAAATCTGTTCTTCCAGATCTCGCGGAATATCCCTTTACCGCAGAATTTACGGATCCAGCCGACCTTGTCTGGCTGTGTGTGGGCCTGGGTGGTGGGCTCCGGTGGTCCCTGCATGCAGCCATGGGGGAGAGAGAGACATGAAGGAGCCTTGAAGTGTATATACTGCTTTACATAGGATTCAACACCAAGACAACAAAACAACAGAGAGCTCCATGGCTGTCAGTCAGGACAGGAGAGCTGCTCTCCGCTCTTTTGTCATGCAGATCAGGGGTTTTCAACCATGTTCACACCAGGGCCCACTATTTATTCTGCATTTTAGCCACGGACCACAATTTGATGAAGAGTTTAGTTTGTCGGACTACAAAACCATCTAGTTTGTGCCCACCCACAATTTAGCAGAGATAACTCATAACTGGCAAAACGTTGGTCAAAATAACAATTATTCTACACCCAGTAAGGGTCCATTTGGTTTCATTTTACGATCTCAAGAGTTACAACTTACAGATTTATAAGGGTCCATTTGGTGACAGACCAACTGTCCATCATTTAGCTGGGAACTACCTGGAATCCTCTCAAGGACCACTGGTGGTCCCCCGACCACTGGTTGAAAACCACTGATGTAGATGATGTCACATTCATTCCGCCTTTCTCCTTTTTTAAAAGATGTATATCTTTTTGCGTGAGGAATCAATGTTAAGGGTATATAGTTTTATTCTAATCTGCTAAAAATGAGATGTTGTTTTTTTTTCCCTGTAAAAATGTATCCCACGTGGATAATTTATATAAAAAGTATTTACTCAAACTAAATGAAATCAAGCCCCGTCTGAAACCTTGATGTCATCCCTCTCCGAACTAGACAAAGCTCTTGGACCTAGGACTCCTATATCACAATACTCCACAACAATCACGCAGTTATTACAACAATAAACCTGTGTTGTAAGAAAAAAAACACCCCTTACCCGTTTGGACGAGTTGTTTTTCTTCATGCTAAAGAAGATCCAAGCCGATCCAAGCCTTTTTAAGCCTCCGTCAAGACTCCAACACACACCGCCCTGGTGGTGCTGCTGGCTGGGCTGCTACTGCTGCACACAATCAATGTGCAATATGAGCCACTAACAGTCAGTCCAACTGAACTCCCCGGAGAGAGAAAACACGCCGACTAGGAGGTGTCTGTCTCCTCGATCGGCCGCACCGGTCCGGAGCATGTGCAGTATGAGGGACCCTGATGTGATCTGTCAGCTTTGGTCCCGTGTTAGGACTGGTGAAGGTGATCAATAGGTTGCTTCATGGTGTGAACTGAAGAAGATCCCGTTTGAGAGAGAGAGAGAGAGAGAGAGAGAGAGAGAGAGAGAGAGAGAGAGAGAGAGAGAGAGAGAGAGAGAGAGAGAGAGAGAGAGAGAGAGAGAGAGAGAGAGAGAGAGAGAGAGAGAGAGAGAGAGAGAGAGAGAGAGAGAGAGAGAGAGAGAGCGGCGAGTCTCTCAGTCTCACCCTCGGTCCCTCCCTCCACCTCCCGTCCGTCTCACCCCCCCATCTATCCATGGGGCCCCCTCCCTCCTCCTCTCTCTGGAGATGTTTAGCAGATGGTGATGGTTGTGGTTCTACAACGCCACCTACCGACCGACTGCAAAGATTGGATTGGAGTAGACTAGAATCAAAATAGTAGGTAGGTAGGCCCAGAGCCTTCTAGGCCTATAGTCAAATTAGTCATAATGTAAACAGCTCTGCAACTTTTAAAATCTTTAGCGGTTTTTTATAGGGTTACTATTGAAATGGTTTTGAGGAAAATGTCCTGCTATTTGTCCTATAAGGCGCTGTCCACATGGAAGCAAATATACACAGTATATCGCAGCAGCATACATGCATCATGCATGTGTGAGCTATGCCATGAATACATGTGCATAGCATATTCCATGAATACATGTACCTATAGGGGGGCAATTTCAAATAATATTTGAAATTGACCCCCTATATGTACATGTATGCACATATGCACATATTATGTGCATATATGTTGGAA
>CM076967.1:34844597-35084597 GCA_039105355.1 Benthosema pterotum | reverse complement strand
GCTCTGGCTCTTCTGCGCCTCTTCCTTCTTCACGGCCGCGATCATGGCCTCCTCTTCGCGTATGAGGAACTCGTGGAACTTCTTGAAGTGTTCCGTGATCTCGTGCTCCGTGTACCAGGACCGGGCCTTGATGTGACTCTCCGTCCGCTTGTAATCGACTTTGGCGTCGTAAAATACATCCAGCCTCGCCTTCAAAGGCTGCAAGGCTTCCAGCACAATCTACAGTAAGACATGATAAGATTTTTATTAACCCCACAAAGGAAATGCAGTCGTCAAAGACAGCACAGTACTGCAGGGTGAAGACACTTTAAGTACTGAATAGTATACAGTATACATTAAACAACCTCCTTGCAATAGCGCGATGCTTCATCCACGGGCCTGAACTGGTGGCCAGCGTGTCTCTCCGAATCGCGGCACACGAGGCACGTCGTGAGCTCGTCGTCCAGACAGAAGAGGCGGAGCTTTTCACCATGTGTGGCGCACATGATCCCCGTGCTGCCCGTCGACGTCGCCGAGCAACAGCTGAGCCCATCGTCCTGACGACGAGGCAAACGAGAGCCCATGAGGTCTGCCAGCTTCTCCTTTTTTGGAGCGTTGTTACAGCAAAGATACTATGAAACAATAACAATATATAATTAGCAGTCGTACTATTGAGGACAACATGGCCAGACCATTCTAACATCATTCCGTAGGTAGTCGATGATCTACATAAAGAGTGGATTAAAAGAATGTATCCTGATTGGTGCCCCATAACTTCAGTGGCAGCTATGCCATCAATCAAAATCAATCAATCACAAATCAAAACCAAGCAGGGCCGGACTGCTTGTTTTTCACTTGCAGATTTGTCTGGTTTTCAGTAAGGCTAGAGTCGTATAACTTAAGTACAAAGAATTATGCAAATGACTGACAAATGTGACCAAAACTCCATATACTCCATATCAAATATAAAACCCATATACTTATTCTAATACTTTTATTACATGCATGCATCATAGTACACTCCGTATATGGAAGCAAACTTTAACCTTTGTGTTTTATGTGAATCTACTGAATAGAAATGCACGTGTGCGTGCGCGTGTGTGTACTGTACATGCATCCATGGGTGTGTGTGTTGTGAGTTGTGAACCTGTCTGTCTGTGTACAGTTTGTGTCGGTCTGTCATGGGGTCAAAATGTCAGGCTGTTTAAATTGATCTGTCTATAATTTATTTATTAGCCTTCTTTATATATTTACGTATGCAGTTACTCATCCGTGATATTGTCTCTCACACAGTTATTTTCTATGAACGTCTCTGTGGATATATCACACTTACTTTGTCTTCTTGGTCTTCCCTTGCTTGTTGCTGTGTTGTCTGAGAATCAGATGTCACAATGTTTCACTCCTGCCACTTGGGAGGACGTGGAAGAGGACAGTGTTCTGCTGTCACCTAAGACAAAAGGCACAAGAGCGAATCACTCAACCCGGAAGACAACAGAGCCGGTGTTTGTGTCAGCCAATCCACAGCGAATACGTAACTTGAGATTAACCAATCCGCGCTGGGAAAAAAAACGGCACCTGTCCATCATGCTGTCATCAGAGCCTCACCTGCTGGCGTCACTTTCCTCACCTGTGGAAGGTCAAGTCTAAGTCAGGTTAAAGGACCATTTCATGCATTTTCAGCCTAAAGATAGACAGACACACACACCCACGCCCACACACACACACACACACACACACACACACACACACACACACACACACACACACACACACACACACACACACACACACACACACACACACACACACACACGCACACACACTTTGTGTCATTGTGACAAGAACCCACATGCTTACTCTGCCTGGAAAGTTAGCTTGTTATAACAACCTCTGTTCTCACTTTAATAAAAAACAAAATAAAATAATTGATAGTCTTGTGCGACAGACTATTACCTCCCACAATTTTCAAATTATTAATTCAGAGATTGTCCAACAAGACTAGTGACTACATGTGAGATGAAATTAAAGATGACCTTATACTGTACTTAATAAAGGCAGGGTAGTGATTTTTGTTAAAAATCAAAAGTATTAAATACTTGTATATTTTGATAAGCGAGTCTAAGAGATAAGAGAGTCTCCATCCCTTCAGGATAAAGTGAAATTGGAACACATGAAGCTGATAAATGGGCCTAGTCCTGATTGGCTGAAATGTAGTTTTCTGTTTAACATTTTAGCTGGAGAGCTGGGGTTATATTACAGTGTGTGTGTGTGTGTGTGTGTGTGTGTGTGTGTGTGTGTGTGTGTGTGTGTGTGTGTGTGTGTGTGTGTGTGTGTGTGTGTGTGTGTGTGTGTGTGCGTGCGTGTGCGTGTGCGTGTGCGTGTGTGTGTGTGTGTGTGTGTGTGTGCGTGCGCGCGCGCGCGCGTGTGCGTCAACTGAACTCTATGGCGTGAATCCGTGTAAGTAAAAAGGAACCCAAACGGAACTGTTTAACTAAGCGGTGAGGGGATTCAGGACCCATTAGTGGTTACACACAACACCACAAAGCCGTAATGGTCTTGGTTAAAAAGTACAATACACAGTTTGTGTTGTATTTCACACCAACTGTTCTTTTTTCAGTTCAACCCCTCGGGTACACAATGACTGACATTACACGAGTCCCAAACGCCGGTGAAAACAGTGGAAGCGACGGTGGATTCTGGCCAAGCTTATGACATGATGGAAGCTATATGGCTAGATGCATTGGCTGCGGCTTGAATGATAGATACTATTATACCTGTACTATATGCATATACCTGTAAAATAAGAGGTAAAGATCAGCTTTATTTGCGGAATTTTAATATGTCAGTGGAAAAAGTATTCGATTTGTTAGCTATTATACAAGAAGAAAAGAGCATCTGAACACATAATTTAAAATGTATAATGTAATAATAAAAAGATAAAACAACAATAAGAACGATAACGACCACATCAACAATAATAATACTCATCTGAACTTGAGAAAAAGACTTGAAATTGTGAGAGTTGAAAGTTGACTTGGAAAGCATAGATTTAATAGTACAAACAGTGTTCATTCCCATTGGTTGCATTCTCTTTGTTTTAACTCATAACCAGCTTGAATAACGCAGGTACAATATTTTGTTGTTAGTGATTGTCAAGGAGAAAGGGAATGAAGAATCCCACAACCATAGCAGTGATTCTCAGTAATTCTTTCATGTCAAGGAAAGGAAGGACCCAGATAAGAGTGAAAATCTTCATCTTAAACATTCCTTTTTGCTGGCCTCAAGGATCTTTGTAGGTTCCCAGACGGCCAGACCTCACTTTGAGAACAACTGCTACAGTATAAAGTATCTCCATCGCCACTAAGCAATGTGTGTTGGTGATGAATGGGAATAAGGCCGCAAGGTCTTCCTTCTGTGTTTTCCTTGTGGATCAATGCTGTGTTAACTGTACTTTATACTATTTGCATTTTATTGTCTAATAAGATCCAAAAAGCTTGAGATAGAGTTGATCATACAAAACATCCATGTTTTTGAAAATAATTGGCAGTGGCATTGGCACCTGTGCTGTCTTGAGCCAATAGCGCCACCTGGTGGCGACAGGGTAGGTTAACCACTTGGACCACAGCATCCCTGTTCTGTGGAGAATTTTCAGCTAGCATTTTAACTAAAAGTATTGCTTCTGGGTCATTGTTGGAACAAAATATATTGATGTGAATTGTGGCCAAATACATACAATGTAGAAATATAGGGGGGTCCTAAAACCAGAGGCACTTTTTTAGAACATGGTCAAGAATAGTGGCTAATGTGTGGCCCTTCTCATCCTCTAGGTACAACAGCGGGGCAAGACAGAGAAAAGCAGAGAATCTTGGAAAACAGAGAAAACTTCTTTGGTATGTGGAGGACTATTGTGAAGACATCCCACTTTCTGTGACCAAGAGAGTCATTATGAGCTGAGTGTCAACATGGCAAAGAACACAAGAATAACGCTTCTACTAAGGTACATTGACCCATGAAACATGTAGACTGCAGCTATCCAGTATTTGCTTACCTATTTATGATTTCAATTACTTCAGATTAATTGAATACATCTTTTTGTGAGCTTTTTGCCAGCCAAATCTCCACAGATGTTTAGGGCAGTTATGATGTAATAAAAAAAAAATCACATCCATGTGAACTGAACATCAATCAATGATTGACATTATACCAGCCTTGAAATGCAGGGGCGTTGCTCGCAATTCTGGGCCCCCTGCACAGCTTTTTGACATGGGCCCCCCTTCCTGGAGGCGGAAGGGGGGCCCAATATATATAAAAATATATTTTTATAATAATCAATACAAATAAAACCTTATTAATCCAAGCTTTTAGTGGGCTTCGGGCCCCCCTACAACTGTCCCCCTGGTCCCCCCGTGTCTACGCCCGTGTTGAAATGTACCTCAGTTACGTTATCAAAAATGATGGTCCCTTGTTTTCTCCAACATACTGACTCGTACAGTATGATAGAAATTCTCCATTCATTGTCAATGGCATGTAATGTTGTTTGTGTTAAGACAGAATCTACATCATATAGCTGTTTATGGGAGGAACGAGCACCCCTCAATAATAATACATTTATACATGTTTTTATAGAGGTTTTCAGGGGTATTCCACCAAGACCTTTTAATGCCTGAGTGAAGGGGAGAGAACATGAAATGGACCACTATTATTTTACAAAACAAACAAATAAAAGAAAACAGCACGTACACTAGTAACAAGTTAAATCAAGCTAGGAAAATGCTAGTCTAAACAGGAGGGTTTTCAGTGCAGTTTGGACGGTAGGGAGGGAGGGGGCATCTCTGAATGTTTGGGGAGTGCATTCCAGAGGGAGGAGGAGAAGGCCCTGTCACCCCAGGTATTGCGCTTGATCTTTTTGGGGATCTCAAGCAGGGCGGCGACTTTAGAGTTTAGTGTTTGTTTAGGTGCTCAATGCACTGACAACTTACTTCCTGTGGCCGATATAAATACATCTTACAAATAATGTTGCTTCATACAAGAAACAGCCAGGATGGATAAAGACAAAAGGTACAACTGTAACCCATGTGGAAAAAGCTTTAGTACAAGAAATAGTAAATTGAAACATGCCACCCCAAAAATCAGGTTACCCCCCAAAACCTCACAAATGGTCAGGCGGTATGGTCGGCCACATACAGTATATACTGTATATAAAAACATTGAAGTCAATATTCTTGGCTGCCACCTCATCATGTAGCAGCCAAGTCTATGGATCCCCTGTGATCTACAAAAGCACCCCTCAGTTTACTCAAGCACTTTTATTTATTTTATTAAATAATTAACTGCCCTACAGCAATAGAGTCTATGTTGGTGCTGCTGTGCCAATAACGTATAAAATTGCACAACAGGTAAAGAGGCACTTTGAAAAAAGAGTGAAGAAATTGGCTGTCCAGCCAAAGTGTTTATTCGACACATGAAGAGGTACGTTATATTCTTATACAGTATGCATTTATTTATTAAAGCTAATTCAAAAGATGGAACCATTTTTGCATCATACAGGATGTGTAAATGTTCCGTAATGCTGTGTTCACATTAGCAGCGACTAGAACTGAACTCCATAAAACTGTCAGAGATGCCTCCACCCTCCAAACCACCCAGTAAACCCACGTCTTCAATATTGCTTTCCCCACATGTTTATAGATTTTAGTTTAGTTAGTGCTTCTTCCACCCTAATAAAGTTGTTTTCAATTTTATTCATTGTTATCTCATGCCCCTCATGCAAAGCGTTTGGGTAATCAGAAAAGCATTAAATAGGCCCTATAGTGTATTATTATTGTTACCCTTATTACTAGAAATTGAGCTGCAGTAGACATCATTCTAGCAACTGTAAAAGCTTCAAAAGGACCAGCACATTCTCCATAAGGTGAAATTTATTTTACATCAGCCAGTTACATGTTCTTCCCTGATATCTTATACAGAAACAGAAATCTGAAAATTGGTGTGAAATGTTTAATTCATTTTGAGATGTTTTTGAACACAAAATCTTCTCTTCTGGGGGTCCCAGGCACAAACCCTTTGCAGATAGAGTGCCATGGCACTCTATCTGATTTATAAGGCATTTGCATGTCTTATTTTTATTATAATTATTATTTTTTGTATGACAATCATCAAGAACAATTTCATGATTGCAATCTGACTATATTGCTAATGTATATACTGTACATTTCAACCTTTTTGATACCAGGGCCCACTATTTATTCAGGATTTGAGCCACGGACCATCATTTGAGGCCATTTTAGCCCCACAGACCCCCAAAACTAAAAATTCATTTTGCTTTTGTTCACAAATCCAGGCAATGGGAAACAAAACAGGCAAACAAACATCAAAATCTTCTACATTATCTGGTTGTGTAGACTTGGGCCAATTCAGATGATGAATATTTTAACTCTTGGGAGTGTAAACATGAAACCCCCAAAGGTCCATTTGGTTTCATTTTTACAGTTACTGTACATCTGGTTAACTAACTGTCCATCATTTAGCTGGGGACCACCTGGCACTCCCTCAAGGACGACTGGACGAACTGTATTTTTAATCTTTACTCTGTCACAAATGTATCTGTTCGTGATCCCTGCAGACTCATTGGATGGAGTGCGTGGACAGGGAACAACAGCTGGTGGAGAAGGCGCTCATGCCCCCTTATGGCGAGTGGGAGTTGGAGGAACGTGAGTCGGAAGACAATACCGCCTGTGCCAGTTGTGAGTGTGCGAAGCGACTTGAGCGTTGCCGGGAGGCCAACGAAAAGCTCACGCTGAAGAACCGGAGGCTGGAGGTGCAGCTCTCTGAAATGAAGATGAAATACAAGCTGCTGCAGAGAAAGCACTGGGGCCTGTGTGAGGCTACTGGAGTGGAGAGTGAAGCTGGTCCAGCCTGATAGGTATCAGTGGTTTATTACTTAAACATAAGGAAATGACAGGGAATGTCTGTATTGTCCTTCAGGGATATTCATTAATCACAATTCTGTTCAGGAGGTGAAAAACTAACACCAAGACAAGGCACCAAGACTCGATATTACAAATATCTTCAATATATAAAGTGCTTGTTTATTTAAACAGATTTATGGCAAATCGCTGGACTGATCAGCAGCAATTATTTGTGCCCATTGACATTGACCATAAACTAAGCCACAGTACAGTACATCATCATTATCTGACACATCATGGTGTATGCGAAGTACATTTCTAAAATGTAACTTTCATTGAATGATAGACCTTGGTCGTCAACCTGCCTCACGGGCGGAAAGAAATCTTGCCATATTAGTGACTTTATTTCTTAACTGACAACCAAAGCTGGAGTCTGGTGCTTGTGAACGGAGGAGGAAAGTGGTTGTGAGGAAGTCGACACTGAGGAGGCGTCCCACTAGAGCAGGGGTGTCAAACCCAAATACAGAGTGGGCCAAAATAGAAAAATTGGTACAAGTCGAGGGCCGGAGATACCGGTCTGTGTTTCAACACCGGTTTACGATGACGTCCCTGTCAAACATCAAAAAAGTAATTTCCCTTCAAAAATCAATGCCTCTTAATGGCAAAATAATTGTAAAGATGAAACTGCCTGCATTAAAAACTGTTTTAAGTTACAACGTATAATGAAAAATAGCAGGTGTTCACGTCTCATAGCGCGCCACAGAGTGGCGCGCTATGAGACGTGAACACCTGCTATTTTTCAGGGATTTTTTTTCTTCTATGATCCTCACCAAGTGCTGCTTTCATAGTTAATTGAGAAAGTAAATGAGACTAAGTTGAAGAAGTAAAACAATTAGTTGCATTAATTTCTTATCATGGTGTGTGCAATATACCAGAGGGCCAGTTCTAATACTAATTCAATTTTATCCCGCGGGCCAAAGATAATTCATTCACGGGCCTGATTTGGCCCCCGGGCCTTGAGTTTGACATATGTGCACTAGAGGAAGTAGCCTGGTCTAGCCCTCAATGATTTTGGCCTTGGGGGGCGGGGGTGTCGTGGGATCCACACGGCGGAAGTGCTGCGCTCTGATTTGATCTCACTAACGTGTCGTCATCCCCGGCCCCTCCCGCGCCCGTCCACTGCTGTTCTACGTCACATTATTTAGAGCGACGCCCACCCCGGAAGGTTCACTCCCACTTGAAGGCCACTTTCCAACGTGCGTTAGTCCAGGCTTTCCGTTTTCGCGCAAGGCGAACGAAAATGAAAGCCTGGGTGTCTAGGAGGCCTAGAGGAAGCAACAAGGTTCATGCTTCTCAAACGACTCGATTTCAAGGTCCTATAATTTGGACATAGCCAGGCTAATTTGGACCCATAATTTGTCCATTTGGATTCATTTGTCCACTATCATTTACGGACATGTAAGGGGCCCCTTTGAACCCCCCTCAAGTAACACCCGAGAGTCCCTGCTAAATGCCTAAATTGTAAGCACTGAACTAACAGAAAGAGGGTGTGTTGGGTTTATATATGCACTCTCTGGGGAGTTGCAGATCTGACGTAATGAGGAATCTCATGTCCCCCACCTCCATTGGTAAGAAAAACAGCATTTACAGTATATATATCCACATGGAGCGTGATAGAGAGAGAGAGAGAGAGAGAGAGAGAGATAGGCTATTCTGCTGAAAGCCACATGGATAGGATATATAAGGATAATCTGACTGATTATTGGAGGAGACCACATACTGTAGTTGTAGCCGAATCCTGAGTTAATGCCAGCTAGCCAGCTAACGTTAATCCATCTGCATTATTCATAATCCTTAGAGGCTAGCAGCTGTCTTGTTTTCATGTGATGTAACTTACATTAAGTGATGTATTTGTTGCAAAATCTGTTTGAAAATCTCTCAACCCTAAAATGTGTTCATGAAACTAATAAAGTATTTGCCAATTCAGTGGTCTCCATCAAGCTGTGTTCTTGAATTATCTGTTAAACAGTAATACCAAACTAAATACTGATGTGCAGAAACCAAGTGAAATTACAATCTCAAGATTTTTTAAATTTTTATTTTATTGTAATGCTAGTTTCCCCATTGCTGTTAATGGTGACAGGCTAGTGATTGCCTACTACTTTCGGATCTGCAAAATGCAGCACTGTGAAACCACCTTTAACATGGCTTAAAGTGTGCCTGGTGGTTTTACAAATATTTAACAAATGAAAGGCATTAACAAGATCTTTTGACTAAAAACTAGCAGCAATATTATGCTGTATTGATGGTATTATGCTGTATTGATAAGAACGGAGAAGTTATTCAGTCTGCCTACTGTATTATTGTGATCACAGAGAGCCAGTTATTATGAAAACATGCCGCCGGGTCACACTGTTACTCTTGCCTGTAATGCTTGCCAGAAATGCGTTACTCTTGATGTCATGCTTGACGGTTATTCTTGCCTGTAATGCCCGACTGTAATGGCAGTCTCACATACTTTTTTTTAAGTCTGTTGTTTTCCTGCACACCATTACTTGTTATATGCTCTCCCTGAACAGTTAAACTCAATATGATGTAGGTACAATGATATTGCAAGTGGACCCCTAAACAATTGGTAAAACTCTTGATCAAAGTATAATGTTCCTGTAAAAAATGTCATGCTATTTTTTTTTTTCATTGTGATATTTCTTTTTAGAATGTATACTACTACATCAATACCATTGAGCCCAGCTGGAATACAAGAGAATAATTACTAATTCAAATGCGTGCGTGTGTGTGCGTCTGTGTGCATGTGTGGACACAAGCACATTGATGTAGCGTCTCTGCATCTGATCTCTTTACATGTCTGATAAGATCATATCAATTACATGTCGAAATGATTTGACATTTCACAGTCAGCATAATATAATGCATAATGCCTGTTTATTCAAAGGGAACAGCATCAGAAATACTTGAAAATGTTCTGTCTGTTCTGGGACTGGTAGAAAATCTGGAAACAATTAGTGGTTTGGACTAGTTCCTGTCATAGTCCTCCCACCCCAATGACAAAATATAGAGCAAAAAAGGTAGAGAAACATCCAGGGCCATTTCAGAGGATACTTCACAGACTTTACATACTAATAGCATAATCATCATCATCATCATCATCATAAAATAATAATAATCACATCGCAGTCTGCTGATAGATGGGCTATTCTCATTAGTTTTGTACAGCATGGTTAAAGTGTAAAATAGGCCTCAAAGGGTCAATCAGACTAACCGATTTAGTTGATTATGTAAAAAATAAAAAATATATATCTTGCAACAATTCATAAAAAACTAATTATCACTAGGAAAATAATCAATCTTTGCAACACAAATCGCATAGATCTAATAAATGAGCTTCCACTATAACGTCAAATATGGATGCACAATATTGTGCTTGGCTTTGTGCATTTAAATATACATGTATTGTGACATCTGTGAGACCTCAGCCAGCCAAACTGGGTAGTGGTAGAGTTTAGATATAGAAGAGGGTCAGTGTTTTTCAGGCTTGAAAATGTCTATTCTGGGTCACAGCATGCCTGTGTACAATAAATCAGGAAAGGACATGACACATTGATTCTCGATCTGTCGACTCCAGCTGGCCAATTCAGATCCATTAACTGGCAAAATGAGTGAGAGGTCATCTGGATAGTTGTATGAATAAACAATATTACATTAATCACTGTTAAATAATCAGTTCATTAAAAAAAATAAAAAATACTTGTTTATGGTCAACCCATTTTTCTATTGATGTAAAAATGTCAATTATTAGCCGCCTGTGATTTGATTATTGCAGAATCAACTCTACATGAAGGTCTAATGACAGATGATACTGTCCTGTGTGTGGCATCAGAAAACAATTATTTTACTGAACTGATCTACTGGTATGTGTGAAATTAAAGTAAACAAATATTATTTATTCATGTGTTTGTCCATTTGATCTCAGTGGACAAGCTAATTGTGCATCCAATTGAACTAATGGCCCCAGTTTGCATTCCAGTGAGAGTCCGTTATATAGCATATAATAGAACCAGTGTTGGGCAGTAACTAATTAAATATTAAATACTACTGGATTATTACCCTTTCCAGTAAAAGTAAAGTAAAGATATTACTCTGCCAAAATGTGTAATAAGTAATATGTTACTCTCCCAAAACATGCCTCATTACTTTTGATCTTTGCCTCATTACTTTTGATCTTTAAGATTTACAAGCTATCAACAGAAAACAACAGAGACGCACAGTAGTTTGTAGATCCTACTCCACCAGAGCATTCTGCACACATGATGCACACTACAGTGATCGTAGTTGCCGCAAGTTGTCACTAAACAGATTGTGTTGTGCATCTCTATTGCTTTCCTTTTTCTAAGGGGTCATTAGTAAAGTAAAGATATTACTCTCCTAGTAATATCTTGTAGTAATATTGCCCAACAATGAAAAGAATGTGTGTGTTCTTTCCTTCTTTACAATAGCTTTGACAGAAAGCAGGTATAGTTGGCCCGGTAAACATTCTCCACCTGAGTCCTCTGGACTACATGCTAGCTCTACAACATTCAGAGGATGTAAACATGACCGTCCGCCTGGAGGTTGGAGGTAATCCCTTGTCGGCAGTCCTGAGTTCTGTGTATGTATGGGGAACGGGGGCCAGCTCAGAGTTGTTGGTAGGGAGGCACAGGACAGGGTCGGGTCAGTGTTACTGTTCGTTGGTCAGTCCGACCAATCGGGCACTCTCCTCCCACAATCTCCCGGCTACTGCGTCATCCCTGGCCTGTGGAGCCGATGTCTTCTCTGCGCAGTCACTGGAGCAAACACACAATCACTGCATCAATGTGTCTTGTAATCACAAGGCTTACACCCAACTCCCCATTTGGGGTAGAGATGTTCCAATACTTTTTTTTGCTTCCCAATACCGATTCCGATAGTCAGTGTCTCATTTAAACAATTCTAATGCATATCAAGCTAACGTTTTCAGACACTACCTGAAGTAGCGTCCGGACAGGGCCTCGATGCCAGGTGTAACGGAGCAGTAGATGGTGGTCTGGGCTCCCTCAGTGGGGGTCTTCATCAGGAGGAGGGAGGGGGCCGACAGCAGCGGTCCCAGCAAGGGGAACCAGTTCTCCCAGTGTCTGCCCAGTTCTGTTCTTATGACCCCCGGATGGAGACTGTAGGACGTCACTCCTGTTCCTGTGAGGGGGAGGAGACAGCACTTTTATACTTATACCACTGGGTTATGGACAATGCTGATGTTACAATTTTCATGGCAGATCCCTGAACAATGGTAGTACTTTGACAAAATGGCAACCAGTTATGGGTTCAGTGTCTTGCTCAAGTGCACTTTGACACAAACTCTGAGGGAGCTGGGGTTTGAAGTAGGAACTTCAACCTTGGGTCGCCATCCAGCCACTGTACCTCTGGGCCATTGCTACCCCGTAGACAGATGTATAGATTATACATAATAGACAGCTTTATTTGTTTATTTATAGACTTCTATAGGTATTACCTTGCAGCCTTCGGGCTAACTCTCTGGAGAACAAGATGTTGGCTAGCTTGCTCTGTTGGTAGCTCTCTAAAGATTTGTAAGGACGTTTGGTGAAGAATAAATCATCAAAGTCGATCTTCCCTAGAGGGATAAACACACAGAGACGAATTATGACAACCAAGCAATGCTATGATGATTATTAATTAGTGTCGAAACGATTTCTAAATCATAAATATTAAAATAGATGCCTCATTTTGGCTGCTGCAGTTCGTTGGAGTTATGTGTGAGCACGGAAGTGTGCTGAAAGTGCAGATCGTACACTGTCACTCAAGTCTCTACTGGCCAATCACAGCGTGTCTTTTGTGGAAATTCAGACCAGAACATCCACTCTGTGACACACATGGAATCTTCCGTGAAGCACTCTCATGCTGTCAGAATACGCTAGATTAGTGAAGCACCAACGCAAGAGTTTGCCCTCACTTGAGTGAATGTAATGCAGCATGAAAAGACATGTTGTGAGCTTGCAGATCTGTTATTTTTCTCAGTTAGTTTTTTCTTTTGGGTCACGGTCACAGGCTAATTTAGAAACCACTAACACTATTAACGCTATTGCCTATTGTGATGCTGGATGCAGGTTCCAACCAGTAGAAACCAGTATTAAACTAGGTTTACCTCCTTGGTGAACAACACTAGAAACAGTGACAACCCGGCTGGGGGCGGAGCTCTTCAACTTCTCCAGCAGCAGATTGGTCAGCAGGAAGTGTCCCAAATGATTGACAGCGAACTGGGTCTCAAAGCCGTCCTCCGTCAGCCACTTTGGGCACATCATCACACCTGGAAGGACAGAGAGAAATTTAAGTCTATACAGACAGCATTCTATCAGAGTTGTGCATATATATATATATATATATATATATATATATATATATATATATATATATATATATATATATATATATATATATATATATATATATACACACATATATATATATATATATATATATATATATATATATATATATATATATATATATATATATATATATATATATATATATATATATATATATATATATATATATATATATAGTAACACATTCATTCAAGTGCTGTAATCAAGTACAATTTTGAGTTATTTTTACATTGAAGTATTTGACACTGAAGTATTTCCAATTTTCAATACTTTTACTTCTACATACTTCAACAACTATATGACAGGTTTACTAGCTAGTTAGTTTTACGTTTCGATCATTTACAAAAAACAATTTCAAACTACATTTGCAATTTGATAATATCCAATCTACCAGTTTACAATGCATCATGATGCAACATTTTGTGAACCTATACAGTAAATCTGCCATTTTCAAAGGATTATTAAATATACCAGAGCTTTACTTGTAAAAGAGTGTTAATACATTGGCATTGATGCTTTTAGTTAAGTAAATAGAACTGTCAGTAATTCTTTGTCTAATGTGCAGAACCAATGCAAACATTGGGAAGGTTGGGCTCTGAAGCAGTGGCCATGGGTTTGTTGTTGGCGGCCCCTCGGGGCACTGTTCTAGCCCCTGAAATTGAATTCAGATGTCACCAAGCGTTTAGCAGTCAGTGAGCTGGTTTGGTGCTTGTGTGCATGACTGCCACAAAATAAAGGAGTGACAGACTTTGCCAGCGTGGTTGAATTCCATCGGTCATTAGCGCATGTTCCAGTGTTTCTCAGTGAGACTTGTTTCAACTGATCTGGATTTAACTCTGCATGAAATAAATCCCCTGAATCAAATGAACTCGCCTTAATGCTGTAATCCGTCACTTTTTACATCCTATATGCAGGATTGCATTTCTATGTTAAATACACACTGTGTCATTCTTATTTTCCCAGCTGCCGCGAGCATTGTGTTTTACTATTCTTTGCATCCATTGTTTTTCTTGGCAGAAGGCAGTATGGGAGGCCCTTTTTTTTTTTTTTGCACAGAGCCATTTTCATGGGCTACGAGTAAATATCCTTTTTTGTTTTCTTTTTCATTTCCTTTCCTTTCTTTTTGAAGGTACCTAACAACTCCAATGACTGGCCGTGTGTGTATGTCTGCAAGTCTGTAACACACAGGTATGATTTTCAGTTATCATTTCAAAGTAGGAAATATTACAACTTGGAGAGGAGCACCACTCCCCAGTTTTCCTTTTTGTTGAACAAATCAACCAAAAACAAATCAAAATCCTGTATGTCTGACAACCCTGCTTTATGAACTTCCAGACAGCCTATTTGTGCCCAGCCCACTTTATTAAATAATACTATACTATTTTAAAATTTGTATATTGTCATTGTCGTGTAGAAATATCATGTCCTTATAAATGTTGCTTTTCAGGTTTCAAAGTTTAGCAGATCAACTTAAAACATGTCGCTTTGTGGCATGTTTCAAACTTAGAGAGTAGACATAGATGTTATAACCTGTAGGGTGCTGTAGAATTAATTTACAAGAAAACACATAATTTTTAAATATGAGGTTTCTGCCCGACAGTAGCTACAAATTTATGCTGTACTGTTTTTTTGTTTGCCTGTCCCGCTGGATTGCTGCTCGTGATGGGTTTTGTTTCCCAAGCCTCACCAGCATTGTTGATGAGGATGTCCAGACGGTCCTCTGTGCACACGAACTCTTTGGCAAACAGCCTGACGGAGTGAAGAGATGCCAGGTCCAGGTGTCGCACCGCCACGTTTCCGTTTCCTGTTTGCTTCCTGATCTCCTCTGCTGCCCGCTCAGCCCGCGTCAGGTCTCTGCAGGCCATGATCACCCTGGCACCTGAGGGGGTCATCGCCATGTGGACAATTTTGTCAAAATAATTGTTTTTCCACTGACACAAAAAAATATGAACAGAACACATTTATGACCATAACCGGTTTGAGAAGAAACAAATGGACGTGTCCACTTGATTCATTGGTTCCAGAGTTATGCAAATAAAATGTTTGAGAACCACTAGGTAACTCATAGTGTCATAGTGAGTCAGTGTCATATATATTGCGGAGAACCTGGAGACTGGCATTCAGTAACTGGGTATCATCAAAATAAGATTTAGAACATTACAAAAACAAAATCTAAAACAAGCTTTCTGGGCGGTAGTGTACAGTGTGCTGTGAGGTGCCTGTTCAGTAGTGTTCACACCTCTTCTGGCCATGTCTCTTGTGGTCTCCTTGCCGATCCCTGTGTTAGCTCCTGTGATCACCACCGTTTTGCCATCCAAACGCACTGGACACCGACACACTCCTCCCCTGATCCACCACCGTAGACCTACAACAACTACCCCCCCCCCCCCACACACACACACACACACACACATGCATATCAACATTTTAGGACATTGTTTTGTGAATGACAGTTTTAAAATGCATCACAACACAATTGTAAGCATTTAGACTGCTACTGTCTTGTTGTTTGTATGAAAACAAGATGATCCAACTCATGGGATTATTCCCAATAATGAATTTTGATATTATTGTCAGCACTCAGCACACAATCAGGCATACCGGTAACTCCAACCTGTAATCCTAGAGTCTCTAAATCCTATCATCCTAACCCCAAACCTGAAACCTGTTCTGAAAATATTTGGAAAAAGGGCCATTTCACAGACTGCAATTTACAATTACAATTTAGGCATTAAGCATCCGCTCTTAAGACTATGCATTCCTGCAGTCTGTCAGACTTGTGGGGGCATTCCTCAACACGTCAGTAATGGTATCACATACACGCACACGCACACGCACACGCACACACACACACACACACACACACACACACACACACACACACACACACACACACACACACACACACACACACACACACACACACAGCATAGTAACCATGACGACAGAAGCATCCTTTGGCTGTGTTCTGCTGTTAAAGTTAGTTACACTTCTATAAACAGAAACATCATGTGGTAGTCAACATACACTATGGACAATTAGGTTTAGCTAATTGGTTTATTTTACAGTACATACATACATACATATAGGCCTACATACATACATACATACATAGCCTATACATACATACATACGGATCTTTTGTTATCCTTTTCGCATCATAAGCACTATACTTACTTAGGCTGTATATTAATACTATAGTAAAATAATTATTACATTGTAACATTTTATCCTGCATGTTAATGATGAAAGGCCATGCCTATAGTTTTAATGATTTATCCAGAAACTGCTTTTCCATTCCGCTATTCAATTAACCTAAATAAATAGCATATCCAATGTATGTCATACAGTCGGACAGAATCTCGCTAATCCATAGTTTCGCAAACATTTAGCCTACCTGCAGATTAGCAAACTATATGTTAAATACCCATTAAATTCTTAGCCAGCTCATAATCTGACAAATTAGGATGTTATACAGACATCCAAACTAAATCTCCATTTGATCATATCTAGCACATCTTTCCAGTTCCCACTCATCCAACTGTCATGAAAGAGTAGCATAATGATGACTGTCATCGCTTTCGGACGAAACAAAGTGAAGCATTAAAGGGGAATTCCACCCATTTTCAAAATTTTCCTGAGAGGATACAAATGTGGACCAAATGGACCCGCTAGGGTCCATTTGGTTCACCTTCTCAGGAAAAAGGGGTCTGAAAGAAAAATCATTAACATGGTGAAATACATCTTGATGATGTAATCAGATGTATTTCACCATGTTAATGATTTTTTCAGACCTCCATTTTCAGGAAATACAGAATTGGGGGAACTTTTTTTTTTTATCATGTCCACGCAACATCTCTAAGGTATAGCCTATTAATGTCATATTAAAATGTTGAAAATGGGTGGAGTTCCCCTTAACACCTCTAGTGGACAGTGACTTACAGAGCGCTGCGGCGGTCAGCACCGCTCCATGGCGAGCCAGCTGAGTCCACTCCACTTTGGTCCACCACGGCGACTCCACCATGGCCGGTTCCTCCGACCCACTGGAGGTAGGCTGGACCAGGAACCCAACGAGATCTGCCCTCATATGGAAATAACCCCAAGAAAAGCTCTATAGCTTTCTGTTGTCAAAGCTCTTCCGATGCCTGCGGATCTGTGAGAAGGGTTTTTAGAAGCGCATTAAAACCCTGCAGATTAACCAGCTCCCATAATCCCATCCTGGACTGGTGGGCGTATGGACTGCCTGCCTACTGGTGGCGGTACCGTCCGACCGGTCTCGTCCCGGACGGACGTTGTGTTGTGCGTGCGCGGACCACCTCGGCAGTTGAGTTCCATTCACCACACATCGCAGACGTCACACGATTTGACAGGTCACCCATTTTTGTGCATCCAGCGCCGGGAATCTGCCTGATTTGCAGCGGGACGGCCGGGTTTGTTTTTGTTTTTTACCAACCGAAAATCGATATGTATAGTGGTTATAATTATTGATATGTTATGGATTTTGCATTGTGGCCGACCACAGAAGCTGCACTGCAAAAGTGCGCTCTACGGATCGCTGTTTTCCGCCAGTGCTGCCACTTGGCAGCCCAGGAGGCAGAGCCGGATCTAGAGGGGGGCAGGGGTGGGCACAGCCCACCCAAACGTGCATCCAGCCCATGCAATGAAAGATAATACCACTGGTTTTCAACCAGGAGGGCTGTTGTTTCAGTCATGAGGATTGACGAGGAGTCAAACAAGCTGTTGAACACACTTTACTCTGTAGAGCCTTTTGGTAAACCCATCCAAACACGAAAAAAAAGAACATTCACAAAAAAGAAAAACGCCCATTGGTCAAAGGATTTATTAAGGTTAAATAGAACATGGCTTGGCTACATTCATAGGTGTTTCTGAATGAGAAATAAATCCAATGGGAACCCATCGGCAAAAAAAGGAAAAATGGTGCCCCCTGCTGCTTGATTCCTTTTAATTTGAAATGCAGTTCAGAATTACCTTGGGCCCAGAGTCTTCCCCGCGCCCCCTACTGGCTTGTAATGCTTGTAATGATGGTGGGGAAGCCAGGTTAGTTCAGAATGTTCTCTTGTTAAAGGAGCATTTCACCCATTTTCGACCTTGTGAAATGACCAGCATGAACATACACATGCACTCTGAGCACATGCATGGTAAATCTTCCTGGCCGTTTCGGATGTGGGATTAAGGCTCACCTGAACCAGA
Organism: Benthosema pterotum; assembly: GCA_039105355.1. NCBI lineage: Eukaryota > Metazoa > Chordata > Actinopteri > Myctophiformes > Myctophidae > Benthosema > Benthosema pterotum. Next base: position 35,066,062 of record CM076967.1, on the reverse strand, counting down.
CCGGTCTGGTTCAGTAGAGACCCCCCACACGATACTGTGGCAACGCTCACTTCACACAGGTGTGATTTTAAGGGTCTTCCACACATGGGGAGCAATACCTGCCTCTACTTTCAATCAGACCTGCGACCAAACACACACACACACACACACACACACACACACACACACACACACACACACACACACACACACACACACACACACACACACACACACACACATCCCAGTAGGCCTAATCGTGGGTTAGGCCTACTGATCAGTCCCATTATGGAAGGCCAGGACCACGCGGTCCAACGCTGCAAAACTACACTTCCGGGATCGACCGGGAGGTCTGGCACATGGAAGGACTAGGTTGTTGCAGGCACTGCGGCTTGAATAGCCCTTCTAACAGCCCACCATGGGCCCACCTAGCCTTGGTCTCTGGGTTTACCTCATTTGTGCTGCGAAAAGGAAAAGCTTGGGCACGATCTATAGGCAGTCTCTCAGCAGAAGTGTCGGTTCCAACTTCCGTCAGATGTAGCCGGATATGCTATTTTCCTGACCAATCACAGCATCATCATTCGTAGAGAATGTAAACTGATTTGTATGTCACTTTGGCGGTAGTCCCACCCAAATACCCAATGCTGATAAGACTCTAGGCCTAGGGTCTAGGCCTACCATAGGGGACCGGAAAAGTCGGGCCGCCGCAAAGTCGGCTTTTCTGGTGACCACAGCCTACAGAATTCTGTAGGCCTATGTCTCGCCTACATTTCGGCTGTCACCTGTCACATCTGGGGAGGGAATGTTTGACATTAAAATGCCTTAAAGTTTCACTTATTCTGTGTGATACATTATTTAGCTGACTGATTGCTAAAAGGAATCAGAATAGGCCTACTGCACATTACAGATTTAGAAAGTAGACCTAACATTGTTTATGAATCATTTCCCACTCTCTGGAGAGGACATCAACATGTAAATACTCAAGTAAAGTAAAAGTAATATGGTACCTAAATGTGTATTATTTTACTCAAGTACATTTACCTAGAGCCTTGTAAGCCGACTGTACAGCATAACTAGGAAGTCCATGGTCCTGTTATCAATACACATTTAGCTCACAATGAATTTCCAATGACATTGTGTGCCTATAGTTTTTAGGTTAGCAACGATAACCTAAACGATGAGTTATACATTCATGTCTTATTAAAAGTGAAATCATGCACTGTGGACGTAATACGTATTGTTTATTTCCTCTCTCTTCTTTTTTTGTCACGTCAGTGAAACAAAATGGCAGTCCAAGCCCCCATCCCAAACGTGATGTGTTTTATTGTGCTTTATGGCTTCATCACATCAACATCGAAGCAGTCAATTGTCTGTTATTTCGTGTGTATACGCAACTGAATAATGGCAGAGTTGCTGAATTAAACACTTAATTATAATTGCTTTTAAAACACGTTTATAGTAAAAGACGCAGAAGAACATCTTGGAGGATGTTCTCTCCCACCAGCCCCCCGCCCCGCCTCCCCGCACTACGAGAGCGAATGGGAGCAGCGCTACCATAAACCGGACATCACGTGCGTTCGGTTTCGACCAGTCAACGCAGAGAACGCGGGCGGCGACGACGAGATTGTCCTGCCTCTTCCGGCCCGAGTGCAGTTAGTAGTGCATTTTCATGGCTCCCTCAGTGTTCACACAGAAATACAGATTAATAACATAGTCGAGAGTCGGGAGCGGAACAACTATTCATTCATTGGCGGCAAATAAAAACACGGTAAGTCGTTTTTATTTACGGTTATATCCAACGAACGTTTTGTTTTGACGCGTTGGCGTCCCCGCGGCGTTCCGCGTGCACGTGCACGCCCACAGAAAGCGGCGGAACGCACGCGCGGGCTCCAGTGCAGTGGAGCAGTACTTTTACTATTGTATGTTCCTACACTGTTTTAGTATTGATACCCTGGTCTGTTAGTGTATTTATCTGCAGTGCTGCATGGTGTAAGTACAATGGTACTATAGATACTTCACTGTAACTTGGAATACTGTAACCATTTATATATGGTGAATGAAACAAAGAGAGATGGACAAAAAACGAGGCTATTTCATAGTGGGCGTTACCTTCTGTCAAGATGACGTGTGACGATTGGCTCTTTGGGCACGTCCATCATCCTCACCATGACAATAGGAAGTTACATGCAGTGTACAGTGGTGCTAAAAGTATTAGCATTTCTTACATAACTAATATAGAAATACTGTTAAGTAGAAGTTCAGAATTAAAATTTGACTGGAGTAAAAGTACAAAACTACAGGCACCCATTCAAAATGTGCTCTGTGTTTGTTTTGCTTGTGTCTCAGTCTGCCCGTTTTGTTGTTTGCTTTGCTTTGTTTTCTTATCCAAGCCATTCAAATGCTAAGAGGGGTTGATTTGTTCGACATTTTTATATAACAGTTTGGCGAATTACAGTACATTACATAAAGATCACTGTATTTATGGATTTCTATTTAATTACCAGAATACATAAACTACTACTAAAGTGATCATTCATTATCCAATATGCAGCCTGTGGGTCCCCTGGACATTTTATGAGTCCCACTTCAACTATGTTATGTTACTATTATCTGTTTTATTTATTTACACATTGCAGCATGTATCTCCTCTTGGAGCTCATGTAGAAAATGTATCTGAAAGAAATAAAACATACACAATTCTAAATCTGGCAACTTTAATTTGCGCAAAAAAGTATGCAGTAGGAGAGGTGTCTGTGTGTTGACACTCCTGTGCTGCTAAGGCAGCACTCGGCACATCATGCTTGTTGAGGTTTGAGAATGCCGGTGCCTCCCATCGTCCCAGGTGGATGGATGGGCTGAGGGGTATCTTGGCAACACTCTATGCGCTTTCCCATTGGTTGTGTGCAGCTCCAAGCTAAAGCTTCCCAGACCTCTGGTTCACAGCTCACACAGGCAGGAGTCACACACTCGGGCCTCTTTCTTTCCCAATACGATTGGACCGGTTGAGTTCTTCTTGGTTCTTAGTCCATGAGCCAGACCTCCAAAATTGGATCATGAAGCAAAAACCATACCTATATAAATTGTTGTCACCATGACACTTCCCCACTTGATTACTTACATTGATTACATCATTATGTAGGAAAATATGCAAAAAAGAAATCTATCTTATATTAATTGATGTATAATGAGCATATAAACAATTTAATATAGGTGTTTCTTTCACACTCAATTTATATAATTTCCATTCCAATTTTGGTGGTCTGGCTCATGGGCTAAAAACTGGTTCTGAACTGAACCGATTCACAGGGGGTCTCACTGCTCTGTGCTCTCTTGTTGGGAGTGGAGGACTGACTGAGAGCAGGACAAAGTTGTAAAATATATTGTGCTGTGATTCATAATATTCACTACCTGACCTTAAAATACCGTGGAACAAGGTGCATCCTGTTAATTAGGGGAGTCTTTGTGACAGCCAATAGTGCTTCTTCAGTCTCTCGCCAGATACCAATGATAAAAAATGGGAGCCAGTGGCTCCCTGCTTGGCACTCACTCAGAGTGAGTGAATGTGTGAGAAATGACATAGTGACTAAATATGGGGAAAATAGAATAAAAACAAAAAATCCAACGTCAAGATAGAATGTCACTGTGTGTGTGTGTGTGTGTGTGTGTGTGTGTGTGTGTGTGTGTGTGTGTGTGTGTGTGTGTGTGTGTGTGTGTGTGTGTGTAGCAACATGGACACTGACGCTGAGTTGTTCATGGAGTGTGAGGAAGAGGAGTTGGAGCCATGGCAGCAGATTGATAGTGATGTGGAAGAAGACGATGACTATGATGACAACTCTGGTGGTGAGTACACTGACAATAGATCAGAGTTGAGTGACATCCAGGAGGAGGCTGTAGGCCTTTAGCATACTACCCAGAGACCTAACGTCTGTGATCATCCATATATTTCATATTTTACAGAATTCACAGCCATAGAGCCATGTGATCGGAGCTGCAGAATGGCGGCATGTATGTGGTCTACTCCTGAGTGTACTCACTACTCACCCATTAAATAATTCCAAAGACATGAAGAGTCAAATAACTTTCCTTTTTCACGAGCTGCATCTGGACATAGCTGCACTTAATATATCAAAAGATCCTCTGATCACTGCAAATGTCTTTGGGGAAACGCAAAAGGTTAGGGCACACAATGTGCAGGCTCCCTGTCACAATGCACCATCCAATTGTGTGTAGCAAACGTTTTGCTGTCGTTCTGCCGCTGCGACCACGTTTCTATAGGTAGTATTCTGGGGCAGTGAATCCAGGAACATATGAAATGTGATCACAGACATTCTAGGGTTAGCAACAGTGTTGGGGAATATTACTTAGGAAAGTAATACATTACTTATTACTTATTACCCCTTTAGAAAAGTAATAATATTACACTATCTGTCAGCTTCTCTTAGAGATGAATCTAATTGTTTTGAATATGAAGAATAATAACGAGTCACCAATCAGCCAACCATGCTGTGTCAATTGGGTGACTGTAGCTCTCTGGTGGAGTTGTTGCCCCCACCACCCGACTATGGATAAGCAGGTGAAGATGGATGGATGTATTTAGATAGACAAATACAGACATCCCGCCCTAGAAAAATACTAACATATATTAACATATGGCACACATGATTAACATAGCCTACCATAGATTACATAGTTGCTGTAGGCTGTTATTTCAGTCAGTGGATTGTTATTTGGTTACAGTTCCTGTCTGTCAACTAGGTTTCAATGCAACATTAAAAGGTATGATAAACATACATAAGCATAAACTCTTTTTGATTTAATACTGAGTATATGAGGGCTTATAGCTCCAATGGCTTAATTGATGATACCGTGCAAACAGACTGGCATCGCGTAATCAGAACAGCTGTGTATGGGAAATCCCCAGACAGCGTGTGCCGCGGTTATATGACATTTCCACCATCTACACGTATTGTGTGATAAAGGCATATTATAAACGCATGCCTTATATAGCAAATGAAAATATCCTTGGATATACTTGGACCACAGTTGGAATTATTGCAATCGGGTGAGCATGGCCTGAGAGTTTTTAGATTAGAATCTCAACAGAATCTCCGGAAGGTAAGAGTGTAAAGTGTAAAGCAGTAGCGCCAACTCCATTCTCTTTAAGGTGCCTGTCCAAGGGCAGCTCTTCTTCATAGACTTCTATTGAGGATCGGGACAATAAATAGGCACAACATGCTGCACAAACGGCTCTCGATCTCTCAGTTTCTGACGCCTCAATGTCGCAGCTTTGACACTAGATGTCTTTATACATCTGCCTAATAATAATACCGCTGCTCTTTTTTCCGATCAAACTAAAGTGGCATTAGCTCATCTCCCTTCCCCAACGCAATACTGTTGAACGCAGCAGCATGACAAAAGTAACGAAGTAATATTAGTAGAAGTAACTGTAATATTATTACTGTTTTCTAGGAGGTAGTGTCGTTACACTACTCGTTACCTAAAAAAAGTAGTAATATATTACTTGTTACTCGTTACTCGTTACCCCCAACCCTGGTTAGCAATAACATATTACCCCAGGTGAAAGAGTTTAACCGTTTCAGGCCGGTAATCCATTTTTGGATTCTGTACAGTATGTACAGTATTCCAGAATCAACTTTTTTGATGCTGTTATGTAAATATTTCAAGTTTTTCAGAAACCTTAGATCAGGCCTAAATGGGTTAAACGTTGCCAAAAATCAAATGCTGCAGCTGTTCTCTGGAGACACACACTTGCTTTGCCCTGCAGACTGTCCAGAACTTTCTTGTTGTCAACAAATCTTTTCAGAGAGAGGTGTTGTGGGGGTGAGGAGGTATTTGGCCAATCACAGTACAGCTGTCTCTAGCAGTCTGTGATGCCCTTAGATGTCCGTGGCTGCACACACGCCACACTGAGCGGATCAGCGTGCGTCTACCCTTCGCCGAGAGGCACGGGTAACCCGCTGAGCCCCGCTCGTGATGATCCTGTAGTGTGGAGGTGAGGTGGAATTGGATTCAAATCTGTTTACAAACACAGATTGTGTACACTCTAAAGTATCTAGATACTTAGTATCTTTGAGTCCTGTTCACGAGTGAGGGAGAAGAAAGAAATCAGCTGTCAATTGTATTGGCAGGTGCGGTATCGCAGTCACTGTAGCGCACTTTTGCAACAAAGGGAGAGCTGGCCTCTCACTTTATAGAGGGGGGTGAGAAGTCATGTGAAAGACTCAGGAGTATAGTCACTGCTTGATTGCCTGAAAAGGACCCATTTTAGGTGATCTGGTTATGAATCTTAGGATGCCTCTCGAGCCTCCTCGACAGAGTGGTCTCCATGGCTAGACCAAGGCGCAGATGACATTAGGGACTTTAAGAAAGCAGTCGACACAACAAGGACATGAATGAACAGAATGCCAACTTAGTTAAGAAAGCAGGCGACGCCGACGGGGTCAGGATCCACCCCTTGCACTTACGCTCTACAGCATACATCTCGCCCATGGTTTTAAGAAGACGCCAAGAGCTGCGTTTAGCCGTCAGGGGAGAGGGTCAGACGGCCGCGAGGCTTATATATTATTATATATCGAGCACAGAGCCATTCATTACTGATGTTGTTCATCGCATGTTTGACCAATCTTAAATAGGCTTTTGACTCACTGAACCTAGAAGGGTTCAGTGAGTTCAGAAGTGGAGGACCATCTCCCAGGAGGAAGTCACTAATTTTCCTCTGGAGGTGGTCTGGAGCTCCCTGGTGGAGCTGTTGTGCCCTTGACCCGACTTAGGTTAAGTGGTTGAAAAATATGCATGGATAGTAGTTGTTGGTTGTTGATGGTACTTGTTACTCATATGGTTATATAACGGTGTACCGAAAATAACTACGGTATAACCTCACCTCATGATTCAATGTGTTACAGTATAAGCATGTAGATGTGATATTTTCAGTATTTTGGGGAGGTGGTCAACAACATATGCCATAACTTGACGAAAGTAGGGATTGTTGTTTTATTTTATTAATAGACAAATGATCTTAAAATAATAATTTTTAGAATATAAGATTACCTGATATAATGGATTTAATCCTAAAGATATTCCACAAAATAAGTCACTGCACTGTAATGCACTCCTAATCAAAACGGATTCATAATCAATTAAATTACAATGTTGTAAATCTGAATTTTTGAACACTAGTTTTTTGAAGCCCCAGACACCATAGCCAACTGAGAAGTAGGCTGACACTTTGAACACTGATATCCTAACTAGGTGACTTAGTCTCAAACTACAGTAGAGTTATTGAATTCTGTATTGATTTCTCTGACAATAGGGGAGGAACGAATGGACATCTGCGAGAGACCCTGGTCAAAGCAAGGTATGTACAACCCTACCCCCCCCACACACACACACACACACACTTCTTATTGTGTTCCTGTTTTTATTTACATTCATTTTCCTTGTTCTCTCTGCCCTGTTTCGGCATGTGTGTGTGTTCCACTTCCGCTTTTTGCTGGTGAGCCCTGACTCCCAATTCCACATTCGCATCTTGCCATGGCCAGGGCAGCCCGGTTGCTCTGTGAGTTGTGACCTGAGCTGTCATGATGTTGGCTACCGAAAATCAAACTCTGAATAACTTTCCTGAAGTTAAGCTGTGTATATTTTCAGGAAAATCATGGAAACAAGCTGACAGCTATGATGTGGTGAAAGCTTGACCTGCATAGCAACAGTTACTAAACTATTAAAAATATATATAGCTGAAAACGGCGATAAGATGGGACCAAGCAAACAGCTAAGGCAATGATAAATTAGAACAGCATGTTAAAGTCAGAGGTCAAAAGTCATCAGGAGATGCATACAGTAAGTGTATATAAGTGTCATTGCTGACAGTCAAGCGGTTCATGAGGTACATGAGTTCAAAGTTCGCATGTTCATGTTAGTGCTATAATGCCTCCCTTTGGCCACTGGTCACTGGCTTCACATCATCACCATTTGGCATGGCCCTCTTCCAGATTTCCAACTCCATGGTTTAGCCAAAACAGTTATTTTTGGCAGAAGGAAAAGAAGAAAAAAAAAGACAAAAAAGAAGGGACCGAGTGGACTGCTTGGTCGCTTTAATAAACTAACTTCATTTAAACGAACAAAATTCAGATTGGATTCAGATTTCAGAACATTTTCAACATTTTAATCCCCCTTTATTTAAAAGTCTAAATATCTAGTTTTGTTTTAACCCATTTAGGCCTGACCTAAGTCTTCTGGAAAAAAAAATATATATATATATTAATATAGCAGCTGCAAAACAATTGAATTGTTGCATACTGTACATACTGTACAGGATCCAAAAATGGATTCCCGGCCTGAATGGGTTCAAGCCTGATGTATTTATTAAGTACAGTACATCTTCAGCCATAGACCACCACAACCAATATTTCATGTTCATGCTTATACTGTTTGACTGTTATTCCATCCACATGGCTACTAAATGATGATGTCAGTCTTTAGATTTAGAACATAATATTTTGTAATGGTAACTACTCACTTTTTGATAGTGAATACAATGTCACACATTTTTGGATAACCCTCTGTTATTTCTGTGTGTGTGTGTGTGTGTGTGTGTGTGTGTGTGTGTGTGTGTGTGTGTGTGTGTGTGTGTGTGTGTGTGTGTGTGTGTGTGTGTGTGTGTGTGTGTGTGTGTGTGTGTGTGTGTGTGTGTGTGTGTGTGTGTGTAATTTTTTATATTAGATTTTAATCAGGAAATCTGTATCACATCCAAGTACCAATTTTTGCAATATATATTATTTACCCCCCCGCCGCCACACACACACACACACACACACACACACACACACACACACACACAGTCACTTGCATCAGTATAAAAAGTGGTAGAAATAGAATAATAAAAATAAACAAAAACGAATATTATAATGTGTGTATATATATATATATATATATATATATATATATATATATATACACACACACACACACAATTTCTCAAAGATCTGATAAAAATTCAAGTTGAGTGTTGTCACAAACCACCCCCCACAGGTTATTGTAATCCTCCATGAGCAGTTCAGGCCACATCCAAGTACCAATTTTTGTACCTTTATCCTTAGACTTTGTAAGAAGCTTGCAATACTTGCAGAAAACCTTTCTTGCAGAATCTGGGTCAACACTACTTAACACGGCAGAGATCGCAATGATGTGGCTTGTTTAGTGGTTTATGATAGTTTGTGTGTGTGAGGAATACTGTCTTTTCATCTTCAAATCAAACGTAGACCTCATTCAGGTCATTGTGGCTTTTGTGGCTTTAAAATTAATTTTAATGAATGGGCAGCAGTCAAGCAGACTGCAGACAGGTACACTGTTGTGAAGTAAAATTCTTGTGCTTGTTGTGGTATAGGGCCCAGTTCAAATATTGTTTTGGCGGACTCGTAGCCTGAAGAGGTCGAACCACTGGTATAGTAGTTGAGGGCTGTTCTGTGCGTTTCTGGAACTACTGCTTTTTACCACCTGCTAAACTAGCATTTCACCTGTTAGAACATGTCCTGTTCATCTCTGCCCGTATCCAAAGGGGCTTGTTTGCACCAGAAATTTTGCAAATGGGGCTTTGTGAGTGCCGGCGGCAATTAACTATGAAAACTGCTCTTCTCATCAGTCGTGTCACGACTCCATATATGGTCATTCCTCGTGACATTCCACCTTGTGACACGTCACGCCACCATATATGACCGACTATTTAATTAAATATCACAACACTGGCCTCGTCAATTCAGGGATAGTCATACATGGAGAAGATCGGATGATCAACAAGATCTTCATGAATGGAGCTGGCCAGCAACTCTACATCTGACGTCAAATCCTTAGGTCACCATATATGGAATTGTCCTGTTCTGAATTTTAGATTCAACTGGCTATGCTGCCAGCTTCACTCATTTGGGGAGGGCACTTGTATTTGGCATTCTGTTTCTCCAAAGTTGAATTTTGCTACTACAGTTGGAGCATCCGTAACCACACAGTACACACGATCATCCCAATGTTCTGGGCATCTTTGTAAAGTTGGTATTGGTAAAGAAAAGGGAAAAGAGTAAAGTTTGAGCAGACTAACGCAAGTCTTCCCATTTAGCAGTGAACACCGTGTCTGACGTCATCGACATTACTTACTGGACTACAATTCCCACAATTCGTTGGTGCACTGACTGCACCTCCTTGTGTATAAGTACTACAATTCCCACAATTCGTTGGTGCACTGACTGGATAGTGAGAGGGCTGTCTTGAGATTGAGACAAGTTAGTCCAGGATTTAGTCGAGCACACAATGTACCTTTCCCATCATTACTGACGTATTCATAAGTCAGACCAGTTCATGTTTTAATAATAACAATAAACTGTATTTATATAGCACCTTTCATGTCATAAAATGCAGCGCAAAGTGCTTTACAAGGCAGAGATAAAATACACAGACATTTTGATTATTGACAATTTATCAAAATACTTTATTTCATTTTGAACAACGGATAGTTTAAAGAGGGGGTGCCGTGATTTATTTCATTTTGAACAACGGATAGTTTAAAGAGGGGGTGCCGTGATTTTTGTATTTTTTCCAATGTTGTACATGTTTAAGAGGTGACAGTATGTAAATAGACCCCTTGGTGTGTTTTTATGTGCAATGATGCCTTCCCTTTATATTTAGGGTTTCTTCCTGGGGGCTGAAACCTTTCCAGTCAAACATGCCAATGAAAAAAACTTCAGTATAGTGACATCACGTGCTCAGCCCCTCCCCTAACTCCTCTCCCTTTATCATGCAACTAAAGCTGTGGGCGTGGCTTCAGTTAAGCTGGATCTCCACCCATCACCACGCACCAGGCAAACCAGGCATACTTAATGAACTGGTAGGGTGGATTTATGAAAATGACAGTTTAACAAACATTGTACACTTTTTGCGAAAAAATCTTACTTTTCGTATAACATTAATATCTGATGATCATGTTTTAGGGTAGAAAAAATTCATGGCACTCCATCTTTAAGAAATTAACTTGTGTGACTTGACTCGACTCCTTGGTTTACAAAAACTAATAGACTGGACTACCTTGTTTTACAAAAACTATTGGAATACACACACATTACTTAGGCTATGTCCACACTAATACGATCCGCAGTGAAAACGCAAAACTTTTTTAACAATTCGCCCTTTCATTCCCACGAAATCAGCCGAATCCGTATACCAAGCCGCCAAATTTTGAAACCAGGTCCCAGGGTTGATAGAAACGAAACCGCTCACTCCCCGTCTCCGTGTGGACAGTTGAAACCGGGCGAAACCATCTAATTTTTTAACTGAGATCCCACAGCGCTACGATGCGCATGCGCCACTACCAACAGCAACAACAAACATGGCGGCACCCAGCATTTGCATTCATTGCATTAATGCTGTTGAAAATGGTGCATAGTTAGTGCGTTTCCAACAACATGTACTGCTTCTATCAATGGTACAACATATACTGCTTCTATCTATGCGTCTATATACCAACACCACGCTGTTTGTAACAAAGTCTGTCAGCAGCAGTGTTGCCAGAATGTCATAGGGAAATAAGCGCCCCGGTCTATAAAAAGTAGCCCAAACGCAACCAGGTTATTTGAGAACAGCAGATGCAGAACAACAAGTTTGTGGCCCGTGACATGATGTTGGAAGCTTGTTGATCTTATATAAAATAAATAAAATAAAAAAAACAACTTATTGACCCTATTGGCCTGAATATAAGGGGAAAAAATCCCAGAAGGAAATATCCCAAAATCAGATGGGCTAAGTCAGTGGTCTCAAACTGCCGGCCCGCGGGCCATTTCCGGCCCCCGAGATGATATTTTGTGGCCCCCACCTTAATATGAACGTTTAATATTAATCCGGCCCGCGACGGCCGCGAGTTCCCCCGTCAAATTCCGACCAGGCAGCCCAAAGCATTTGCGGGAGAACAGTCTGTTACTATTGACTGCTCATTACTGAGATCCTGTTTAAAGCCCGCCTACTGGCTTTGCCATTTGCACAGAATAGCAAAGAGGAACCGGATCTGCACCCTGAAACACGCCCCTCCCCCCGTGCAGTTTAGTTCATTCTGTCGCTGAACTGTCAATCTGAGGAAATGCAATGACGCCATTGGCTGCAGTACGGGCGAGATCCTGTCATGGCGTCTCTCTATCCACCGCTCCGTGTTTACAAACACACGTAGGGAAAAGAAAACTTTGCCTTTTTACCAAGGACTGCGTTCGGTTTGGTAAATAATGACAGCGTAGCAGTTTTCTAAAGCCCGATACGGGCGGATGCATGGCTTATAAAGCAGCACGCTGAGCTAAGGTGAGTAGCCTAAAACGAGCTGTTGTGTCCCCCTTGCCCGTAGTGAACGGTGTTGTCGTTGCTCCAGGGCAGGCTTACATCTGCGCTGGATAGAATCATAGCCATCTAGTAGAAAAGTTGCGACATTGTGGGGTCAGAAACCGAAAGTGCTGAATTATTTTCAAAGCCCCATTGCGCGACCACTGCAGACAGCATTGCCAGCAAAGATGAGACGTCGCGCAACTGGGATATAGTTTTCAAAGAGGTTAGCGCAAATAAATAAAAGCCTATTTAGGCATGTGTAAAACATGACAACTATTGGGGAAACTAATGCTGCTAGTTGGGCCTAAGTGGCGATTCTGATGGTCTATTCTAGTGTCATGTTTGCAAGACTAGTTTTTGAGTGACACTGACAAACTATATTTTTGATTTTATTTATTTTATGGCGCTGCTTTGTAGGGGCTGTATAAGTTCAAAATTGCTGTAGTTGGCTTTGTTAGGAATATAAATTGATAGCTAAAGTAAAGATTTTGTTACTGCTTCCTTATTGGTTGTAATTCATGCCATCACAATCAAATCAGAGCCACTTTGTTGATGGGTTGGCTGGTCCGGTTATTTTGTATTGTTTGTAGGTTCTATTGTCCAGTAAATAGTTCATTTAATATTGTTCAGTTATAGTTATTATCATAATCCTATTATGTGCTACTGAATGAAACAGATAGCACAGTGGTATATCAAAGGAAGGAAGGAATAGAAATAGAAATATTATTATAGAAATGTTATTTTTGTTTTTTGTGCGACACAACACCACATATGCACACACTCTTTATCCCACATTGGTGAGTCTGAATCTACTTAAATTTAAGTGAAATGAAGGCGAAAATGGCGAAAAATAGGCTTGAAATGGCAAAAAACGTTTGTCCATGTGACGCGCTATGGCTGCGGCCCGGCCTCAACCAGGCTCTGCTTCTAGTGGCCCCAAGGCAAATTGAGTTTGAGACCCCTGGGCTAAGTGAAACTATTTAGACTATTTGACATTCAATGTTATTTTCCACAAATTAATCTAGAAAAATGGGGGTTGCCTTATATGTGGTTCAAAACGGTGTGTATATATATAGGCTGCCATGGAAAAAGTGACAAATGTGAAAAATGTATTGTATATGGTGGTCACTTCCTTTATCTTAAGTCAAGTTATACTTTGAACAAATCCTCAATAGGCTACACAAAATCACAACACTAGACTGTTACAGCCCAGCTCACAGGCTACAAATCTTCACCCATGGGTGAATCCCCTTGTGGTTTTTGCAAAGCCCTTTGGGTTTTCTGCATTATCCTAGCGGCACTTTAATATAATGTTTCTTAATTGTTCATTTTTGAATGTTCTCAATCAAATCAAAGGCAATAAACTCAACTATTAAAACTATATACTCTTCAGAAACAGGCCCAAAGTCACTTAGAATAAGCAAACATGGCAACCGCTTATTTCTCTTTTCTTGGGGATTTGTGCCAATGCATTGCTACAGCGACACCTACAGGCCCGGCATATGTACTGCAGCCTAATCATAGTGTTTTGCCGGTTTCATCGTCTCAGTGGGGACGTATGGATTAATTGATTCGGTCAGTGGATACGGTAAACTTTTTGAGACCGTTTTCATTTTTTCACGGCGGATCGTCTTAGTGGAAACGGGGCCTTAGTTGAGGTTCTGATATGTGGACTGACTGGACTCCTTGGTTTACAAAAACTAATAGAATGGACTACCTTGTTGTACAAAAAGTAATAGAATACACACATTATGTAGTCGACGTTCTGGTTAGGAAAGTGACATGAGAAAAAATAATAAACCTGCACACTCATGATCTGGAGTGATTTCAGAAAAAATACCTTCTTTGTGGAGGTGAGAGGCATTTTGGGGTAAAAGTGGGAAACCAGGACATTGTAAATAATAAATGTGTTTTCTGAATCAGTAAGACATGGTTCTCAAGGTTAACTTAATTTGTAAAATGGCAGCCATCCATTTATTCAATTATCCCATAAAAGGCAAGCCAAACTGACAAAGTACCCATATCCCTGTTCTGATGACCAGGAAATGTCTTTAAGGTGTTTAATTACGTCACATTTACCCCAAAATGCCTCTAAAATGCCTCTAACATTTAAAATGTCAGAAATCCCACCTGCCTGTAATTTATTGACTTTTTGAGCAAAGGCTCTTCATGGGGCAAAAAACAAAGCTTGAAACCTGGTCAATAAATTATATTGGATCAGGTGAGTGTGCAGCTTTATACTTTTTCTTATGACTCCCTTCTTTTGCCATGTATTCCCTAGAGCATGACACGGAGACTGAATCCGACTTCTCTGATGGTGACACTGATGATGACACACAAACTTTACCAACTCCAAGCAATCCTGGCCATGTCAGTAGTACGCAGGCTAGCGGACTTGAAAACGGGGAACACAAGCCCATCGGCACCCCTCATCGAAGTATTACAAGACAAAAGGCACGTGGTCGTCGAGGCATATCAAATCATTCCGATGATCTCACGGATGTTGAATGGCTTCTGAGCAGGGACTCGGGCAACTCAGGTTCTCCAGTCCAAAATGCCAGTGGTACGAAGACCAGTGTTGGCAGTAATCATAGAGGTAAGAATTAAGAAAACAACATTTATTCTGCACATCACACTAATTTAAAAAATATATATCTATTTTATAATAATTACTTATTTCCATAACGTACAGGTCCAAAGCGACGGGGACGCCCACCGAAAGTTCCAGATTCTGCAGAACGTGGACACAGTGGAAGCCTTGCAGCTGAAGATTACGGCTGGTCTGAAACCAACTGGAAACCTCTAGACATTCCTTTCACTGCAAAGCCTGGACTTATCAATGGTGCTGCTGACCTTGAGTCAGACCAACCAATTGACTTTCTTGAGCTATTCCTGACTGACGAGCTGCTAGAGGGTATTGTTGTTCAGACTAACTTGTATGCAGAGCAGTGCACACAAACTTTGGGAGATGGTCACAGTCAGCCACCTTCTCGAGCTCTTGCATGGAAACCTCTCATTCTGTCAGAACTAAAAGTCTTCCTAGGGCTCCATTTTCTCACTGCTATTGTTCATAAGCCTGAGCTAGATATGTACTGGTCTACGGATGAAGTTATAGCCACTCCCTATTTCAATAAGACAATGTCTCGCCACAGGTTTCAACTCATATGGCGATTTCTTCACTTCAGTGATAACAGTGGTAATGGAACAAATGATTGTACAGACAAAATGTACAAAATTCGCCCAGTTTTGGATTACTTGGTTTCCAAGTTCCGTGAAATGTATCAACCGAATGAAAATATTTGCATTGATGAGGGTACACTTCTGTGGCGTGGGCGCCTAAATTTCAAAGTGCACAATCCTCAACAGCCTTTCAAAAATGGCATAAAGTCCTACATTCTTTGTGATTCTGAGACAGGCTACTGCTATAACATGAAGCCATACTGTGGAGAACCTGCTGCCCTAGTTGACACAGTTGTCTGTCTCTTAGATGTCCTAGCAGGCTGTGGCTATAGATTGTTCATTGATAACTTTTCCAATTCTGTTGCAATGTGTGAGCGTCTTCTTGAGCTGAAAACCCATGTTTGTGGTACACTAAGAAAAAATCAAGGAGAACCACGAGACATTAGACAGCTTTCAAATTATGACCTGGGAAGTGGGGAAGCAATTGTGCGCCACAATGGCAAGGTGATGGTCTTGGCTTGGCGGGACAAAAGCATAGTGAGAATGGTTACAACATTCCACCAGAATGAGATGGGAAAGAAGAGGAAGAGGGCCCAGCCAGAAAATAAACCATCAAAACAGAAGCCTGCTTGCATTGTAGCATACACTAAGTCAATGACTGGAGTTGATAAATTGGACCAAAACATTGTGTACTACCCATTTGTCAGGAAGTCAAACAAGTGGACCAAAAAAATTGTAGCCTATCTGTTTGAGATCTCTTTGTTCAATGCGTTTATCATTTACAAGGCAAAAAACCCACAGGGCAACTGTAAATGTCTTCTGTCATTCACACAAAGTGTCATAAAGTCGTGGACCAGCTCAAGACATGTGGGTCAGGAAAGTGTTGATCAGGAACACAATCAGGAACAGATTCCGAGGACACCTCATTATAATAATGACCCTCAGAGTAGGCTGAATGCCAAGGTGGGATCCCATGTTCTTGTTGAGTTACAACCCACTGCCAAAAAGCAGCATCCAGCCAAGCGATGCAGGGTTTGCTACAAAAAGAATATTCGTAAAGAAACTAGGTACTATTGTAAAGGCTGTGGAGTTCCCTTACACAAGGGGGAATGTTTCTCACTGTATCATTCAAAACTGAATTATGCTGAATGAATAAAATGCTGTAATATGAACTAAGCTAAGCTTGCACTTTGATTTACATGGAAGTGAAATGGTAACACTAAAGTGTCCAAAGGCCCGTTCTAAGGGTTGTTTGTTTGGAAACTTCTGTGTTGCTGAAGTAAAAAATAAAACGTAAACTGTTTTCTCCCCTTCTCCTCAAAAAAAGCATCTCTGCTTTCAGTTCCCAGATGTGTCTTTTTGGTAAAATAACTAAAGAATGTAACTTGCTTTTTAAAGATGAGTGAAGACTGTCCTTTTTGACCTTTTACACAGTTACAGAACAAGTGGGGCATTGTGTCTGACTGTTAGCGTAGTTATTTTATTCTTAATTACAGTATATGGGACTCAACAACACACAAGCAAAGCCTGTTATAAATATGTTTTTTAATGTAAAGGTGTATTTTTCCCAACTTTCTTTTCCCCCTTGGGGGCACCTTTTTTATTTTATTAAGGGACCAAGCAGTTCAGGAAGTGGTCTTGTTCTGGCTGAACGATGCAGTCGGTTTTCACAAAACCTGGTAATATGGTAGAGGACAATGCCAAACAGTGATCATGTGGTGGCACTATAGCTCTCAACTGAAAGTTCACACTTTGAACACATAACTCATTAACTACTTGGCCATTGCAATGTAACTTGTATTCAGTTATGCGTCTCCTTATGCCAAACAACTTTTGTATTCTAACTTTTGACCTCTGACCTTTAGATGACCTGCCATCTTGAATTATATGAAAAACAGTTAAAATCCCTGAACTCCTACAATCTTAAAACCAGTAGCACTAAAACCAGTCTTACTTCATTTGCTCAAATGGGAGCGCTATAGCATTTAAAAAAAAAAAAAAACATTTTTTTTTTTTTTTTTTTTTTGAACAAGCGTAACTCATGCTTCGTTTGGCCAAAAATCAGGGGACCCTCAGAGTTTCCACCATCTTAAGCAGTTTGAAAAATGCTTGTACCAGATTTTCTACCTGGATTTTGATCAATTTGCATGGAATATGCTACATGTTCATTTTGGCCCCGTCCGGACTAAAGTTCAGAAGCAAAAGTTTCATCAAAAAATGATGTTATGAGCCAATTAAAATTGCTGGTTTGTGAAAATTCTTTTTCTGCTTCCAATACACACATGCATTTTTTTTTGAAAATCAAATATTTGAACAGGCATAGTTCATGCCTCATTTGGCCATAGATCATGGGAAACACTTGTGTCACTTTGACCAGTAAGCTCCACCCTCGAATTGCTTTTTTTGTGCATATTGTTTATATTGCTTACTGCTTGGTGCCGTCTGGGTTGTTTCATTGTTAACAACAATTAAGAAAATTCTTGTGTCTGGATAGCTCAGTCAGTAGAGTGCCAGACTTCAGAACAAAAGGTTGTGGGTTCAAGTCCGGCTACTGAACATACAATCTGTGAGTCTGTGAACCCTGCCCTGCTCCCACAATTACATGATGTATTTCTCAAGGTCAGGCTTCCATGTTTCTATGGATTATTTGTGCATATTGTTCTGACTGCTTATTGCCTTAGCTGCTTGCTTGGTCCCGTCTTATCGTTGCTTGCAGCTATATTTTTTTATTTGTATTTTTATTTCATTTCTTATCCCAAAATGAATGGAGCAGTGAAAGCCATTTCTGACCCTAGAATAAAGCAGTCAAAGTGTTAAATTTGGGGAAAGGTTTGACATTCAGTAACCCCTCACCCAATGGCAATACAATAGTGGTTATACTTACCCCATACTGCTCATTATACTCACATGGATGTGACAAGAAGGCAGTACAATAGACTAAAACTCCATATCTCTAAACTTAATTGTGTAAAAGGCTTAAATTCTGATACGGGCAGTGACCAGAGGGGAAACTACACAGTACCCGAGCTTTGTGCAAACACAAACATTGTCCTAACACAAACACTGAATGCCATTGACAATGCATCACCAGTTTTGAGTGTTTACACAAATAATTCAAATTAAGAACAAAATGTAGGAAACCTTTGTGGTCCATAAAAATATGTCGGGACCCACAAATGGGTCTTGGCTCAGTGTTTGGTAATGCTGTGTTCAATTAATTGATAAAGGCAATATAATTATTTTGAATAATGTATAATTGATATGCATGTATATTGATTGATGTATATTGCAGTATATAATCATGGCCACTAGTGTTTGGGAACCAGTGCTGTACATGATGTGCTTTGGTCCTTTGTATTTGGGATTAAAGTCAAAGGTCAGCTTGTGCTGACCAAATGATCTACATGAGGAAAGTGACACTGTCATAATGCACATGTAGCCATGCATTCCCCATCGTCTGACTGACCCGACTGAATCAAGATACAGTATATACAATAATTATGCTGAAGTCTGTCAAGTGTTAACCGATGTCTGTCTGTTTGTCAACCTGCCTAAATCTGTCTGTCTGCCTGCTTGTAGAAAAGCCCCCTGATCCTCCCAGACCCGCTGTGACCACAGGTGAGCCATAACTGATAATCGAAAAATTAAATGACATATTTGTGCTGCCACATCCATTTACTTGGATAATTTAGAGAAAAAAAAAACAATCACCGGTATAACTGATTATAAAAGTAGACCGTCTTGTTAGTCAAGTATTGTATTGATTGATTCATAACTCAATGGTAAAACCATAACTGTAGTACAGTTAATATGGCAAACAGTGTTTCCTGACTATGCAATCTGTTTCACAGCTTCGACCCTGTCCACACCTCAAGTACCTGCTCGAGCTATCACCACAATTACTAGTACTACTAGCATCACAACCACTGGTACCGCTAATAATCCTACTACTCCCAACAATGTGGCTGCCTTCGCCCCGCCCCCGACGACTGCGGCGATCCCTCAGGGCCAGCAGCTCTTCCTGACACAGACACCCGCCGGAACCTTCTTGGTCCCTGCAGGCTCACCGCAGGCCCCTGCTGGAACGTTTTTGGTCCCTGCAGGTCCGACGCAGACGGGCGCTGGAACATTTTTAGTCCCTGCCGGTCCTGGAGGACCTGGACGACAGATCCTGCTCACCTCACCGGTAATTAATAGACTAGCACTGGTTCCCAAAAAGTGGGTTGAGAACACATTTGTATAGATCACGGTTTTCTTTTCTTTTTTTTCATATGATCCAAAATGGAGGGAGATCTAAGTGTCACAAGTCATAGTTTCCTTAACCACATTTGTTCCTCGTGAGGAGATGCATACTGTATGTGTTTGGAAGTTTTACTGCCATCAATCAAATTTTCCCATCACAAAGTTTGAATTTGTCTCTTCGTGTGTGTGTGCGTGTGTGCGTGTGTGCGTGTGTGTGTGCGCGTGTGCTTGTGCGCGTGTGCTTGTGTGCGTGTGCTTGTGTGCGTGTGCGTGCGCACGTATGCGAGAATATACAGGGAACTGGGAGGCCACTCCAAATGACCCGGCTGGTTTTGAATGTGACCCCTGGATCCAACCTGCAGCCTCTCACCTTCTTCCAGTGTAAGACCTGCTGATAATACCAATGATCAACATGATAATTTCAAACCTTTAAGACTACCTGGGAAAAGGAGGAAGATCAGCATCAATTTAAAGCCTGTCACTGTACAAAGCCACACAGTGCAGTAATATATCATTTTAGATTGCTGTGTTGAGACTGGATATGGCGAAAAACACATGATTTAGACTATGTTATCGGCTGGTGTATATTGAGGATTTAAGACAAGAGACAAGATATTTTGTCTTTAATTATAATTACACTTTTCAACGTGTTTGTTGATCTAGAGTAAACATGACCAACAGCTAATTCATGACAAATTCTACTGTAATGGCACATTAGAATATTGTGGAAAGGACATTTTATCTCTGTAATGTAATCACTTGATGAAAACAATAAATGCATCTTGTACCTTTTCACAATATAATTTGTTTGATAGCAATTGTAGATCTAATAATAACAGTGACAACATTAATTAATAACCCTGGTTCATTCTCAGCCCCGCCCCTTGCTCCGGTGGTTCAGCCCCGTCCCCCTCCTCCAGTTGGTACAGTCCGCCCCACCTACGTCACTCTCCCTGTCAGCCAACCAGCACCCAGCGTCGCCAAGCCCAGCTCTGCCCCCATCATCGGTGAGTTCCCCCCAATAATGCATAATGCAACCACTTTAGAGTTGCAACTGTTAATTGAATTAATTGAAATATAACTGAAAGCAATATCAAAAAACAATGACAAAAAAACATTAATTGAACGAATCAACAGAGTTGATGGTCAGTTTGTGGCATGTCACTCCTTCACTTTCACGTTCCTGAGCTCATACCAAAACAGAATGCCTATACTAAAGTCAGTCAAAGCTAAAAAAGAATGCCTATACTAAAGTCAGTCAAAGCTATTGACCATATTCAGACTGCAGCCACCTTCCCATCAGAGTCTGAAAGCACTCATTTTCATTAAAGCAACGTCCTGCTGTCTTCTGCATTATGTGCAAATTCAAAACAGCTGGTACGCATGGCAAGTTGAGTGATTTCTAACTCCCAAACTCCAACACAGGAAAAAGAATCACTTTGACAAATGGTAGAAGAGGACCTCAGCTGCTGCTTAGTATCTTCCTTGCTGCCTAGTAAAGATAATTCACTGGAATGGTGTACAAAAGCATCATGCTTTCCCACTCTGAGTGAGGTAGCAAAAAAGTACGATTGCATGCTATTCTCCCCATCCAAGCAAGTATTTGGTTCAAGAGGAAACCTTGTGACATGCTACGGATACTGCCTGAAACCTATTGAAAATGTTGGGTTGATGACAATGTGCACAGTTGTAACTCTTATCTTTCAGAAGTGTGAACATGTTTGATCACAGCACCATTTAAAGTATTTTTTTTTGTTTACAAGAGTTACCAGTTATCGTATTATTTAATTTGTTGAGAAAAATAAAAATAAATCTGTCATTTTCATGCATGACAGCATTTTCTCCATGCTTACAGGACTTGAGGTTTCCTTTAAAACTAAAATGTGACCTTTTCCACAAGATATTTCAATTCAAGTCTTTAGTGCTACTGTGCTGATGATATGTATTATGCAACTGAAATGCTCAGTTGTTTTAAAATCACAAAGATGAGTTATCTCTGCTATCGGGCAGAATCCAGCTATGTCCAATATATTAACTTTTCAGGAATTGTGGCATTTTATATTATAATGATACAATACTGACTTATCGAAGTTCGTATGGAGACTATATACAATGTCAGATACTTGAATGTGCCGTTTTATTATCGTCAATTGGTCAAATACAGATTAAATCGAGTTTGGAGGTTTGACCGAAAATTTGAGGATTCATTGGAGTTCCTTACGGTTTAGTCAGAAGTGCCCTTTTAATACCTTTCATTGGTTTAATACTTTAAAATCCACACAGACATAAAGAGTGTTCAATTATAGCACTGCTGTATTGATATAAAGAAAAGAAACGAAAAGTTGAAAAATGGAGATGGCTGTTTTGTGCCCAACAGTGATGGTAGTGTGTAAACCTGTGTTGAAATATTCTCACTCTATTCATCGTATTTTTCACCTCAGTGAGTGAGTACCCTTTTCATAAATACTTTATTTTTAATTGCTAGTTCATGACTTTTTTTTTAATGAATAATAAAGTATGTCATGTTTCTAGTTTGTACTGGTTCTACCGAGTGAACACCGGCCCTCCCTCTGGTTGCAGAAAATAGCATTAATTTCCTGTTCCATTTCAGGTCCGATATAGGAAGCGGTAAAGTGAAACAGATTTCAAAACCTGTGGAAAACAATGGTGTGACGTGTCACTTTGACATTTTTTTTTTTTACTCTGTCGCAGATGATATAAAACAATCCCAGGACCCACAGGTGGACAAGCAGGTGGGGGCTCAGTGGGTCCCAGTACAATGTTGTTTATTTTGTTTTTGAGTGACAAATTGTATTGTTTAAAGGGGTATTTCACATTAAAAACACTTGCGTTTCACATAGGCTTGTGTATACACCTCGATCCGATCCAGATACCACAATTTCTGTGTTAGCCGATACCAATATAAAAGAAAAAAGATCTTATATGAAGTCCACCAACTGGGAATAGCAGAGTCCTTCCTGAAATGTGCTTTTGGGCAATTCTAAAGCAAACTCCACATTAAACTACCATAGTGTCAACCCCTTACCCCTGTGTTGGATCTGTAGTTAGACTCGCATATTGCCCATACCAATATGATCCAATACTGACAAATAAGCTTTGGTATCGGGAAATCCCTAGTTTTTTTTTATTTTATTATTTAGGTATTTGATATTCATCCAAATGCCAGCCCCTCCAATACAAGCCTATACAACAACCTCCATTTACCTTCATTAATGATGCACCCATTAACAACACAACCACGTCCCTGCTTGGTGGCTGATATTCTTCTTTTCTTCAGCTTAATTGTTTAGAAAATGAATCAAGAATTTAAAGTTGCAAAAAAATCTTTCTGAATATTGACAGGTGCAGACAATACATAACCCCAGAAGTGTTATAAAGAGAGATACCCCTTTAACTGGCCTTTATTATGTATCTTTATCATATCATGTGGTGATGATCATGCTTCTATTCATGTACTATGTTGAACTGATGTTTAAATAATCACATGGGTGCAGGAGATGTCATCACAGCGAAACAGTTATGCTGTTACAGCTAAACGTACCTGCAGAAGACAACATTGCTGTTGGGCCGAAGCCTTGTATCTTCATATTTCTTTTTTTTCCCCTTTTTCGCGAAGCTGTTCTACAAGCTCAAGTCACAATGTGTCAGTGGATTGCAACGTGCTGAGTTGGT
The DNA here is from genome assembly GCA_039105355.1 of Benthosema pterotum. Classification (NCBI taxonomy): domain Eukaryota; kingdom Metazoa; phylum Chordata; class Actinopteri; order Myctophiformes; family Myctophidae; genus Benthosema; species Benthosema pterotum. Next base: position 35,042,602 of record CM076967.1, on the reverse strand, counting down.
TCCGCTCCATTTTTAAAGTGAAAGTCTGTGAGGTTTATTAATATCTAGATTTGTGAGACAAATGAAGTTTCTAAAATAACAGAAAGCAGATGTAGATGCAGGATGAGGCAGGCAGGAGGACATCACAGGAGCAATGATATACGTGCTATTGTCTGTTGGTCAGCAATAGGTTACTTGTTTAAATTGTCATTAGAATAATCATAATTGTATCTGTTAAGATAGTTTTAATACCACTCTAAGAATCACTGTGATGGATTTTTAAGACCAATGAGCAATTTCGGCACTGGAAGTCAAGGCACAAATGATCGTATGTCAGGTCGTTGATGAAACTTTGTGACTCCCAGGTCTGAGTCTATGCAAATGGCAATGTCAGTAACGCAAGTGTTATGTTAGTGACGTAACTTAAGTATTTTTATATAAAAGTAATTTTTCATTTTTGTACTAGAAAACATTCCAACAAACATGCCTTTGAAATTCACACAGCTTGCCCAATTGACCACTTAACATTGTGGCCACTTGCCTGCTGTATTCAGATGAGGGGGCCAAGGCGACTTTGAAAACGGTTGGTGACCGCTGGTCCATTGCCTTTTATAAGGTGTAATACGTACTTGCTGAGGTGCAATTGACCTCAGGCATTATTATTACATGAGGTGCGCTTCCGTTTGATAGTGAGATCATTTATTGTTAAAATTTCATCATATAAAAAAGTATATGAAGCACAAATTAAAATATATAATTATATATTGCTGGCCATCAAACTGTTGCAGGTATATTTTCTGCTTCTAAATCTTCCTCTGATGTCCCCTTCCCTGCCCCAGCCCCAGCCCCCGCACCACTAACCAAGAGTGCCATGCAAGAGGTGATTCGAAGACTTAAACCTGAGCCGGAAGTGCTGCCTGAAATTGAAGTGGATGTGAAAACCCCAAAGAGAACTGGAGAAATGACAATGAAAGTGAAGGAATCGTCATTTGTGACGGTGCTCACAGATGAGACCACAGATATAAGCAGCCATCAGCGCCTTCTTGTGTACGTGCAAATCATTGATACCAAAACATTTGAACCAAGCACTCACTTAGTTGCAAGTAAGGTTTGTACGGATGGAACGGGTGCCGGGATTGCAAAGTCTATACGGGAAGTGATGTCGGAGCTGGGCATTCCTCTATCCAAGGTGATGAGTGTAGGATCGGATGGAGCAGCAGTCATGACGGAACAAAGCATAGGCTGCTCGCACATACTGCTTCGGTGCAACCCGCACATGGTGAATGTGCACTGCATCGCCCATTCCCTGGCGGTGTGCACGACGCAAGCAGCAGAGGCAATCTCAGACCTCAAAGAGCATCAGCAGATACTGAGTGAGCTGTTCCTTTATTTCCGGGGTTATTCCAGGCGATCAAAGAGAATCCCAGAAATCCAAGCGTTGCTGAGTGACCTAGTGTTCACCGATGAGGAGTTGCGTTTAGTTCGATGGCTGTCGTACGGCGACGCTCTGAAAACGGTGCTTAGGAACATAGACGGCCTGCTCGCATATTTCAGCCACATGTCCGAGCATGTGGTTGAGTTTGACCTGAGGCAGAAGATTGGCACATTGAAGTTCATCAGCATCAGTGCGCTGATGGTTGACGTGATGGCTCCTGTCTCGTCCTTATCCCTGTTCCTTCAGAAAGAATTTGTCGATGTGGAATTGGTGAGAGTGGCCCTGGAAATGGCCATCGAGGATCTGGAAAAGGTCAAGGCAATGGCTTCACCCAGCCTTGTGGCGTTGACCCGCAAAATCCAGGGCAATATGTGCGGTGATTTCCCGATCACCGGCATTGCATTTAGGTTGGAGTCGCTCTGCATCCAATTCATCGACAACCTGATTACTAACTTGCGTGCCAGGTTTCCCAACACCTCTCTATTGTGTGCGTTCGGTGTGTTGAGTCTCCGTCCCATCCCCTTGATGAGTGAAGAAAAGTTGAAGGTCTTCGGAAACAAGGACCTGGAAGTGCTCATCGCCCACTATGGGAGTGAGAAAACCCACCGATGGAAGGAGAACGGGCGGGACCACTGTACCACCACCCAGCCCCTCATCGACGCCGCACAAACCCGTCTGGAGTGGGCCCTAGTGAAGACAGTGGTCAAAGCGCAGCACTACTCCAGTGACAGCATGTGGCAGCTTTGGGCATTGCTGACAAAGAACCACCAGGACCAATTCCCCAACCTCACCATCCTCGCGCAGTTGGCCACCACCCTGGCCCTGCACACTGCTGGCTGTGAACAAGCCTTTTCTTCTGGGGACCTCATCCTTGCCCCTCAGGGGAACATCCTTGACCCTCAGGGAAACATGGGCAAGCTTTCATTGGAGCATAAGGAACAGCTCCTTAAGGTCCAACCTGGCCCTGCGCGGTCAGAACAGGCCGTGGGCAACTGTAAGCGGTCTGAGGACAGGAATGTTTACAATACTCTAAGTACTAGCAATACTTACTATGTGCCACAGACCTCAAAAGTATTGTACTGTAAGTGATGTTATTTGGTTGAAACCAAATATGTTTTGTTAAAGGGGAATACCATTATCCCACCTAGCATATCATTTTCAACATTGAACTATGTGTTTAATATATCTTGGAGTATATTAGCATTGACTTAATTGTGTTGTCACTGATCATGTCACATTAAGTTCTAGACCTCCAGTTCTATGTTATACAGGGCGGGGTGGAGGGGGGCTGCTATGGGGTTATTAGTCCTCACCAACAAGTATAGTTCCATGTTGAAAATGAGGTGTATTCCACTTTAAATAGTCAAGCTCTAAATTGTGACATAACCATTTCTATCCTGCAGTGGTTTTCAACTAGTGATCCTGATCCCTATGAATCTAAATAATGGACCATTAAACATTAACTATGTAACTTTATTATTTAACTATTGATAGTGTAAAACACTCAATCTGCATTATAAAAAAGCAAACAGAAATGTTGACATATCCTTTTGTTGTGGTCTGAAAGGCCAAAACTCATGAAAAGGTGGTCCCTTGTTTCAAATGCAGAATAAATAATACGAAAAGGGTTGAAAACCACTGCTATAGTGTGTTTGTTTTAATAACGGGGATCTCCACAGCTATTTAATAATAAACTGCCAAGCTGGAGAGATGGGGAGACCACGTTTCTGGACACACGATAACAGAATATTTTCATTAAACACATTTGATACATTAAGAGAGAAAAGTAGGGGACCAAGTACAGAGTAGACTACAGGGAAATTCAGCTGCTCAATGTACACATTAACACCTAGTGAATTCTTAATCTTTGTTCTGTTTTGGTGCTATTACTTTACTATTTATAAGGTGAATAACCATAACGGTATACTTGAAGGCCTGCTCTCCCCCCTTTGTTAATGTCTTGACTGCACTATTAGCGTATTTCACATTGGTATTTTGTTTCACCTTTCAACTAAATCTGGTTATTAGGTTTGTTCTTGCTGCAGTGAGTTATTTCAGTTTGGATAGATACAATAGATACAATAAAGCTCTTTTGGGGATATTGGGTTGTGGGGGGTGGGGTAAATATGCACAGTACTTGTACAATTATTTTAACAGAGATTATTTAAAATAATCTCTCATTATTATTATTATTATTAGTTTGGCCACACCAGAGGACATGTGGAACATACTTTGATGTGTTCTATATGTCACAGCGTATCAGGTAGTTTGCAAACTCACTTGTGAGTCTGCAAAACTGACACTAACCAGTTTTTTTTTTTTCCACAACGTTCCACATGACAAACGTTCATTTTGATTTTGATTATAATTTATCAACAGAAGCGCTTTAGTTTGAGGTTGGGTTTGAGTTTAGGGTTTAGATTAAGGCTGGGATTTGGGATTTAGGTTAACCATACTGCATTAAGCAAAATGGTCTTGAGTTTGCACTCCACTCCCTTATTCCTCTATTGCACTGTCAGTCTGTCACATGTTGTACAGAATTCTTAGTATACTTTTGTTACATATAGGTATGTTCATTATACAGTGAATAACAGTACTGTTACTGTACATTTAGTATGTTCTAGTAACAGTGCTGAGTTATAATTGTTATAAACATTTTATTTTTGTATCTTTTTGAATTTTGGAATTGCGTGGACTGCTGGTATAATAAAGCAGCTTTTGTATATTTTCTTTTTGCAAATAAACTTTCCATATTTTGGATTTCACTTGCTTAATTTTCAAATAGAACCATACAACATCAAATACAAGGCAATGTGGGAGTAATGGAAAGAAGATCTTCATTGTTTCACTGTTGATAGATCTGTATGGTTTCACTCTTCACATTTAATGTTGATAATCTGTACATACAGGTACATTTATACAACTGTGTAGGCTGGCTGACACCAGTTGTTCCAGTGGACAAAACTGACCACTGTTGGATCTGACCTTTTATAGTGTAATTTGCCATTGTTTATATATAGTAATAATAACTGCTGCAAATAGCAGGGTCCAAAACGATCCCGGAAATATGTTTTACTCTGTTCCAAGTAAAAAGCTGGAATTGAAAATCTACTTGAGTAAAATTACAAAGGTATTGGCATCGAAAGCAATCATTAAGCAAAATGTCCTGCATTTCCAAATGTACAGCACTCAAGGCATAGATCTGCCATTTTCAAAAGTGCTTGGTGTGTCTTGCATTACATTTTCTGTTGGTGCCTTCTGATCCCATCCATAGATTTGTACCTGTTGTGTACTGCCACCAGCTCTATGTGACAGCTCTAGATTAATCAGATTTATTTTTCATTATTAGCAATTGTATCCTTTTTTTACAAGAAAAAGAAATGGAATGTGTGTTATGTCAAAAATCTACATTAGATAGAATACTTAATGTAAGATAGATTTAAAGGTGTGTGAGCAGAGCAGCATGTGTAAACTGCCGCTATACTCTGCATTATATTATTGAAAAGTACTCAACTAAAAAGTGGTTTAAAATCTAAAAGTTCTAATATAAGTATTCAATAAATAAGCAGCTGGTGTTTTAGGTTCTGTTCTGTAGATCTCAAATTCCAGCTGGCAACACATTCCAGCAATGATAAGCACCACAATATACTGTATTTGTATAAGTATAATATTGTATAAAAACCTGTATACAATAATTACAAATTCAGTTCATCACAAGACCTCAGGCTTTTCTGACATTTCCCCCAAAATACATTAGTACCAGGGTTATTACTCAAGTATGGAAAAGTATAGAAATTCATTATTTGCTTTTCAAGCTTCAGGCATCTTGCTACAAATGAGACTTTGAGATGTTTAAGACGTGCAATTTGATGTCTGTTTAAATCCCCAGCAGTTGGCTCCAGGTGCCACATTTCCATAGGGGAAAAATATATAATTTTGTGAGAATTGTGATCTCAGTTCTTGTGGAGGAAAATCAAGTTTCACATTTGAACAACAATCATACTAGCTTATCCCCCTTGTCTGCCCTGGGAGTACGGACACCCTAGTCACATACAGTACAGGCAACAGCCCAAGCTGATATCAACTATCAGGCAAGAACATGTGTATGCATAGAGCATCCGGGATAGCTGCATCTGATTGGCTTACAGTAAATGTCCCCTTCTGTGGCAATATCCCCACGGCCCATCAGTGGTCCCCGGGCGCACAGGGGAAAGCAAATCGCTATTTTTGATTGAACATGACAATAATTGTAGATGTTTTTGTTGTCGTTCAGTGACTGCTAAAGCCCCGCCCCCAAGCCCCACCCAGAGTGCTGCTCCCGGGCCCAAGGTGGTGATGACAGTGGAGGAGTTCTACTACGGACAGGTGGAGGGTCAACCGAAAGACAACGACAACCCAGTGCACGACTGCTACCAGTGTCAGATCTGCCGCAACAAACTCATGAACAACATCGGGTCAGTGTCTTACTATGAAACCCACTCGCCATTGTATAATATTTGGCTATTTCAAAGTTTGATGACTTTTGGCGAATTTTGGCAAGCCTATATGGCGTTGTAGTAACCAATTGCATTGGTTGCATGCTGAAAATAGCCAATCTCTCTCTGATATATTGCAAGCTTATAGAATTGTTCTTTCAGAGTTAGTCACTTCCTTTTTTGTCTAGTTTTTATCTGTTGAAAAATATATTTATTAGTTTTAGTCATCACAACACAGTTTTTATTTAATATCTCTGTGGTAAACATTTTAAGGACATTTTAGTAGATGAGCTTTACTCTTTGCTTTACTGTGTGTGTGTGTGTGTGTGTGTGTGTGTGTGTGTGTGTGTGTGTGTGTGTGTGTGTGTGTGTGTGTGTGTGTGTGTGTGTGCGTGCACTGCCCTCCAGGCTCATGCAGCACATGCTGTGTCACTGTGATGTGATCATGTTCCCCAAGACATCAGCGAGCAGCAGAGACGATGACATGGGCACCACATGCAGAGATTGTTATAGGCTGTTCTCCTCCCCTCAGCAGCTCAGGAACCACTACAACCTCGTCCACACTCCCAACCCCTACCCCAGTACGAACCCCCTCCACACACACACGCACATAGGGCTAACAAAAATGTTTGTCAGTTAACCTTTTTTTACGGATTAAAACAAGGTCAAATTAAGCTGTGATAGCCAAAACTGAGCAGAAGGGACTAGGGAGAAATCATTGTGTGACCTTGATCTAAGTCGGCACCATTTTACGAACAAACTCCCCCTTCCCTTGACCGTTGTGAGTTTTTCACAGCGTTCTTCTGACTTTTAATCGGCTGACCACCTTAAAGATTGGCTGTTTTGGGAGAAAAATAGACATTTTACAAGCTCTATAATTTTGGTTTGAAAAACAGAGGTAATAGAGGATTAGGATTAAATTAGGTTATTTAGGATTAATCGTGTTCCACGATATTTCACTGAGAACTGAGTAGTTTACAAGTATCCTCCTTCTGCAGGTATATGCAAGATCTGTGATTGGGCGTTTGATGACGAGACCATCTTCCTTAATCACATGAAGACCAATCACAAGCCTGGAGAGATGCCATATGCCTGCCAGGTAAAATGACTGTAGACTGATTGTGTGTGTGTGTGTGTGTGTGTGTGTGTGTGTGTGTGTGTGTGTGTGTGTGTGTGTGTGTGTGTGTGTGTGTGTGTGTGTGTGTGTGTGTGTGTGTGTGCGCGCGTGTGCGCGTGTGTGTGCGTGCGTGTGTGCGTGCGTATTAGGGCATTAACGACTTGAGATTTTTTCAAGTCGACTTGTCAGACAGTCGTGGTGGTTCTCCGAGGGGGGTCGGGGATCAAATGGTGCCGCTATGACGCCGGCGCAGTGCTTACACAAAACACACCGCGAGGCTACGCATGAAGCATGTGGCAAACAAAACAATATTGGCACACAGTGCAGCACAACGTCCACTATGGCCAGCCATAAAACACACAACGTTCTAACCACACGTTAGAACGCAACAGAAGACATACACACACGCTGGTTCTTGAAGATGAGGAATGCATTGTCTAACATAGCGGCCACATTATCAGAATACTAACCATTTACATGTAGCCTCCTCCTCCACCACCACCATACCGCGCCGCTTTCTTTTCTGATCCATTCAGTAAATTAATGAGAACGACGCGGACAGAAGCATGCGTAGCCTAATGCGAAACGAGGAACAAGACGGTCACTGTAGCACGAGGACGAGTTGGTTGATGAAGTCCTGTATTTCGTTGACACTGTTTGCTGTTCGATCTGATCTGTGTACGTAATGATCAGTGGAACGCCGCGCGCCGCCGCGCCCAGAGCGCATGCAGCGGCAGTAAGTTGGTAAGCCTAAATTAAGGCTTTACTCCGATAGAGTTGCAAAGGAAACTTCAAAGGAGACTTCTGTCCGTGAGTGACAGTAACCAATATTACAGTTGAATTATATACACACGCGTCGCACATATAGAGAAAGAAAAAAAGGGGAAGACAAAGGTAAATGTTTAATTCCTCCTCCTTACTCCTTCGCTCGGAGGAAGGGGAAAAAACAACTTATCGACTCGTGCTTTTTAGAGTCGACACGTGTTATGCAAATCGATGCATCGATGTATCGATTTTTTGGTTAAAGCCCTAGTGCGTATGTACCTGCCTGGGTCTGTTGGAATCACACATGTTTGGACTGGATCTCGGCCTGTTCGAGAAAATTCCATAATCTCACCAATAGGCTCAGTGATGCTGCATCATGCTCAACTGTGCAGATGTACAGCCTCTGACAATTTGGGGGAGAAGTGTTTCTTGTGTTTCTACAATCGCATCACCTGTGCGATGGAAGATAATTCAACCTCCAATAACAATCTCAACCTCTCCTTTCCTCTGCAGGTGTGTTCATATCGCTCATCTTTCTACAACGACGTGGTGAATCATTTCAAAGAGAAGCATTCAGGACACTTTCATCTGCTGTGTATCTTCTGTCTGAAAGTCTTCAAGACCGGCCAGTGTTACCAGGGACATTTCCTCAGACACAAGGTCAGAACGCACATACACTAATATGCTAGAAAATTATTATTATTATTATTTATTTGTTTGTTTGTTTATTTATTTTTAAGTGAAGTATACTGTATGCATTTTTAAAGCAAACATTTTGGGTGTCCCTTTTGAGAAGCACTGAGTAGCAAGCAAAATATATGCAAATATATTTAAATAATCAACCCTCAGCTGTTATTGAATATTGAATTCATCACATCATGTGAAGCGTACAACACAGTGACCATTGGTGCGTCGGTCTGCCTGCCTGTCCCCATGTCTGTGCGTCCCTCAGAAAGGACAGGGCTTCCATTGTAGCAAGTGTCGTCTGCAATTCGTCATGCTGAAGGACAAAATGGACCACAAGCATCAAGACCACAAGAGCTTTCAGCGTCCAGAACGGCTCAAGGGCCTCCCTGCGGGGGCCAAGGTGTGTGTGCGCGCAAAGCAATACAGTTGGATATTTAAATTATATTAGTAGTAGTACTAGTTGTGTAATGTTTATATTTGAAGTTGGGTGTTTTTGAAGAACATTAAAGGTAGGGGAAGTGATTTGAAATTCATGGTGTAGTACCAGCCTGGTGCACTAGGGGCCCCCAACAGTAGCTACACTATGTGACCTGCTGCTCTCTCCTGATTGGAGGAGAATTGTGGTGACCTGGGGAACTTTTATTAGCTCCTCTGCTAACGTGGGGGAGGGGGAAACTCCATATGTGGTTTCCACACCTTATAATAGAGCATTTTAACAGAAAAAAAATATTTTTTGGGTGATATCTGACAAAAGTGAAATCACTTCCCCTACCATTAACGTTTTAATCACATACTGTATTACTTGCAGGTGACCATCAGGTTGTCACATCCGACGCCCGTCCCAGTTGCGGTCACACCTCGAACTCCCATCACACATCCAGTGGCGGTCACTGGCCTCGCCGCCCCGCCTTTGTATCCGAAGGCAGTCACTCGCCCCACCCCCCTTAACATCAAACCAATCAGCATCGACACTGAAGAGCAGCAAAATACAATCACAGCCGTCAAGACTTCAAAGACGGGATACAACAGAACGCAAACCGTGAGGTCAGCCTAACTTGATCCCCCAAACAGCTGTATCCTCCTGAACTGATAACCCTTGACTTGTAACCTCCTAAACCCTATGTATATCATAGGAATCTCAAAAAACAGCTACAGTACATAGATATATTTCAACTCTCATACAGTGACGTCATGAGCTCTGAGTGTTTCTGAGTGTTTCTTTCCACTGTGGATAATTAACAGAGCTGTAATCAAACGGGTTTGCGTTTGTTTGGTGTCTTCCAGTACTCTGAGGTGTATGGAGTGTGGAACAAACGCCTCCGATCTCTTTGCTCACTTTCCCACCTACGTGCGCTGTCTGCTGTGCACGTTCAGCACCTGCTGCTCCCAGGCCTACGCCTCCCACATGATCCAGTAAGTCTTAACACGCCTGTAAAATAGAAACCACCACGCATCCCCAGAGCACTTCTACAGTATATCGTCCATGTCATTCCCCAAGTCTCTATAGCAGCCATATTGGAAATGCCAAGGCCAATTATTTATTTGGCTTTCACAAGTTAAAGATCTACAAGGATCACAATCCTGTTAAAACAGTTCCAACACTTTTTTACAAATGCTCAGGGGGTTAGGTTTAAGCATAGTTTTTGGTAAGGTTAGGTTTAGGGCTAAGTTTAGGGTTAGCGTAAGGTCGAGGTCGCAAAATGATCTCGCTGTCCTTCTTCACAGGTCTTACCAATGATTGATGGCCACTGCTCCTTTCAGCCTAATTACTGTCTATGAAAAATATTAAATACAGGCAAAAGTAAAATAAAAATTATCTTAATTCATTATTTGATTAAATCAATTAATTTCTAGCAGCATTATTATTATCTGTGTGACTCTGCAATCAATCAAATCTTCAGTCACAATAAGAAATCATTTGCATTTTGTGATGTATGGAAAGTAGCTCATCAAGCTAATATGTTATAAAATTATGTACCTCGATTTTGTATTATTTTGTCAACATTGTGATGTCCTTAATATATTCCTCTTTATTCCTTTTCTCAGCAAACATGTCCCGCTCTCCTCCCGACGCAGACGAAGACCTCCACCCTGGTATAATGAGCACTCAGTCGCTTTTCTCTGCACTCTACACAATCATATCAGGGTCTGTTTTGTGCAGCCTTTTATTCATTGTGTTTTGTTGTGTTCTGATGTGATCTATTGTGCTCTCACTGTGTTCTAATGTCTCCAGCCCGTACCATTTGAGGTGTTCAAGCTGCGACTTTGTCCCTCGGACTGGAGACCAGATGGCTAAACACCTGGTGTTCAATCCAAGTCACACATCCATGTGCAGTACCACCCGTAAGTGTCTGTCTGGGATTGAATTCTATTGATGCCAGATTTCACTGGCCAATATGTTGAGATGAGCAAGAGTGTGTGAAATTACTATACCAGACAAAATACCTTCAACTCTTCTGCCTGTCAATATTTAATCTTTGAAACTACTGTTTTTTTTTATCATTATCACATTTCTTGCACAAACTGCCAGCAGCCCAAATAACTCAATTCCCAAACGTTTTTTTTGGGGCATGTATACATAATACAAACGCCAAGAGGTGTATTGTCTGTCGGCCACCGGGCTACTTGGGAACCTCATAATACAGTTTTGCGTCTTTGTATCCCGCAGCCTTTGTAAAACCCAGCGTATACGCCTCCGCCAAGGCCCGCCAGCCCGGCCCGATGCAGAATGCCATCTGCGGGGCGTACACCGCGCCGGACGCGGCGTGGCGGCAGCCACACAACTGGACCAATCCGATCCGTGATAGCTTCGCAGCCGCCGAGTTCACCCAGAGGAGCGGGCCGCACCACACCCTGACCCAGAAGGCAGACGCCATGGACTACTTCAACTTGCTGTTCCCCACCAGCCTGGTGGAGCTCATTGCACACGAGACCAACGCCCACGCCTCCGCCCACCAGGACCTTCACTGGGAGCCCGTCACCACCGATGACATCAGGAGCTTCCTTGGCCTGGTGAGAACTGTTTCTTCTCTTGTTTTGTGATCACAATCAGGGCCAGATCTAGGCATGGGCATGGGGAAGGCAATGCCCCCCTAAATGCCTTGACTGCCCCACCAAACGTGATGACATGCGAAACAACCAATATTTCAAAGATATTTTAAATTAAAGTGCTTATAAATAAAATAATTTGAAACACTACTACTGCTACTAACTAACTACAACTGTGGCACCACTAAACCAACACCATTCCATCATTCAAAACAGAAAACTCTCTGTCAGACCTTTAACTTTATGCATGCTTTGTACCTGTTGCAACTTCAACAACAACTGATGTTACTATTGATGCTTACTTGCTTAATATACATGTAAGTCCTGTAGCCGCCCCATACCATTTTCATTTAAACTCTTTAGTTCTGTGACTCAGAAGATTCTGGGTGACAGAACTATAAAATTAAATGAAAATGGTATGGGGGCGGCTTCAGAGATATGAATTCCATTAAATGGGGCTCTGTCACAAAATGCATTGGATCCATGAAATTGAAATGCCTGAGAATCACGGCTGTTGTTGGGGTCTGTGGTATATCTATTCAAATCCACATTTGTGAGCTAATTGGTGTCAATTTGGGGGTCCTTGGCATGATTGTTTTTTTTAAGAAAGCTGTATACACACACAGGTGATCCTGATGGGCACCAAGACCCTGCCAGACATCTCCCAGTACTGGGATTGGTCGATTCACGACAACGGCTACACATTCTACCATGCCATGAGCTTCAAGCGCTTCCAACAGATCTCTGCCAACATCCGGATGGGCAATGAAGACCAAGGTCAGTGGTGAACTCAACTTAACCTTACTTAACCCCTGGAGTCAAAGTGTAGATTTTCCTGGTCCGATGTTGCTCAACTACAAATGAGAGTTGCTCAGTCAAATCTTTACTTTGTATAGGACTGTTTCCCAAAGTCACAATTCTTTGGTGTTGGTAGACAGGAACCTGTTTTGGGGTTCTTTTTACTGCAGCAGACATTTTTAGTTGAAGTTTAGAATGGACACCGCCCTATATTGATTCAATTCAGTGATTTTCATGAATAAAAAAATCTACAAGCTCACAATGTGTCTAATTGCGATTCATTGTGAGCCTTTACGTAGATGGTCTGTTTTCACTAGATCCCAGAGAGACATACAGTCACTCTTTTGGGTAAAAAGTTTGGAAACCAGTTAGACAGTTAGTCAGAATGCATCTCTGTAGTCTGGGAGAAAGGTGGTTGGTGGAGGGAATGGCATGTGCTAGTGTCAATAAAATCAACTGACTCAACAAAGGGTTTACAGACACTCATAATGTACGTAATACTTTGCACTACTGTGTCTATACTGCAGAAGAGGACCCCCTCTGCATGTTCAGAGCCATGCTGGAGCTGCAGGCCACAGCCATGTGGACCGTCTATCGCCCTCGCTGCTGCCTGACCATAGACCATGCGCTGCTGCCCCAATCCAAAAGAGGTAGGGGCGGGAATCTCTACAGGGATGATTCGACGATTCCCTACGATTTCATTATTAATCAATTACATTTCCCAAACAAAACAAAAGTGCTTTTTAATGATGAGATTTATTTTCTTCCATTTAACCATTCTATTTTTTTGCACTACAAACAAACCAAAAACATTTGGTTCCAGCATTGTTCCAGCATAAAAAACAATCCTAAAAAAACATATGTTTGACATTTGTGAATCAATGAATAATCGTCCTTGTCCATTTCACAATTAATCAATGATTGGATTTTGATTTCCTAACCAAAGGTCCGCCGGGGACCAGCGACCCTCGCAGCCAGCCAGAGATCTGGCTACTCTGTGACTCCAAGTCGGGCTACTGCCACCGCGTGTCCATCCAGGGCAGGGTGGCGGCCGAGGAGGAGTCGAGCCTGGAGACCGGCTTCCGCGTGGTCCCCGCGTTGATGGAGGGACTGGGGGACAAGTACCACCAGCTGTACCTGGCCAACTCGCTGGCCTCCGTTCCCCTCATGGCCATGCTCCTGGACCAGGTACTCTATGAGACAAGCACACGCAAGAGAAAGCTGAATAGGCCGATGTCTCCCCCATGACACAAACTAGTATAGAGGGATCTACATGCTCAGTGTGTCGCTATCACAAGCTTGCTTTTCGTGTTTTTGTGAGCTTGTATATCGCCTATTTTCGGGACACAACCGAGCACTCTTTAACTAGTGGAGATGCGTTGCAATGACATGGAATTCTAAACCAATTTGTTCAATGCAAAATACTTCGTTCAACTTCAGGTAACTTCAGGTGAAAAAAAGCAATTCTCCTGAATGCTGTCATGGAGAGACAGACATTTGCATTTCATTCACCATAGGAAAATCCTGCATTCATGATGTGTAAAAAGGGCTGTTGTTTCACATTCTGGTAAAAGGGCAAGAGCTGACACCCCCTTTGATGTCTCTGTGTATGTACCTGCGTTCCGGTGTAACGAAAACCTTCTCCCATCCATCTACCAGGCCATCTACGCCTCCAGCTCCTTCCCTCCACCCAGTCCCATCCTGCCCGCTGCGCTGTGGGACAGCGGGCGACTGTACCTGCCCGGAGACTTCGTGCAGAGGCGCTGTGGGCCTCTGCTGGCCACGCGCTGGCGGGACACCAAGGAGATGGGCTGCCTGTGCACCAACGCCTCGCCGGGCGCACCCGACACGGTGTGGAGGAGGTCTCAGACCAAAGCCGGAGAGCTGGCCCCCATGCAGGTCAGTAGAAGTGCTCTGTCTCTTGATTAAAACATTGTGTCCTATCTAGTTTCTGAATAACATAATATTCAAAGATTTCACCACGTTTTCACGATTTTTCAAAAATAGCAGAGATACAAGCTCATAGCGCGCCACTCGGTGGCGCGCTATGAGCTTGTAGATCTGCTATTTTTCAATAGTTAAAACATAATGCTTAGGACACCAAAACGCGTTCAGTACACTAAGGGTTAATACATTGCTGCTATAACATATCAACTAATTGTAAGAAATGACAACCACTGGCACAAAGCATGTTTGTGTGGTTCATCGGTGACACACACAGCAAGTTTGAAGTAAGTCACTCGAAGGGTGGCCAAGTTATGCCTCAAACATACACACAGATTCCATGTATTAATGTAATAGATGGATTATCATTTAGATATGTTTTATTATAGATGATATGGTAGACATTCTTGCAGGCTTATGCAAAGGTTAAAATGAGATTATAGCATGTAGTTGTTGACCTAAAGTGTGTATATTTCCAATGTACACATCATTGATTTGTTTTTTATATACTGTATATTATACTTGACGGTTCTTGGCTTACCTGATTTTTTACCTCTGATTTCTATGCCCTGTGTTTTCACTGCTTACTGTAAATTGATCTGGATTAACTAAACTGTATTGTTGTTTTTCATCTCCAGAGACCAATGGCATTCCGGCTGCTCCAGGAGAACATGAGAGGTGTGGACATCTGCAAGCAGCTGTTGGCCTGTAATCCACTAGGTATGGCTGTCACCATTTCACATTTAAGTTGACACGTCATTGTCTCAAATAATTGCGATTAACGATTTAGTAGTGGAAATTGGAACATTATCATGGAAATGATTGCTTGTTGGCTCTCAGGCTTTGCACAACCATTGCACAGGACAGATAACTGAAGTATACCAAGACACTACTGGCATTTTATACTTAAAAATAGCTGTTCTACAAGCGTACGTGTCATAGAGTGGCGTCTTGTGAACTGACCTCGATTGTGACTGCGGCTAGGGGGCATCCCAGACGACCGGTACTGGCGCCGTCTCTTCTGGTTCCTGGTGAACCTGAGCATCGTCAACGCCTTCATCCTGCTGAGGGAGAGCCGTAAGGACAACCCTCCCAACTGGGTGCACAACGGCCTCTTCTCCCAGAGCAACTTCCGCAAGCGGCTGGGCAACCAGCTGGCCAAGTGTGCACAGAAAGCCTTGGAGGAGCTGGACTCCCCCCAGGTAGTATTGCTTTCACCCACTAGAAGCTACGACAGTGCAAGAAGTATCACTGAGGCTTTATAAGATTCATAATGAGCCAATATAGTGGAGGTGAGGTGGAGTTAGATTCTGTTTATAAACACAGTGTTTGTACACACTAAAGTTGCCTCTATTACCTTTAAATTATTTTTCAAGCAGTGATTAATCTGATTATTGACAATTTGACAAACTAGTTGTTTCATCTTGCGCATTGGATTTTATTCTGCCATTGGAAAGCACTTTTGTAACTTTGTTTTAAAAAGTGTTTTATAAATAAAGTCTATTAGCATCATTAGTAATACTTTATTATTACTATTATTATTATTACCCCTATTACCCTTATTTATTATTATTATTATTTTTACCTGTGCCCGCCAGACACCGGCCTAATTAGGATTGCGATGCAAGTTGGGGATGAAAATCAGTCAGACAAATCAGAAGTCTAAAATCAGTCATTAACGTTGTCATGTAGCCTGCCAAATAGATCTTTTTTAGTTGACTAAATCAACTGTAGATTTGGTTGACAACATTCTCATGATATTTAGTCTGCTAAAAACTAGACTAAACCCTAAAACATTGTCCCTGCCCCCTACAGGACAGCCCATTCGCCGACCACCGCCTGACCAAGGTGGAGCCTCTCAAACAGCGGCACCGCATCGTGAAGGTCAGTCAGTGATATAATTATACATGTTCTTATAGTGCTTATTCTATCATTCTTTGGGATTTTATCTCCAATTTCTTGTGTTCATTCATAAATGTATGAGCTACTTGATCAAACTACAGCTTCACACAAAAAGCCCAAAAGTCTCAAATCTGCTACTGTGAGTAATGTTATTGTGAGTGAATCTACTTAGGCTTTTTGTGTGGACTGTCTGGGTAAATATTACATTTAGTTGCCTGATTCATTATATTATATTGTATTGTATTGTATTGTATTGTATTGTATTGTATTGTATTGTATTGTATTGTATTGTATTGTATTGTATTGTATTGTATTGTATTGTATTGTATTTTAATGATTTTATATGTATTATTTTTAAAATAAGGTGAGCATCGGCGGCAGGCGCTGTAGGATGTGTACGAGGAAGAACCTCCGGCGTGAGAGTGTGTATGGGTGTTCTGTGTGTCTGGCCAACCTCTGTAAGGACGGCAGCTGCTTCTGGGACTTCCACGGCCTTCCCACTCCCATACAAGGTCTCCCTTCACGTCCCTCACTGAATATAAAGTGCATTATTTTAACGTTACTGATGTACCAGCAGAGCATTTATACTGTTGCTGTAATAAACTGTGTTCTGTCTTCAACAGGGTCAACAAAAATTGGATTTCTCCATGACGCAAGGTAAACAGCACCACACACAAGAATCAAAGGTAGCAGATATACAAGCTTGAAGGTTGTAGATCTGCTACTTTGGAAATTGAATGCTGAAAAGTAACAGTTCTGGACATATGAGGTTTCAGATATGCACAGTTATGTGTGTGTACTTTATAGGCAGGTGTTTTGATTCCTTCTCCTTGGTGTTCTAATTTTCAGCTCAAAAGTGGGGTTCTCCTCAGACCAGCTCTTCAGCACAAAGGAGGAGCCGGATGACGGCACTCTGATAGACGAGATGGACGAAGCCATGGCTCCCATTGAGGAGATCTCGTCGGGAGACGAGGAGATGGAGCCGGGCGACCTCCCAGGGTTCCCCACTCTGGAGGACGCGGCGGAGGAGTTCCGAGTGGCAGATTATGAAGACCCCCCGCTGCTCGGGGAGGACTCTCTGACCTCCCGCCAGTTGAGGATCTGTCTGCTGGCGATGTGTGTCGGCCTCCAGCAGGCCTCCAGAGACTTCAACACACAGGTAGGGCCGTCGCCATTAATAATGGTCATCATCAAACCTGGATGTTTACGCGGGAACGCCTACTGAGTGAAAAATACTTTCTACTCTTGACAGCACATACGGCCAAACAGAACAGTCCTATCTGGTTGCGTTGAATGTTTGCCTTTTAGGCTTTGTAACAAATTTCACATGGCAGATATACTGTAGAAATAACTTCTAAATATACAAATTACTAACACGCTTAATGATTGTTTTTCTAAAAAAGGAAAAAAAAAAAAAAGGAAAGATTTCTGAAATAGTTCATCAAAAAGTTTGTGTTATAAATGTGATGATTGATTTTTGAGAAATCTATGGGCAACTTTGAACATGGAAGCAATTGACTTTTATGCAATATTTGTGACAAGCCTACACACAGTTTATTATAGTTTTGAGCTTCATTTTATGTATTTTGTATTTTATTTTATATTTTGTATCTTAAAATTGTATTATTATTTAGTAGAGTATTCAAATCAGTATGGGATCAACATACTTATTTTCTTTTGCCAATCATATCTGTCCTCTGCTGTCACCATGTGGTCACTGGTTGACTTGCATACATACAGTGTCATAGATCATGAGTTCGGGAATTCTTCCCAGATGGTATGCTTTAAGAAAAGAGCACACAATTTCTACTTTTAAAAGATAGCTCTGATTTCCATGATTACCCCTGGGCAGTAGGGCTTATAATTGTGGAAATTATCTGCAATCCATTAAAAAATATAATAACCACGGCCTGCTCCACCCAGCCTCAGGTGATCATGGCCTGGCTGAAGGAGAGGAGGAAGAAGCTGAAGAAGGAGAGCAGAGAGTCGTCGCTGTCGGAGGGAGAGGTGGACATGCTGGAGTGGGTGCTGGTGGTGTTGGAGCAGCAGGCTTTCGTCACGGAGAGCCTGCTGTTCCAGAAGGCCCAGGTGCTGAGGAGGAAGGGCAGCTTCGGCAGCGGCTTCCGCATCTCCTACGACTGGGCTTTGGTCTTTATGCTGCGGGTACGTACACCTCCTATGACTGGGCTCTGGTCTTTATGCTGCGGGTACGTACACCTCCTATGACTGGGCTCTGGTCTTTATGCTGCGGGTACGTACACCTCCTATGACTGGGCTCTGGTCTTTATGCTGCGGGTACGTACACCTCCTATGACTGGGCTTTGGTCTTTATGCTGCGGGTACGTACACCTCCTATGACTGGGCTTTGGTCTTTATGCTGCGGGTACGTACACCTCCTATGACTGGGCTTTGGTCTTTATGCTGCGGGTACGTACACCTCCTATGACTGGGCTCTGGTCTTTATGCTGCGGGTACGTACACCTCCTATGACTGGGCTCTGGTCTTTATGCTGCGGGTACGTACACCTCCTATGACTGGGCTCTGGTCTTTATGCTGCGGGTACGTACACCTCCTATGACTGGGCTCTGGTCTTTATGCTGCGGGTACGTACACCTCCTATGACTGGGCTCTGGTCTTTATGCTGCGGGTACGTACACCTCCTATGACTGGGCTCTGGTCTTTATGCTGCGGGTACGTACATCTCCTACGAGGGGCCTCTGGTCTTTATGCATTATACTTTATGCTCCTTTTTTCCCCACTGATGAAAACTAACTAAAATCTATTAAAGCCATGATGACTAAATATACTGGCAATTTTGTCAACAAAATAAAAAGTATGAAGGGAGGGATTAAATGCAGAAGACATAATGTTGTGTTTGGTTATGCTTGAGTGTTGCACTCTGAAAATGTCACATCTACAATCTTTAGAAGGGAGGAGACCCGCACACCACCACTTACTGGTTCAAGAGCATTTATTTAAAGTGAGCAACGTTTCGGCCTTGCGGCCTTCTTCAGGCATATTTAGAATATGCCTGACAAACAATATATACTGTATATACAACAAGGGTCTAGACAACCAATCACATTGCATATTCTAGTCAAACAGGTAGCAGCTGTGAAAAACCCACTCATGTGACTGTGGTGCAGCACTTTACAATCTTGCAACATAGGCAGTGTTGCTTTTGTCGACTAAGACTAAGACTAAAGACTAAGTCGACTAAGGTTTTTAATATTTAGTCAACTAAGACTAGACTAACAAAAATGAATTTCAGAAGACTAATTGGGACTAAAAGATGTGTGTTTTCAAAAGACTAAGACGAAGACTAAGACTAAATCATAACCTAAGACTAATGGAAATAGGAAACATTTTTAACTTCTTTTTTTCTTTCTTTTTAAGTATGTGAACATATCTTCAGTATAGATTGCATACATTTTCAGGAAAGGGACTTATTACTAATGCAGTAATTTTATACAAAGAAATAAAACGCAACATCTTTCATACTAAAAACTATAAATCTGTATAACATATATAAACCTACAATGCATTTGTATGTAAGACTAAACTACCAAGACTAAGACTGAAAGACTAAGACTAAAAAAAGACTAAGACTAAAAAAAGACTAAGACTGAGACTAAGACTAAATCAATGTTGATATTTTGTCAACTAAGACTAGACTAAAAAAATGAATTTCAGAAGACTAAATGGGACTAAAAGACTAAATGTGTGTTACTCAAAAGACTAAGACTAAGTCAAAATATTCTCAAACAAACAACACTTCTTGCAACATAGGCAGTCATGACCTGGCTTCAGTCAGTTTGATCAAACCATTGATAGAATCTACTTTCGAATACACATCATAGTTTTACATATTGTGTTTTACACAGAGCTCTAGTGGGGAGGACTCCTTTCTACAGTGTTTTTACAACTCATAGATTAGACACAAAACGTTTAGCTGTAAATCTCATTTCTTTGCTTGAATCCACCCCTGCTATGTCCACAGCACGGTCTGGGCCCGCAGCGCCCGGGCAGGAAGCCCTCGCTGAGTCGCGTCCTGCCCCCGTCCATGCAGGAGCGGGTCCAGAGCTTCCGCGACTTTACCCAGAGACAGATCCAGGCGAGCAGGCTGCCACCTGCCGCCGTGGCTGCCATGGATGAGCTGTGCGTGTTCGTGGACTTGAACTACCTGCACGGCAGCTGCACGGCGGCCCAGCGCGTGGAGGCTCTGAAGCTGAGGGGTTCCGGGTCGGGTTCTGGATGTCCTCTGCTGACGGTCTACCTGACAGTTTTGTCTGATGCCACTGTACTGCCAGGTATCAATGATGTTTTTCTTATCCATGGACTTATCCATGATGATCTGTTTTGGCCTTTTGCCTTTATCAATAGTTTTGAGTAAAGAGAGACAGGAAAGAGGCAGAGAGAGGGAAGGGGAGAGACATGCAGACATTCAGGCCAAAGCCTATATGTGGCATGCACCCGGACCACTACGGCAGCAGGCATTCCTATGATGATCTTCTTAGCCATTGGGCTACGGAGTACTTATTTGGATTCATTGAATAATAATTATGTTGTTAGGTCAGAGTCCATTTAGCCACTATGATCACCACTCGGTGTGACTCGGTCTCATCAGCATATTTTTATGTTTTGATTAGGTCTGCCAAAATTCTTTTGGAGTAGATGTCAGTTAGATAGCTATTTCATGAGATTGCTCCCTCATAGTTTTGTTTACTTGATGCTGATCACATTGACATTATCTCTTTGCCCTCTTGTCCTTTTGAGACTGTACCTGTTTAATAGATTAAGATATACAATCTATAAGAGTGCTTGTGGATATCTATCTTCACTACTTTCTTTAATGTTTTTTTTTTTTTTTAAGAAAAAAACATTTTCTCTTTCTTTTTTATAGTTTTGCCCTAAATGAAATTGCTTATTAATGGTTTATATTTCATAATGCATTAGTGATGACTAAGCTCTCTACTGGCAGGCCTGGTGCTGTTGAAGAGCAGTGGCTCGTGGCCGGCACTGGAGGAGGGTCTCCTGGTGGAGACCAGGCCCACCGCCTTCAGCCACGAGGACGGCATGGAGCTGTGGAGGGGCAAAGTGTGGCACCGCCACCTCTCCAGCCTGAGCCGCCCCAGGAAACACCTGCTGGTGTTGGACAGCCACCGCGAGCACCTGTCCCAGGCGTCCCTGTGTGCCCTGAGTGCCATGGCCACGCTGCCGGCCGTGGTGCCCGCCGGCTGCAGCCAGAGCCTGCAGCCGCTGGACATCTGCCTCCGCCCAGTGCTGCAGAGATACCTGCTCCACCGCTGGGCCTGCGCCATGGCCACACCCCTGCAGGTACACCGCAGTAGGCCTGGGGTGCACACTAGACACTGTTTCCTTAGATCGGTAGTTACATGATACTTGGAAAAGTATGGTAATACATGTATTTATTAGTGTGACAACGTCTTGTTATGTTCATTTATTTGACGTGGACTTTACAGGCACTGTGGACTAACCCGGTGCATTGCTTACAGTGTATTGGCACGAGTGCTAGTTTTGTCTAAAAGACTAAAACTCAATTATATACCCAATAATATAGAAAAACTCATATATACTGGACAATTTATATTTACCATTAAAGCAAACCCCAATACATTAACTTTTGAAAAGTACATAATCATTCAAGTAATCAGACAGAAACTTCAAACTATTCATGTTAACACACTATTTTATAATTTTCTCCTACAACATGGTTTCACAAAAAAAACACACAGAGAGCAAAAAATAAAATCCACCTGTGACTATAGACCTGGTCACAACGCGAAATGCATGAAGACAGTTAGAAGAAGACAGATAGATTTTTAAATGATGGCTTAAATGTATTGAACTGCCTTGCAGGACGCGTGGACGGCGAAGGATCTGGAGTTGAGCGTATGTCATCTGCTGCTAGACTTTCTGCAAGAGGCCCTGCGCTGCCTGGCCTCCCACACACACCTCCTGAAGAGATCCTTCCAGCTGGCTGGCATCCTCCCTGGAGGAGGTACTGTATCACTGTTATCATCACATAGTCCATCCCTAAAGGATGTACTGTATCACTGTTATCATCACATAGTCCCTCACTAGAGGAGATACTGTATCACTGTTATCATCACATAGTCCCTCACTAGAGGAGATACTGTATCACTGTTATCATCACATAGTCCATCCCTAAAGGATGTACTGTATCACTGTTATCATCACATAGTCCATCCCTAAAGGATGTACTGTATCACTGTTATCATCACATAGTCCCTCACTAGAGGAGATACTGTATCACTGTTATCATCACATAGTCCCTCACTAGAGGAGATACTGTATCACTGTTATCATCACATAGTCCCTCACTAGAGGAGATACTGTATCACTGTTATCATCACATAGTCCCTCACTAGAGGAGATACTGTATCACTGTTATCACATAGTCCATCCCTGGAGGAAGTACTGTATCACTGTTATGACATAGTCCTTTCCTGGAGGAGGTACTCTAGTATATAATCATATATTATTAATGTATAATAATAATCACAATAATGGGCGAGTTGTCTTCACAAAGGAGAAGACAACTCACACAGGTGGAGTGGGTGGAATGGGTGAGTTGTCTTGTTACCCTGCAGAATCCCTCAAACTGTTCCCTGTCTGTTCACAACGAGCCTCAATCTTGCAAGCTTGTCGGCAAGCTCACAACATTGAATGAAATCTTGTTTTATTAGTCATTTGTTCATTTTTCCTTCCTGTGGTTAGTGTAATTTAGTAATAGAAAATATAATTATATTTAGTCTTTTTTCTTTCTTTTTTTGTGTACAGCAATCAGTTCTCAATGAGTCAATATTTCCCTGCCCTGCTATAGGAGAAGGCCAGGAGGAGAAGCAGAGCCCTGAGGAGGTGCAGGCACACCTCCTCCGCAGCCTCTGGGAGGCACTGGTGGGAACAGAGGCAGCGGACAGAGAGGAGTCCACTGACGAACTGGAGGAGATGCTGGAGGATGAGGGAGGAGAAGAGGAGGAAGAGGAGGAAGAGAAGGAGTGTGCCAAGGAAGGAGCGGAGGAGGTAAGGGTGGAGAGGAAGGAGCCAGAAGAGGAGAGGAGAGAGGAGGCGGGGACGAGGACAGACAAAGTGTTAACAACAGAGGATGCAAAGACAAAAACGGTGAAAACGGGAAAATATGGAGGCGAAACGGAGGAAATAAAGACTGGAGTAGACGGGGAGAGAATGACTGTGAGGTGCCTAACAGAAGCCCATAGAGAGATGTCTCCCACGTGTCCTTGAGCAAAGCACTTCACCAACAACTCAACAAACTTGTGTGTTCCTCTGGGACAGTTGAGACGAGAGACAATGAGATGCAACGCAACTGTAAAGAAAGTGAAAAGGACTAGGTGATGACAATGTGAAGACTCTACACATGATGTTAGACGGGGGCTGCACAAGTCTCATGTGTCTGGTAGCTGGCTGGTAAGGTAATGGGTTTGAGGTCTGTAACAGCCTGAGATCTGTGCCACATCAATGTTGAAAGCTGGTCAGATTCCAAGCTGGACATGGTTCAGATCTGAATCAGTCTGCTTTTGGCTGCCATTGTAAATGGGGCCATATTACAGACCTGTAATGTTCCATTCTGGAATGTAGTGTCATTTCTCAAACGCTTGTCAACCAGTAGTGGTTCCACAAACACCAATGGAGCATTCTAAACTACGGTAGTGGATTGGTGGATTCCAATGCATCAGCTGTACAGTATCTGTATTTACCTTACCATGACAGGTATATTTGTGAAAATAGTCCATTGTGAAATATTAAAACCCACACATTTCTATTGCTTTAAATAGATTGTGCAACCCTTCTCTGCAGCATGATGTTGCTCTACATGGCATCATTCCACAATGGTGACTTTCTGTTTTAATGGTATGGGATTTGTACAGTATATTAAAGAAATGCGCCTACAACTGTTTGACTGTGGTTGCGTCTGTCGTGTATTTTAAATAGTTACTACTAAAACAGACAAAAATAAACCGATCTAAGAGTAGTTCTTAATTAAACCAAACCAACAGCAGAGTGGAAAACCAGGTAGGTGTTGAATGAAAGCAGAACCAGTGTGATCAGCCACTCAGGTTACACCCTACTTTGCTTCAATGCCCTTCATGCTGCCTCACTTGTCTGGCAGGGTTTAGGTGAGGAATGTACAGCATATGTTTTGCAATAAGACGATAATATTTAAATTTAGTAGAACTTACTTTCCACCGCTACTTTTGTAGCAACTGAATACAACTGAGTAGTCATGATAAAAGTCATTCAAAGGGGTTCTGTTTGCGTTTAATTCATGGGGGTTTCTGAGGAGGAACTTACTTAATCCTTTTGATGATTGCATCTTTTCCTATCATGTCACGAGTGTTGGGTGGGAGGAGTAGAACACAAGCCTCTTTCCTCAGTGCATCTCCATGTTTCACTAGAGGAGTGACTCTTCGCACGTAGCTTAAAGGTAAGAGACGATAAGAAAAACATAAAGGTAGTCGGTATTTTTTCTATGTTACTACTCTGTAGTCCTACTTTACAAGTACATTTAAAAATGTATACTTGTATCTATGGACAAAAAGGAGTTAATTTCTCCCACTGAGATATTCTCAAAAAATGCTCCTCCTTTCTCTGCAATTGTAGATTGTGATTATGATACCGAGGTTTAATCAAATATGTTTTTGTATTGTATGTTTTCTGGTGAATTGAGTATAACGGACCACAAAAGAACCAAGCCACTGCCACCTTTTGTGTAGGCCTAATGCTTTACCTGCTTTGTTCATATGGTGTGCATTATAAGTTTTTCCTGAGCCTGCATCCAAGAACTATAGAGAGGAACAGAAACTCCCCAAATGGGCGTAAACATTTTTGCTTCTAGCCCCGATCCCTGTTCGGGGCAAGTAGGACAATACGATAGAATGGGACTTTGTCAACAGGGACAGTGCAGCTCTCCATTACGGTTCAGTTTGCCCCAGAGCGGGAGGGTCTATGACGCGCTGTTGGTACCCCCTATACATATCTATGGCAGGGACAGGCTCAGACATGTCCACAACATTCCTGCCCCAATGGGCCATCTTCAAAGTAAGAGTGGTTTCTACACACCAGTATGAAGCGAGGAGCATATGCCTATCATACTGTATATACTCTAGGCCAGGAATCAGCAACCTCTTGGACATGAAATGCCACATTTTAATTTTCCTGATAGTGTGCCATGTCAACACTAGGTTGAATTCTAAGAGCGTGTACATAAAAACAGATACTATAACAACATCTCTTATTGACAGTGTTCTTTCACTTCACTGTAATAAGCTTTAGGATATTACACCTATCAGAGACTGGGCTGCCATAGTGCCACATGATGTCATGTTTAACCTTGGGATTTCAAACAATGGTCCAGCGAAATAATGGTTGCCTATATAAGTAGAAATAATCACTAGAAGTTAAAGTGTACGTGCTACAATCAATATCAGCAACCGCAGTGAACCAAAATAGGGAACTGAGGATGTTATTCTCAGAAGGCTATTTGACTCATCATCAATCACTGTCAAGACACCCGTCATTTGACTACACATTTCTGCAACAGAGAAAACTATATTATAAGCTACTAAACTTCATATGAAGTGTCATCAGTATAACATCTTTGTTTTGTTTTTTATCAACCAAGGTTCATGTTTTAGGTTGTTATTAGAGGAGAGACCCACCCACACACTGTCACTTGCTGGATTAGAGGCTTTTATGTACACACACGTTCTATTTACACACACAGCCTTGTGCTAATAACAGCTCTTGATCCGGATTCCAGAAAGTGCCATGTTCAGGTCTCTCCTTCTCTTGTTTGCTGCATAATTGCCTATGCACCTGCTAAAGATTGTTGAGTCTCTTCAATAGTTGAGTGTTGAGTTTCAGTTTTTACAATTAGGCACACTGTTTTTTTACAACGTAGATGAAAAAGGTAAATTAAAATATGTACAGGCGTTCCCTGAGCCTAAAACATATGAGAACCACTTCACCCTAGTGTGCTATGGGCTGGCACCCTCATTGAGAAGCCCTGCTACCTGAACATGAACTGAAATGAACTCTAATGTGGTGTACATCACAGTTTTTTTTCAGCAGTCATGGAGTCTGAAGAGAGAGAGGATGATGAGAGGAATGAGTCTGCATCGTGTCTGTCCTCGAAGAGTGACCAGTCTATGGGTGTGCCGTTTAACTTCAAGAAAGAACCGTCCCCATTGGACATAACTGAAAAGTAAGATCAAACAACTTTCCTGTATTGTATTTAAATGATGTATGGTACATGATGTGATTAAAATTTGTATAAACATAGTCCCCCCCAGAACTATCAGAAAACGTTCTTTCTTGGGGCTAACACCACATGGATCATAACAACGCAATGACTCATATCGTTTTTTCTGCATGTTCACAGAGAACGTTTGAGTGGTTGTGTTGGGACAGAGGAGCTGTTCCCCTGTGCTTTGACTAGGACCAAAACTACACCTGGACCACAGGACCGTCCTCACAGTAAGACTACAGATTCCACCTTTAGTTTTTTTTTATTGATTGATTGAAATATGTATTGCAGTTTACAGCGAGAGTGTAAAAATGAAACCAAATGGACCCTTGGAGGGTTGGAGATTGATGTGTGCCTTTCTTGTTTCCAAAATCCAGCCTGTCCACAGGATTGTGGACAGGCTTAGTTTTGGGGTCTGTGAGGCTAAAATGTCATCCTATGCTGAATAAATAGTGGTCCCTGGTATCAAAAAAACACTGGTTTACAGAATTGTAAACTGTTGTAAACTAATTGTTTTGGTAGGGTAGCTTTGATAGTTTGTGACGGCTTGATGAGACATCCTAGGATTGTAATTACACCAACTATCGAAGCTATCGAAGCAAACCAAATCGTTTCAGTATGATATGGTAGAATTGGTAGAGCTTGTTCCCCCAGGGGACAGGGAAGCACAATGGCATTGGTGTGAGCCCAGGATCACATTAGATAGACACACAGGTGAAGAATGGCCTGAAGTAATACAAGTGCTCCCGATTGAAACATTGCACATTTTTTTCTGGATTAAAATCCCCCCAAACAAATGTGATGTATGATTGTAACAGCACCCCTCACTTCACGTTCACGTGAAACGAGTGTGGCATATATTACAGGTACAGTATATCTGTTCTTTCAACTCCACAGTCATGAGCCTGTCTGAAGAGAGAGAGGATGATGAGAGGAATGAGTCTGCATCATGTCTGTCCTTGAAGAGTGACCAGTCTATGGGTGTGCCGTTTAACTTCAGGAGGGAACCATCTCCATCAGACATCACTGTAAAGTAAGTTCAATGTATTTGACCCCGGACCCCCATCTTAAAGTGATTCAAAGATATTCAAAATGTATTATTCGTGGCAAGCTACACAAGCTTCTAGATTCTCAAATATCTGATGTACATACTATACTGTTAAAATGGTTACAGGGAATTGTATTCTATCTAATTATTGTTATTTAGGCTGCCTGAAGAGAGAGAGGATGATGAGTGGAATGAGTCTGCATCATGTCTGTCCTTGAAGAGTGACCAGTCTATGGGTGTGCCGTTTAACTTCAGGAAAGAACCATCTCCTTCAGACATACCTCTAACTGTAAAGTAAGACCAAACAACTTTCCTTTAGTGTATTTAAATGAATGTTTAAATACACTCCCAGACTATGCATCCCAAAGGTTATTTGATACATTGAGCTCACAATGCGTTTACTTTTGACACACATGTTCAGCACAACAGTATTGTGAAATATTTCTATAAACACATTCCACAAAAGGTATTTGTAGAAAATACACAAGCTTCAAGATTCTCAGATAGATGCATTCTATATAATTACTATTATTACATTATTTAGCAGGGGACTCCCTCAAGGACCCCAGGGGGTCCTCGGACCACTGACAGGTGACCAATAATAAGAAATAATAATAGTAGCAAAAACAAACATACTGTAGATTAGCTGTAACCAGTAGTCTGTTACAGGATGACTCATCAGTTTATCTTCATGTTCACAGAGAAGGTTGGAGTGGTTGTGTTGGGACAGAGGAGCTGTGCAGTCCTGTCTCTGTCCCCTGTGGACAGCGGTTGTGCAGTCGATGTGCAGCAGGACACCATGCATGTCCCCAGCATGCAGACACATCCAAAACTACACCTGGACCACAGGGACCAAGTCAGAAGGACTGTTCTCAAAGTAAGATTGGCATTCTACCTTGTACCTTTTGTTCCTACTTTTAAAAGCAAACAAACAAAGGGGATAGTTTGTCTTTGTTTTGTTGTGTGGAGAGCCGTGACAATAGTGTCATCAGTTAGGACAGTAGGTGGACTGCTATGGGAGCAGTGAGGCAGCCACTTAGAGGTAGCAGTTGAAAATGCCAGCAAAACCTCCTGCCAGCTCAGAATCAGAAACACTTTAGTGTCACACCTTAAATCAGAAAACTAACTTGACATGCAGAGAAGGGTAAGATTTGTTTGTCAGGGTTCCTCAGACTTGCAGTTAATTCATAAAAAACAATATAGAACTATATAAAAACATCATCACAATAAAAAAAATATTACAAGTATTACAATACTATATATCATACTCAAATCGTTTTTATTTTGACTCATTGAAAAATTGTAAGACAACACTGTTTTCATAGCATGCGCTATTATAAATTAAACATTTTGTGTAATTCATAGTTATTTTCTTCTAACAGCAGGTGAGAGTCCGGAGGATGTAAGCATTTATCGGATCAGTCTGAAAGGGAGTCTGGAGTCTGTGAATGAAGACCTTGTTGACACAGGGACTGCAGCCCCCTTGAGAAGGATCTACACAGAGCTCTACATCACAGAGGGAGAGAGCGAAGGGGTTAATCCACAGCATGAGGTTTGGCAGCTTGAGATTGCATCCAAAATGGAAACTCTCTCTGATGTTGCGATCAGCTGTTGTGAAGTCTTCAAACACTCACCGCACCGGAAGAGCCCCATCAAGACGGTTCTGACGAAGGGAATTGCCGGCATTGGGAAAACATTCTCTGTGCGCAAATTCGCCCTGGACTGGGCAGAGGGCCTGGCCAATCAAGATATCAATCTTGTCATTCTGCTGTCGTTCCGAGAGCTGAACTTGCTCGGTGATGGTCAGTGGAGTCTTCTCATGCTGATCCATATCTTTCATCCAGAGCTGAAGAAGATCACAGCAGACATGCTTGCCCGCTGGAAGGTTGTGTTCATCTTTGATGGTCTCGATGAAAGCAGGCTTCCGCTCAATTTCCAGTGCAATGACATCATTTCTGATGTCACACAGAAGTCCTCTGTGGACCTGGTGCTGACAAACCTCATCAGGGGGGACCTCCTCCCCTCAGCTCTCATCTGGATAACTTCTCGACCTGCCGCAGCCAGCCAGATCCCAACTAAATACATTGACTTGGTTACGGAAGTGCGTGGATTCAACGATCCACAGAAAGAGGAGTACTTCAGGAAGAGATTCAGTGATGAGAACCTGGCCACGAGAATCATCTCGCACATCAAAGTACCAAGGAGCCTCTATATCATGTGTCACATCCCAGTGTTCTGTTGGATCACCGCCATTGTTCTGGGGGACATGATGCTGAAGACAGACTTGAGCGAAGAGCTGCCCACTACCCTGACTATGATGTACTGCTACTTCCTGCTCATTCTCACAAAGAGGATGAAGCAGAAGTATGATGCTAGGGCTGAGGTGAGTCGACAGGAGCCCACAGAGAGTGACTGGGGAGTTCTTCTGAAGCTGGCGAGGCTGGCATTTGAACATCTGGAGAAAGGCAACCTCTTGTTTTATCAAGAAGACCTGGGTCAATGTGGCCTTGACATCACAGATGCGTCAGTGTATTCAGGGATTTGCACAGAGATCTTCAAGAGAGAGAGCGTGTTCGGCGACAGAAGCGTCTACTGCTTTGTTCACCTGAGTATTCAGGAGTTTCTCGGGGCAGTGCACCTGTTTCGGTGCTACGTGAACAAGAACATGAAAGTGCTGAAGTCCTTCTTGGAAGAGCAGGAGGATTTGTTGTGGGAGAGCTACTACGATGGTTCCCTCGATGACTTCCTGAAAAAAGCCATGCTCCAAACTTTGAAGTGTGAAAATGGCCGCATGGACCTCTTTATACGCTTCCTTCATGGTCTCTCACTTGAATCCAACAGGACTCTTTTAGTAGGCCTGCTGGGCTTCACAGAGCACAGTCCTGAAAGCATCCAGAAATCGATCAACAATCTGAAGACTTTGAACACTTGCGACGCCTCTCCTGACAGATACATCAACACCTTCCACTGTCTGATGGAGATGAATGACTGCTCAGTGCTCCGAGAGATACAACAGTACCTGAAGACTGAGACCAGACCAGAGAAGAAGCTCTCTGAGACCCACTGCTCGGCCCTGGCCTACATGCTACAGATGGCAAAGGAGGTCCTGGATGTGTTGGACCTGATGGCATACAACACATCAAGGGAGGGGCGGTGGAGACTTGTCCCAGCTGTGCGGAACTGCAAAATTGCTCGGTTAGTTCAGCTAAATTCACTTCAGTTCCTTTTATTGCCATTGAAGATGGAATACATTTTCAATTTGCAACCCTAATGATCTAATAATAAAAAAGATAAATATTCACTGGGATAACTGGAGAAATAGTTTAATGGCTTTTCCATCTGTTACCCATTATTGTGATTGATAGTTAGTTTCTGTGAATCAAACTGAGATGAATCACTGATCACTCTATTATCACAGACTTGTCGGCTGCAGACTGACAGAGAGACATTGGGAAGTCGTGGCTGCTGCCCTCAGGTCAAAGTCATCTCATCTGAAAGAGTTAGACGTGAGCGATAACGATCTACTGGATTCAGGTGTAAACCTTCTCTCTGCCGGACTTTGCAGTCCTCACTGCATACTGGACGTGCTTAGGTTTGTTGAGCTCTTCTGGTCCTGTCTTTGTAGAACAAAGGTCCTTAGGGAAGTGTCTGATATGACTGCCTCACAGTGTGTTGTTTAACGTCAGAACCTAACATATTAACACACATGTGCGCACGTGCACTTGTGTACACAAATAAGTGTGTATTAGTTTAATTTACCTGAATAAACAGTGGGCTATCCACCGTCAGTTTTCCCCTAAACTCTAATGTGTAGCCCTACTAGCCTTCCTACATTATAATCTATGCTAAAAAAGTGTAGTAGCCTACATGACGATTGATGCTGCAGTGAAAAAAGCATTGCAAATATGTTAGTACTGCCTGCCTGGTTTCACAATGTATTTTTGACTACAGGTTGGCTGGCTGTGAACTGAATGCGAACCACTGCGAAGTCTTGGCCTCGGTTCTGAGCTCTACGCTGTGCCACTTGAGAGAGCTGGACTTGAGTTATAACCATTTAGAGGATTTGGGGCTCAGTCTGCTCTCAGCTGGACTACAGAGTCTACACTGTAGAATAGCTGTTCTCAGGTCAGTTTAATTTGAGTAAAACAAAATGCAGTGATAAGATTAACAGTTAAGCACATTGACATAATGTAACTGAGATACAATATTTAGTCATATTCTTAGATAGAGATTGATGTGGATTCACCTTAGACCTGCAATAACTTGTGATCTTTTGTGTACTGTATATAGATTGAGTCACTGTTGGTTGTCAGAGAAGAGCTGTGAAGCCATGGCAAGCATTCTAAGCTCTGAACCTTCGCTGTTGAGGAAGTTGGACATCAGTTTCAACAACCTACAGGATTCGGGAATATGGCTGCTGTCTGTTGGACTGAGGAGTCCAAATTGTCTACTGGAGACACTAAGGTGACAAATACATGTTTACTATTATAAAAAGACATGCTGACTCAACTTAATTTGACCGTGTATTTACGTAAATTTGTATTTCTCTGCAGACTGGCTGGTTGTCTGGTCACAGAGAAGGGATGTTCTTATTTGGCCTCAGCTCTGAGTGACAACCCCTCCCATTTAAGAGAGCTGGACATAAGCAACAATAACCCAGGATGTTCTGGTGTGGCTCAGCTCTCTGTTGGACTGGATGATCCACAATGCAGACTGGAGAAACTCATGTTAGTCATTGCTGTAGACATGTGTTTTCAACCAGAGTAAATTCTGTCAACTAAAACGGTTTCGTCAATTACATTTTTGTTTCACTGAGAAAAATGAACTAAAACTAAATGAAAACCAGTGAATGATGAAAACTATCAACAATTAAAAGGTGGACAAATGTATCTATGCATATCAGCTATTGAAAATATTAACGTGAACTGCAGGGAATACATTTCCTATTTTGTTCAACTTAATCTGCATAATAGCTATAGTGACCAAGTACCCTTTTGCTAAAAATGAACAGGATTAATAAACACTTGCATTCAAATAGACACCAAGTGGTGTCCCTTTGTCACCCGGAAAGATCTTAATAACTATTTTCCTCTGCTCATTCCAACAGTGTGGACCATGGAGGAGAGCACCACGTTAAACCGGAACTCCTCAGAAGATGTGAGTATGGAGCAGCATTGGCTGCTTGTTATTATTAAACTAAAATAAAAAAGTTGTTTTTGTTACAAAATATGGCTTTGCAAAAAACAACATACAACTGTATTGCATTTGAACTTTTTCTGATCTTGTTGAATGTATGTAACAAACTGAATACGCTATTACAATTAAAAAAAAAACTAACAAAAACAAAAGTCATAATGAAATGTGAGCGATTATGAAAGTAAATGCACACACACACACACACACACACACACACACACACACACACACACACACACACACACACACACACACACACACACACACACACACACACACACACACACACACACACACACACACAGTGTATGCCTTAGAGACTGGAACAAGACAAATGCTTGTGCTAACTAATGATGGTGTGTTGACTGGGTGTTGTCTCGTTCTGCCCATCAGACGCCTGTCCTCTCACATTGGACCCAAACACCGCCTACCGACACATGTCTCTGTCTAACGGGAACAGGAAAGTGACATGGGAAGCAGAAGAGCAGCCGTATCCCTATCATCCGGATAGATTCGACTCCAGGTCGCAGGTGCTGTGCATTGAGGGCCTGACTGGACTCCACTACTGGGAGGTCGAGTGGAGTCAGTGGGTGTCTATCGGCGCCACTACCAGACAAATTGGAAGGTCAGGGCGGGGTGCAGACAGCGAGCTTGGGTACTATGGCGGGTCTTGGAGACTGGAATGCTCTCGTTCCGGTTACATCGCCTGTCATAACGGGAAAGACCATCTCATCCCAGTACCCCCCTCTGGCTCCCACAGGGTTGGGGTGTATCTGGACTGGCCTGCTGGCACCCTGTCCTTCTACAGAGTCTCCTCTGACACGTTGACGCACCTCTACACCTTCCAGTGCACATTCACTGACCCTCTCTACCCTGGGTTCTGGGTTGAGTGGTCAGGCACCTCAGTGTCTCTGTGCAATGTCCAACAAAATGGCTAAATTGTAAAAATATCCTGCGTCCCAGAGGGAACGAGAGGGGAACGAGAACTAAAAACACTTCCTAAAACCTAACCCAAGGTTTTCTGAAAATCTTCAAATTTATTCAAATGAAAAAAAAAATAGATAAAAAAAATGTTGCCATATGAGACACAGAGGGTGCAGCTGGCATATACAGTATATGTACAACATGTATAGGTTACACCACATCTAAATGGGTTAAATAAACTGCCCTTCCCAGTTCCCTCATTGCTAGGTACTCTCAGTGCTGATGGGAAGCGCCAGACTGATCACTTTGCAAGTTGCAACACACAGGTAGAGGTAGTTGAGTCGAGGTAGTGTAACACACCTGCACAGATTGCAGAAAGCCTTAAAAGGCATTGTTCATTGTTACTTTGGTTGAATTTGTTTGCTTTGTTTCTGTTATAGGTTATCCCCATCATCTTTATTGTATCAATAATCCATCTGTATTTATCACTATCATTGTTTCCATCATATCCTCTTTATTAGTGTGGTTGCCCGAAAAGGGCAACCAGACTATAGTAATTGTTGCCCTTTTATTAAGTGACCAAGCAGTGACTTGGTCACTTAATTGATATTGCTGCTTTTCTCCTTCTTCTTCTTCCGCCAAAAATAGCTGTTCTGGCTGAACCGTGCAGTCGGTTTTCGCGAAAATTGGTAATCTGGTAGAGGGTGATGCCAAACGGTGATGATGCGAAGCCTGTGACCACTGGTCAAATGGTGGCGCTATAGCACTCAACTGAAATTGCAAACTTTAAACACTTATAACTCATGAACTGCTTGACTCTCAGAAATGTAACTTATATTCACTTATGCGTCTGCTTATGCCGAACAACTTTTGTATTCTGACTTTTGACCTCTGACCTTTAGATGAACCGCCATCTTGAATTATATGTAAAACAGTTAAAATGTCTGTTCTCCTACAATCTTTGATCAAAATGCATAACAATGACCTACACATGAACTTTGGAGCCATACGAATATGAAAATAGGTGTGGATTTTGTTTTAAGTGAAAAAATTATGTTTTTACGAGCCAATGAAAATTGCTCGTTTGTGAAAATGATTCTAATGCCCCTAATCTACACATGCAGCGTAATATGCTTCTGATATTTTACAGTTTTGTAGAGGGGGATGCCAAATAGCAGCAAAACCAGTCTTACTCAAATTGCTCAAATGGGGGCTGTTACGTGTATTATTATGGGGGAACAGACAGACAGACAGTGCAGGCAGCATGTGTTCCTCCCCTCTATATTCTGCTCTCCTCTCCTTCTCTCCAGTTTGTCAATCATACTCACAGGTCCAGCCCACTCATCTCCAGTACCAGCCCACTCCTCCACCTCTCACCACCGGTTGGGCCACCACACATCTGTCTCCTCCAATCACCTCCATCATCAGACTATATAAGGCACCTGTTGTCTTCCACTCACTCCCTTTCCAGCCTGCCAGCAGACAGCAGCTCCAAACCATTCAGTGTCCTAAGCATACCAGTTTTGCCAGTTTGTCCAAATACAAGTCAAATAGTAGTCCTTAGAAGTTGTCCTAAACACAGCCATTTTGTAAAACCAGTCTTTGTTGTTAAAAACGAGGCTATTCGGTAAAGCCCTACTCTAGCCACAGTCTCA
Source organism: Benthosema pterotum (assembly GCA_039105355.1). Classification (NCBI taxonomy): domain Eukaryota; kingdom Metazoa; phylum Chordata; class Actinopteri; order Myctophiformes; family Myctophidae; genus Benthosema; species Benthosema pterotum. The sequence goes on along the minus strand of CM076967.1, from coordinate 35,007,320 downwards.
CAGTAAAAGTACTGTTAAAGTACCGTACTGTACTGTTTATAATCAGAGTACTTTCTTTTGTTTGTAGTTCTAGTATTTAAGTTCAGCCTTCCCATTTTGAGTTAAGTTCTTCAGGGAAGGGACAGGGGAAGACAGGGTACCCTGTACATTTTGCAACACGTAGGTAACTCCCGTGTTTTTTACACCAGGTTAGAGGTGAGTGCCACATGTTGTAATTTCCTTTTTTTTGAAGGTAGAGTAGGAATTGTTTGTTTGAGTAATTCCCGGTAGGTTAGAGGGTTGGGGTTCTAGGTAGGTGTGTTGTTGGTTGTAACTTTTTCTGGCACCACCAGTCCCTTCCCTTAGCTTTTTGTATTTTCTGTTCAGTAACCTTACTACTTTAATTCAATAAATTGTAACCCTCAGTTTTCCTTAACCCTTTGTCCGCCCATCATTTAATTTTCCGGGTATTATATGTAAATCCCGTCTGGGATATTACAGGGGCGCTATAACAATTCTTTGAAACTGAAACATTTGAACAACCATAACTCGGGCCTTGTTTGGCCAAAAATCATGGGACTTGTTTCTACATGTTCCTTGATTCATGTGGAACACATCTGTAACTTTGACCGGTAAGCTCCACCCCCAGAGTGTCTGCCATTTTAAGCAGTTTGAAAAATGCTCATGCCTGATTTTCTGCCTGGATTTTTGATCAATTTGCATGACACCTGCTACATGAGAACTTTGGCCCCATCCGGACAAAAGTTCCGAAGCAAATTTGTTTTCATCAAAAAATGGCAACACTGGAGCAAGTATATTGTGCCAGATTGTGTGAGAGCAATAAGCATGTGGAACTTAGGGAAGCATGTGAAATATGGTCTTCCAATTTCCAAGGTGAGTTTTCCATTTTTATATGGCTTATTGTGCATATAGTGCTGTTTGCATATTGTCACACGGTTTGGTGGTCTTGCATGTATCTGTGATGTGATGATGTGTTACAAGCATGTCAATGTGCAAAGTTTGAATACTTGGTACCAAGACATAAAAGCTCCCATCATGTGATGATATATATATATATATATATATATATATATATATATATATATATATATATATATATATATATATATATATATATATATATATATATATATATATATATATATATATATATATATATATATATATATATATATATATATATATATATATATATATATAATTTGTGTGTGTGTTGCATGTAGCAGGGAGACCTGTCTCCAGACAATCAGAGCCATTTAGTAGAAGAGTTGCGACATTGAGGGGTCAGAAAACCGCCTGGTCACGTGGTTCTCATACTCGAGCCCATAGGCTTCAATGCATTCAGTAACTTCCGGCTGTCACTATCCAACAGAAGTCTATGTAGACGGACTGGCCCCATGAAGTGAACAGAGTTGGCGTAACTGTCTATTTCCAGGGCTCTGCAGACAATGATCTGTGGCCACTCCCCAAACACTCACCCACTTGCAGGTGGCCACTGACAGCCCCTCCCCCACTATAAAGCCAGGGACTTAGTCATTCAGTCCTCCTATTGCTGTCAACATGCACTGAGTGAGCAAGGTAGGCATTAGGTGTTTTTTATGCTAAACCATCACTCACATTATTGTATGTAGTAAATGGTCCTGTTGTTCCTCAGGTGCTCTCCTCCTAGTTCTGGGCGCTGAGGGACAAGCTCCTGTTGGGTTGTTTGCACTTAACTGGAGGTATGTTTATGCACAAGGAGCTTGTAGATCAGCCATTTCTAATTGACACTTTACTATTTGTATAATTTTACACTGTGGTTCAGTGTTCTTCAGGTGACCTCTGCATAAGCCTCAGTACTGCTCAAGAGCCTCTTTTGTTTGTTTTCTTGCACTTAACCAGAGGTATGTTTTAAAGGTAGGGGAAGTGATTTGAAATTCATGGTGTAGTACCAGCCTGGTGCACTAGGGGCCCCCAAAAGTAGCTACACTATGTGAACCTGCTGCTCTCTCCTGATTGGAGGAGAATTGTGGTGACCTGGGGAACGTTTATTAGCTCCTCTGCTAACGTGGGGGGGGGGAACTCCATATGTGGTTTCCACACCTTATAATAGAGCATTTTAACAGAAAAAAATATTTTTTGGGTGATATCTGACAAAAGTGAAATCACTTCTCCTACCTTTAAGCAAGGAGCTTGTAGATCGGCCATTTTTAAATGTTCATGTTTGAATGTTTTATGATATATTGTGATTTATGTACTCATATGGGTTTTTGTTACACTTCCAGTGTAGACGGGTGTAGCCTACATGACCTGTTGGTGGACCTGTTGCGTGTGGCCATGACAGCACACACACACACACACACACACACACACACACACACACACACACACACACACACACACACACACACTCTGTCTGTCAATCAGTGTCTGTGCTTAACTCCCTCTGTCTCTCCCTCACTCAGTGTGGCACACCCAGCTGGCACCTGCAGCAAGTTCCCCAATCAGCCATGCTCCTCCTCCTGCATAAAAGCCAGCTCCTTCAGTCTGATGGCAGACAGACCAGACAACAGCTCAGCAGCCCAACTCTGTTCTTGTTAGCCTTTGTTTTCAGTTCTCTTTAGTTAGTTTATTTCTGTTTGGCCTGGAGATGGCCGGCAGCCTTGGTTTTCGTTATGTTTTAGTTCTCGGTTTAGGATTCATTTGTTAAGTTAGGGCGAGGGGTGGGAACAGCTTCGACGTCCCTAGGGGTGGCCTGGGCCCCCCCTCCTGTTTGCGGCATCTCCAGGTCTTCCTTTGTTCTCCTTGTTTGGTAAAGTAATCATGTAAATAATTCATTACAAGTAATCAGATTACTTAAGTATCCCTACCAGTTCAACCAGCAATGCTGCCCTTGTACAAATGTAATCTAATACTTTTGGGAGTGGTTGTTAATAAAAACCGTTAAACCTTGCCATTCTCTTGATGTCCTTCTTTTATGTTGGAGTTTCCATTTTAGCCACCTCACTGCTTTTACAATGGAACTTGCATGGCTCATCAATGAAATGTTTAAATTACTTTGAAAATAATTCATTTGACCATCAAATATATAATGCAGCCTGGCATTGGTCATTTTATGAATCACATTCACTGTTAACATTGATGTGTAGGCTCTTGTTTTGAAGCATTTTTATCATAGATAATCATTGATTAAGGGTAGTTGTTTGTTGAAAGGATACACTTCATAAAAACGTACTGCTGTAAACCAGTATACTTTTATATTGTATGTAGAGTTTCACATCAGAATGTGGCAGATTGTCACACCCCCATGTCCTATTGCTTCAGTTTTCTTTATAAACTGATTTGTCTTGTGTTTTGTTTATCCACTGCTGCATGCTGATCTAAAATCCAATTTTAATGCAACGCTCCAGAGCCATTTAGAGACGGAGTTGCGCCAATGATGGGGTACACAGTTACATTTGGTTAGTCACGTGATCAGTGGTCACAGTGAGCCTAACGGTGACAAATCATAGTCTAGTGTCTGAAACACATTGAAGTGAGTAAGATGAGATGTAAAATGACAGCCGGTTTGAATTATTTTACAGTAACAATTAAAGTCTCTGCAATGTGTATGATTTGCTATTACTTAAAAAGACCTAACATAAAAGGATTCAAGCTGGACTTTTACTATGAGTCCAATGCATTTCTGCCTACTTCTCAATAGCACTGAGTTACACTCGCATATCATGAAAGTGACATTCACGGAAATGTCACTTTGTGATTGAGATGATAAAACTCAATGTAATGGTAATGGCACCAATGCAGTGGCCTTATGGTTAGAGTGTCTACCCTGAGACTGGGAGACTGGGGTTCGATTCCCGGCCAGGTCATACCCTGACATTCTAGATTTCCAGTAGTAACCTACCCAACGAAAGCTTTGCATTGTACAAGCCTTGGTCATTTCATGTAACAGTGTAGTGGTTAAAACATTGTGCCAGATTATGTTAGATTAACTTCTTGAACAAAGTGGCCATTAAAGGTAGGGGAAGTGATTTCACTTCTGTCAGATATCACCCAAAAAAAAAATTTTTCTGTTAAAATGCTCTATTATAAGGTGTGGAAACCATATATGGAGTTTCCCCCTCCCCCATGTTAGCAGAGGAGCTAATAAAAGTTCCCCAGTTGGTGGCAAATTCTCCTCCAATCAGGATCGAGCAGCAGGTTCACATAGTGTAGCTACTGTTAGGCGCCCCTAGTGCACCAGGCTGGTACTACACGATGAATTTCAAATCACTTACCCTACCTTTAAACAACTGTTGTTAACTAGTGTCCAATCACATTTATTTCACAATTTCGTCTAGTTGTACTTGAATTGTACTGTAATTGTCCAAGCTTTTATCAGTTTTGTTGTAGGAGGCCAGGTTGTAGGCTACTGTAGGAATTTTACATTTCATTTATTCATTCACTATTGTATGGACCCGGGGCAAAAGCACCCCCCTCAGATAATTTCTCAAAAATATGTTCCTTCTTCTGCATATTGTTCTGACTCCTTATTGCTGCTTGCTTGGTCACGTTTTATTGCTGCTTGCAGCTATATTTATTATTATTATTGTTTCCAGCAACTTTTTTTGGACCGCTACTAGTCCCACAGGTTTGACTGTACACACTTGAGCCATATATCAAACTGACCGGAAAAAATCAGAATCGTGAGCTTGTATTTTGCTAAGAGATATGTCTTATAGTTTATTTTATATTAATTAATTTGTGGAATATTTTTCCCCATCGAAATGAATGGAAAAGCGCGAAACGTAAACTTCAACGATTTTTCCCTCTGAGACCATAAGTGCTATGGTTAAAAAAACTTGGGGAGGTGGTTGGACATATTTTTTAAAATTAGTTAATTTCAAATTTTTATTGGTCGGCCTTATGGTGGCGCTATAACAGCCCACTTTACGTTTTGGCCCATAACTCTTGAACCGTTGGTCGTAAATTTAAAATTCTTTTTTCCAAGCGTTCCTTGGGTCATGATGCATCTCTCCATATAGGCCACGCCCATTTCCGCCAGTAATTTTATAGGCGCCATTTTGAATTTTCTCCAAAACACACTTTTTGCCCCTATTCCTACATATTTTGGTCAAATCTCACAAAAATTGGCACACTTGCTCTCTGGACCTATCCGATAAAAGTGACCAAACAGATTTTTGATTAAGCGTATCGTTTGCCCGTAATCGGCTTCCAAAGTTAGTGCGAGGGGCCTATTTCACAAATAAGTGCCACAAATCATTCACCGAATGTCCAAACCTCCCCAGATTTGAATCACATGTTGTTGGTGGTGGTGGCACCAACAGGGAGCCAAAAGTTTTTATTGGGCGGCCTCATGGTGGCGCTATAACAGCCCACTTTACGTTTTGGCCCATATGTAACCCAGCCAACCCAGCCAACCGCTTACTTCTGACCAACCTGGCAACCCGCTTATCTCTCACAAACCTGGCAACCCACTCAGACATATGACAGTTCTCATTCACTCCACTCCCATCTTCACCCTCTGTGGCAAGATGGCCGAAATGTTTGATTATTTGATGTATTTGATTTTGAGTTATTTACAATTGTTTTGAGTTATATTTGTTTTCATTATGTGGTTTGAATTGGCATACTTTTAGTTAAATCATTTTGTTTACATGATTGGTCAAGCTAAAAGTTTGTTTTAAGTTAAGAGAAATGAATTCATGAATTGATTCGAAGATACTTAAGATGAGTAAAACATTAAGTAGGCCTACTAAAGATTAAAAGCATGCTAAAATTGAAACAATTGAAATGAATGAAAATGATCAATGAATGAAATGACTTGATCTTGATCACATCAAGTTATTTCGTCATGATTATAGTTGATTTAATTTAATTATATTCCTCTGGTTGTACAACAATGGGAACTGATGTAGACACACACACACACCAGAGATGGAGCACTCATTGGAGCTGCATGGTGCTTGCTATACAAGCAGGTGTACAAACCGTTTTGTACAACGCTATGTACAACGGTGTAGTTGCCAACGGGGTCGGTAGTTGGAGGGAATGAGGGCGCCTGCTGGCTGAAGCCCGTTCGGTTGTCCGACGCTGCCGCCCCCCCCCCCCCCAAGACCAAACAGATTTTTGATTAAGCGTATCGTTTGCCCGTAATCGGCTTCCAAAGTTAGTGCGAGGGGCCTATTTCACAAATAAGTGCCACAAATCATTCACTGAATGTCCAAACCTCCCCAAATTTGAATCACATGTTGTTGGTGGTGGCACCAACAGGGAGCCAAAAAATGTTATTGGGCGGCCTCATGGTGGCGCTATAACAGCCCGCTTTACGTTTTGGCCCATATGTAACCCAGCCAACCGCTTACTTCTGACCAACATGGCAACCCGCTTATCTCTCACAAACCTGGCAACCCACTCAGGCGGTAGTTGGAGGGAATGAGGGCGCCTGCTGGCTGAAGCCCATACTGCACCGCAGTACCCATACTGCACCGCAGTACCCACAGATGTGTTATGCGAACATTGGTACAAACCGTTTTGAACAATGGTATGTACAAAGGTGTAGTTGCCAACGGGGTCGGTAGTTGGAGGGAACGAGGGCGCCTGCTGGCTGAAGCCCATACTGCACCGCAGAGTGCAGTATGTGTAAAATGTGCGGGCGCCCACACGTGCGACTGAGTGACTGACTGACTGACTGACTGACTGACTGAGTGACTGAGTGACTGACTGAGAGAGAGAGAGAGAGAGAGAGTGTGAGAGAGAGAGAGTGTGTGTGTGAGAGAGAGTGTGTGTGTGAGAGAGAGTGTGTGTGTGAGAGAGAGTGTGTGTGAGAGAGAGAGAGAGAGTGTGTGTGAGAGAGGGGGAGTGTAATGACATCAATGCCAGTCTCTCTCCATATATCAGTCGCTTTTTATTTCTCCTTTGTGTTATACATGCTGTGGGGGGGCAGGCGACAACGGCAACCACACTTTGCAATTTTTAAATTGCGAATATCCTCTTTATTGTATTTGTGTCCAGCTGCATACCATTTCCATGAATAAATAAGAATATTGTATTGTATACACATGGTCCAATGCTCTTAATGATCAGTCTGTATTCTTGTATGTGTGAGCCTATAGACAAGTGGACAAGGACAATTAGATAACAACAGACCTCATGAGATTAATACTTTCAATTCCCATGTCAATTTGACAATCTATATGCTCAACGCATCAAAATGTGACACATTGCATGCTTGTGTAAAGTATGACATATAGATCCGTGGTTCCGAAACTTTTTCATGTCAAGGAACCCCAAATTGACACTATTTAATATGTGGACCTTGCCTGACACTGAATTATCATTTTGTTTTATTTTATTTCATTATACAGTACATGCTGAATTTTCAGGGTTGGAACTAGGCAAATGTGGATCGCCATTTGAAAAGATGTTTGATCAATCATCATTCATTGGCAACCACTGACTAATATCTACTATAGCACAATATATACTGTAGGCCATTAGGCCTTGGATTTGGTCTATAGAGTAGCCTGTCATGTTTCTCAAAGCAGACCAGGACTTCAGGTGTTCTCAGGGTTAGACCTATGGATTTCACTTAAAAAAAATCTGGTCAGGTCATCTACTCAGACACGTGGACATGACAATTTATAACTTCTTTCAGCATTTAGATATTTGATGTTGATTTTAGCTGCCCTACCAGCCAAGGCTATACAAACCCATTATAACTTAAAACTCCATTTTAAACACGATGGATTCATTAACCTATAGGCCTACATATTAGGAGGACAGAATTGGTCACCAGAAAGGAGATTGTGTGTTTTTGATGAATGTACCATGGTTAAAATGGAGTTTAAGGTGTAATAGGTTTTGCAACCTGATCTCACAGATATAACCTGGTGCACTGCAGACTTGAAACATGTCATGCGATGCAAGGCTACTGCAAACCCATCGATCTGGTTCAGACCACAGCCTAGATTTTTGTCACCACTAAACCCCTTATGCCTTAACTTCTTTGCCTTTTTAAACTATTTAAAAACATGTGTCAATAGTTCCAATGACCAGTCTACGTGCTCACAACGTGATAATAGATTGGCACATTGAACTATTCCCAAAAGTTTTTGAAAATAGTAAAAAAGGTATAAGGGGGATAAGGGGTTTAGCATGTAACGAAAATGGAGCCCCAAGTCTCTTGGCTCAAGGTTAAGGAAACTGGAGTCGAGGCCATACAGGCTGGTGTAGTGGAGCTATGGACCAGAGTGGTCAGGTAGGACACCTACTGGTGGGTCAGAGTATGGCAGTGAACTCAAACTCCGGGTACAATAACAAGCATGGAAGACTTAACTTGAGAGAAAGAAGCATGTAAATAAAGTAACACATTAACATTTTAAATGGATTACCCTAATCTCAATAAAGAGACCGGAGAGGTTTCCCTGAGAGGTTTTCCCAGACACTATTTCAACGACACGAAACAGCTTTGGATGTGGTGAGCACGGCAGTTTTGTTTATGTTTTATTAAATGATCCCACTGCATTGAAATTGTGCCTGGCATTGTGCTAACGCTCTGGAGAACCTACGGAGCCCCTAATATACGGAGCCCCTAGGACATAGACGAGTAAATTAAAATTAAAAGGTTTCTAGTTTCTCGTGCGCACGAGAAAGTTTCTCGTGCGCACGAGATACTTTCTCGTGCGCACGAGAAACCTTTTAATTTTAATTTACTCGTCTATGTCCTATAAGGGGCTCCGTATCCTCTCCTCTTCCTCCTTCGGTGCAGTGATGCGTGATAATTGTGAAACCCCACTGCCTTACAATGACGTAGCTTGATATTTGCAGACTGAATGAGTAAAACAAAAAGTATCAATATTGAATGAATGTGTTTTTGCTTTAACAGAGCTACAAAACATTGTTGTTTTGTAGTTCTGTAGGAATGAGATGTGCTCGGCTTCCAGCTCCTCCTCTGTGTCTATGATGGTTTGTGAGAGGTTTAATATGTCTCTGTCCAGACTCCAGACCCTCAACGTTTTCTTTCATCAACTGACACTTCCTCTCCTCTTCCTCCTTCAGTGCAGTGATGCGTGATAATTGTGAAAACCCACTGCCTTACAATGATGTAGCCTGATATTTGCAGACTGAATGAGTAAAACATAAAGTATCAATATTGAATGAATGTGCTTTAACAGAGCTGAATAACTGAAGTCAAATCACACAGTACTGTAAGCCTAATAGACGTTTATTTGTATGAAACTTATAATTCAGACATTTCTTCACCGAACTATAGCTTTCAGTCAGACTGAAACAAATAATTTGTATTGTTTCTCTAGTTTCTACTAGCATGACAAATATTTAAAAGGTTTCTAGATTATATGGTTCAATAAAACCTTGAGATGTGTGCAAAAAAATCATGCTTCATGTTCTCAGAAGAAAGTGAAATACAAAATTACTAGACAGGCGTTTTAGCCAAATCTTGCGTGCCATTACACTTCAATAAGAAAAATATGTCTAGAATAATGAAAATCCAACTATGTCACTATAAAACAATAACAGGTTTGTTTTTCTATCTAGTCATCAATCTTCTTTTCTGGTAACATCTTCATAGTGGTAGTTGTGCTAATGAATGGAAATACTGTCTCAGTGAAAGTGTGCGCGAAGGTGTGGATGTGGGTGTCAGTATCAGGATCAAAGAATGCCAGTATTCCTCTCTTCAGGTCCAGCTGGACTCTGATCCTACGAGGAACGTGCTTCCAAAAGAGTGTAGTGTTTGACTCTGGTGAGGAGGCCATGGAAGATGAGCCAGAGTTTATTCTCCAGAATGGCCCCCCTGTAGTTCCCTGCCTCTGAAAAGAGTGTGCTAACACGCCCAGTGACCAGTGTTTACCGTCTCCAACATCAACATCCCAGCTGTGAGTCCCTGAGTCAAAGCCCTCTGAACCCAGAACAATGTCCAAGCGGTCAAACCTCTCAGGGTTATCAGGAACCCAGCGCAATTCGGTTCTGACACTGGTTAGATCATCAGACAGGATGTATCCTGGTTTGGCAGTGTTTGGGTCCAGAATGACGGGAGTGTAGGGAGCAATGTCCTTCATCTTTTCCCAGACTCTGAAGGCCAGGTTGCCCAGGTGTTTGGCCACGTCTAACAGTGCCCCTGAGACCAACTGTGGGTCTTGCGGTATGAACTGGACTCTTTCCATTGTTGTTTTGTAGCTCTGTAGGAATGAGATGTGCTCGGCTTCCAGCTCCTCCTCTGTGTCTGTGATTGTTTGTGAGAGGTTTAATATGTCTCTGTCCAGACCCTCAACCTTTTCTTTCATCAACTGACACTTCCTCTCCTCTTCCTCCTTCAGTGCAGTGATGCGTGACTCTTCTTCCTCTTGTAGAAACTGATGGAGGTTTTTAAACTGCTCCTTAATCCTACACTTTGTGTGCCGGGCCTGGAACCTAATGTATTCTGCTGTTTGCACGCATTTACTCCTAACATCACTGAATGTCTTCAGCTTCTTCTGCAAAGGCTTAAGTGATTTCTGGACCTCCTCCTTCCGGTCGAGTGCAACTTCGCCAATCGGTCTGAAACAGTGGTTGGTGTGTTTTTCTGAATGAAGACACACAACACACACTGGCTGCTGACACTCCAGGCAGAAGAGCTTGAGTTTCTCAGCATGCAGACAGCAGTCAACTTCAGACCCCGATGAAGTCCTCTGACGTTTTGAAGCTCTCTGATGTCTCTCCTGTACGAAGGCCTCGCACAAGTTCTTCAGAGCCAAATTACAGGGCGGATGGTCCAGTGAAGATGTCTTCTTACAAACTGGACATTGCTTCATTTGCTTCTCTCGCCACCATGTGTGCAGACATACTCTACAGAAGCTGTGGCTGCATAACAGGACAACAGGCTCTTTAAAGATGTCACGACATACAGCACAGGAAAAATTCTCCTCTGAAAGAGACAACTGCAGTGCCATAATGTCTCCCAATTAAGCTACAGGCACTCTGATCAAGACAGGTAATCAGCCAGTCAGTGGTTGTAACACTCCATTTCACTCCATGAAATTGATTTTCACATGAGTCCTGGTTGAGGCTGGGTCCTGCGAGCAAGGCAGCAGTTTTGGTCTGTATTCCTTCTTGTAGCTGTGGAATGACACAGGCTGTCCTAGCCCCTCTTTCGGTGGAAGTTGTGTTGTGTTTGTCTGAGGAGAGGAACTCAAGGTGAAACACTTATAGTCTATAAGGGTGGAGCTTGCACGTGCAAATTACCCCACACACACACACACACACACACCCTATTGTTGATTTCACATGGGCAGATAAATTATGCGCAGTGTGTACCATTCAGTGTCAAATTTGTCAAAGGAAGCTAGCGACAGACGCATGTAGCGGCTCCAAATCAACTCACAACTTTTCTTTGGATTGTTTGCTATGTGAAAACACACCATTGTGATACTAGCTCTTACAGGACAGGCCATAAAGGAAGTGGCATGGTGAAAGAAGATAAATGAAAAAGGGTTGGACTAGAGCTGCTAGACCAGTGGTGGACAATATTTTACCCAAAGGGTCAAATGAGAAACCTAAAATATTGTGCAAGGCCAGAATAATCAACTCAATTTTGCATATAAACCGTACAGGCCTATTGGTTTGATAAACTGATACATGTATGTTATTATTACATCTGACTTCAGTAGCCTACAAAAATACTTGGTCCATGGTCCATGTTTTGTTAATTGAAACATCTGCACCTTTCCTTTTTGATGTGAGCAGGTTTTTTGGCCTCTTCACCTTCATTGATAGATGCAAATGAAGAATGACAGGAAAGAGGGAGAGGAAGACAGGGAGAGGCATTATGAGATACTGCACATGCAAGATGTACATTTGTAGACTAATTTAAAAGATGGCACTGCATTGAGGCAATAACTTATTTTATTTATTTGGCCAGTACCAGGACTGAAAGGCTGCCCACCTGTAATGCCCTTGCCATATGTAAAAATGTATATGCTTTCATACAAGCCACTCATGAATCTTATATCTGTTTTGTCTGTCATATACTGCATATTGTTTATAAATTACAAAATTATATATGTTTCACTTTACAAAAAAAAAGTATGGTGGATCTTTACTTAACATGATTCTCTCGTTCGCAGCTTTGTTGAGGTTATCTGTGTAGCTGATGTTCCATTGTGTGAAGTCAATTAAGGCACTTCTTCACACCATGCATATTCATATGAAAGCAATGAGCTCTGTTACCTGCTGCCATTCAAATGGAAACAGATGGTTTCACTGTTCTCAGGTCAATGTAGGGTTTGGGTGTCTCCAACATGACAAGATACGTTCTTGTTAATGACTGGGGGTGTCAGAATTTGTACATTCGGGCAAGGCTAAAAGAGATTCATGCCATCAACGGAAACATCAGCTAAATGGGTGGGCGTGGGCACTGGGCAGCATTTCAGTCTGATAACCAGTGACTATTACCTGCCTCAGTGGAATGCAGGTTTGTGAATCCACAACCAACTCAAGCTAGAATGTCTTTTGGCTCTATAGAGAATAATACACATTGGTAGAAAGAATGTCAGGCCACCTCCTGCTGTTGGTGACTGGTCCAAGCCTGATCGTAACAGACACGTTTTCATAATTGCAATGTGACATAGCTCCATGCTGTGGTAGCGTATACTGCAACCCCCTGCAAGTCCAACTGTATGCTTTCCATTTTTTTGACAATTATATTCAGTCGTCATTCCAGCTGGCATGGTGGTAGGTTTTCACAATTCTAGGTGTATTGCAGACTGTTGACTTAAATGAATGTAGTTTATTTTGTATTATTGTATTATTTTAAGTGCATTATGTCTTACATTGAGTAGCTTTTTATTGTTTCATGTGTTCATGGACTTTATTGTACAGATAAGATAGTAAAGCACATTAAAAATGGGTGTTTGCATATGAGATACAGCTCTCCCCCAAGATTTGCATACTGGTATGTATTGTACAGTTGCAGAGTGGTTTCACTGTCGTTTGAACAGATACCTCTTAATTCAAACAAATTCTGAGACCCCCCAGGCCACAGCCATTAGCAATAAATGTTGGAAACCCCAAAACTCCATATCCAGTTTTCTACAGACAGAGGTATCTGTTGCTTTTATGTCTATGAATACAGTAGAAAACAAGTGCAGGCCTTCATTTTCTAAAATCACAAGTAGCTCCAGATTAGCTGAAAAAATCCAAACCGAAATAAATTACAAAAAAAAAATAATAATAAAAATCTCACAGCCACAGGCACAGTCCAAAACAAACATAAACCAGTTTTATTCTCTAAATACAGAATAGCTGCATACTTGTCTCCCCAGTGACTGCTCCAAACCTGAACAGCTATTTCACAATTGCAATAGTATAAGACATCAATCAACCAATGCTTTATTTAAGACCCAGGGGCAGGGAGATATATCTGACTCTTGCATATACCAACACCACAAATGAGCAGTATATGGTCAATGCTGTATAATATATGCCTTAAAAAGTAAAGGGTACAGAAGATTATTGGAAACGCTCTTTTGTTTAATAGCAGGGGTCTCACTATATCAAGCATATACAGTGTGTGTGTGTGTGTGTGTGTGTGTGTGTGTGTGTGTGTGTGTGTGTGTGTGTGTGTGTGTGTGTGTGTGTGTGCGTGTGCGTGCGTGTGCGTGTGCGTGTGTGTGTGTATGTGTAAGCTCCACCCTCCAGACTTGTATTGAGACAATAAAAGGTTCACCTTCAGTTCAGGCCAAACACTACCGGTACTTCCAATGAGGGAGGACATACAGACTTACATACAGTCTTTTCACAGCTACAGGAGGGAATACTAATCAGGAGACAGCTGCTGACATTTCCCGTTGTCCTGTTTTGTAGCCACAGCTTCTGCAAAAAGTTTCTTCTGGGGGAAAAGAAAATCAAGGAATGTCCAGTTTCTAACAAAACTACAGTATCTTGAATGGATCATCCACCCTGTAACCTGACTCTGAAGAAGTTGTGTGAGGCCTCTGTAGAGAATCAGCGTGCTAAGAAATGTACAAACCACACTTCCAGACCTATCACTGCACTGGACTACATTAAGGAGGACCTCCAGGATTCCCAGAAGACTTTAAATAAGAAACTGGAGGTATTGAATGTAGTCAGGCAGACATGTGTCCAAATTGCAGCATACATTAAAGTTGAGTCAGAGGGCAAAAAAAGGGAGATTGAGGAACAATTTCAAAATTTCCATCAGTTTCTGCAAGATGAAAAGGAGGCGTGCATCTCTGCACTGAGAGAAAAGGAGGAACACAAGAGTGGTGAAGGAGAGAACAGCTATCATAGACTCAAGCAGATTCATCGAGACAAAGCTGAGAGCTGAACACAACGTATTCAGAGATGCTCTAAATCCATTAATGGTGCCGGTTCCTGACACCAGAGTTAGTTGTAGAATATAATTGAATATGAAAGTCAAGGTCTGTACTTATTGTATTGCAGTCGGTTGGTGTGCAATCTTTCACTTAAACAGATGTGTAGTTATTGTTATTGTTTTAATTATTGTTATTTCATACAATGAGATTGACATTATTGTTTTATAGTGCTAGTGGGTTTGCATGATTTCAGCATACACATTACATATTTTCTTGTAATGTGTTGGGATGCAACAATTGACTGAAACTGGTATGTACTAGTTAAGTTATACAATAAAGTAAAACACCATTAGTTTAATTTTATGTGCATCAGGTCTAAATGCATCAGGCCAGTCAAAACGTTACTTTTTATCAGAAGCGCTGATGGACCAGAGAGTGTGAACAACACACCATGGCAGTGTCAGACTTTTGATCATTCATTGATAAATATAGGTACTTGTAATTACCTTCACCACAAGCCGCAAGATGTATTTTTATTTCTGTAGCTTACAGTTGGGCTGTTTATGAACTTGTACCTGTGAACTTGAACAAGATGCCTTTTGATGAATTTGATTGAAATAAAAAAAAAATATTGAACTGAGATTATTTTCCTTCTAGTTATGTGATATGTTCTACTGCATGTCTAATTGTGGTTTTGATTATGAAACAACTCTTTTCCCCTGCCCTCCCTCCCTTTTTTTAAACATCTCGCTACTCGCCATTCACACTTAAACTTAGTGGAAGCATAGATACAGTATAAACGATTGAGGGTAGGCAACTGGACATGAGGGTAATTTCTCTGCCATCTATATCTATGCTCAAACCGAGCGGAAGTGTGTAGGGAGTGGAACTGGTTTCAAAAAGGTTCAAATGATGCCCCATAGGGTTCTCCATTTCTTCCTGGATTGGGGGACATTTGTGGCTTTGCATGGCAATGCATATTATCTCTTCAACCCCTTTGCAATTACAAGCTGAAACATGAGTGTTCACTCCTGTCCTGAAGAATAGCCACACATTAGTGAGGTTGGACAACCACACAATATCACAGATTGGCAAAACAAATGTTCTACTTTCAAATGGTTATTTGAAATAACCATGTCCCATTGTATATATATTTACTGTATATACGGTATAAACAATTGAGTGTAGGTTAGTGGACATGAGGGGAATTTCTCTGCCGTCTATATCTATGCTCAAACCAAGCAGAACTGTGTAGGCCGGAGCTGGTTTCACTTTCAAAAGGGGACGAAGGCTCCCCCATAGGGTTCTCCATTTCTCCTGGATTGGGGGATATCTGTGGCTTTGCATGGCAACGCATAATTATCTCTTCAACCCCTTTGTTTTAATGTAGCCCATTACAATCTGAAACATTTGTAGTGTTCACACCTGTCCTGAACAATAGCCACACATTAGTCAACAGAAACCAGATAGCCACACAAATACACAGATTGGCAATGTTATGACCTGGCTCTTAGGCCACAACAAAAGGAGGGAGTCACACAGTTGTTAAAAGTGTACACATAATTTATTTCCTTAAAACCAGTTAATTTAAATATGTATCAAAAGTCTAATGCCAAATAACAATACAAAGTATGTGGTGTGTTCATCAGTCAGATCAGTAGTGTAAGTGAGTGGATGTGTGTTAATGTTATGTGGGGTGTTGAACTGTGCAAACCAAAGTGCTGCTGCTTCGGAGAAGACGAGAGAGAGAGACTGAGTGTGGCCACACCCAGCCTCTTATAGTGCACCCTGGGAACACTGGCCAGGTGCTCCCAATGCACCTGATGGGCAACTCAGAACCTGTGGGAGGCAAAGTTATGGTGGCCTGCACTCTACAACCACACAGGCCCTAGTCAACTACAGGGGCCGTGACACCCTCCCCCTACAAAGCGAGGACCCTTAAGGGGCCGAGACACCATCCGCTAATAATTCGATATAGCACATACTAATCATTTGGGTAATTTAGCATAGACAATATAACTAATATAACAAAGTCTGTTTGGCATATGCTATACACAGTAGACAAGTTTGCACAGCCTACCCCCCCAATTTAGATGCCAACAGCAAACCAATCAAAATAAACACAATAGAGCACATCCATGCTTGCTGATGTTAAAAGGGGTTTTAAAAGTGGTGGTATTCAGCTGAGGGGCAGGTACACCCTGTCAGCTCTAGCCCTAATGCACTACCGCATCAGCCCTTGTTTGGAGCTCCACCTCTCAGAGGTGGAAGGCCAGCCTAGACTAGAAGTCCCCCCCAGCATATAAAACTACCACACTGTGGCATGATGGTTCATCTATAGCTTTCATCACATTTGACACACCAAGTCTCCTACAAGGCAAACAGAGACAATACGAGACATTACCTATTTTAACAATCAGCAACACAAAGTGCTTTAGCCAATTAATTGTTATTGTTTTAAGGACGGGAATCTGTGCAAACCATAATACACCTGCCAAACCAACTTAACCAAACCAATATTACCAATATACCATACATAGTTTACCAAAGTTTATAACTATAAACCAACATTAAGACAAAGCACAAAACAACTTTCAGCCCAACCAAGTCAATATGCATCCAGCACACCAGGCCCTTACTCAGCAACTAAGACTACCGGTATTCTTGAAGCATTTAAGAGTAGAGGAACAGCGACATCGGTAGACACAAGATAAAACTGGAAAGACTTAAATATGACAAAACAGTTCATTGTCCAACATAATTCACTTCCTCATAACATTTTCTGATCCAATATACAAAATCCAGTAATAAAGTACATTTACCAAAAGCCAACCTGAATATAACCAAGGGTGGAGGCTCCTCCCGGTTTGCCAGGAGTGTGCGCACAAAACCTCACACCTATTTATCCAGCATTGCACTTAACCAAACCCCCCTCCCCAACCGACCCATACGTCAGAAGGACAAGGGAAACGACCACCGTCTCCCAGCCATTCTTGGCCTGGCAAGACAAATCGCATACCTAACTACAAAATCTACACCTCCCAGCCATCGACAGCCTGACAGATACAACACACTGCCTCCCAGCTGCAGCAGCCTGGTGAAGACTACCCCTGCCATTACTTTACCAATTTAAACTACAGCTCTCTCACATGGAGCTCACAAATTATGTACCGACACCAAAACTGGACTAACCAATTCAGATAAAAATACTATGAGAACTACTAGAAGGACATGTGAACCATTAGACTGACTACAACTGACAAACACCCAAAACAAAACAAAATGCTCTCTCTCCAACCCTACAAAGCCAGGACAGGTATGACAGGCGTGTCTACAGGTGTGGTGATCCCCCTACCTCAGCTGCCTAACAATACTAAACTGACCAACTTGCCCTGGTCTTCAGTGGCCCTCCTGAGTCCCCCATACCGACAAGGCATCCCAGTGGTACCACCCTGTCCCATCTTGTGTGGAACAGAATCTAAAAAGGCAAAGCAACAAAATAAAGAAAATACAGTGAGTTCCACAGGGGAAAACACCATTAACCCTATACAGGGAACACCACCCCTCAGACAAGACACACCCGTCAGACCCATCCTAACACTATTGAGTAATAAAAATACCAAATATCTTTTATACTGTATATCTAAACTGGACTAATAAATACTAGAACAAAACACTTTAACCACCGTGCAACTCCTCCTAATGCCAAAATACTATGACTAATCCGCCAATCTACAAGTTCAAACTGAACAGGAAGCTTACTTTACCTGTTAAAAGTTATGACCAATCCGAGTTCAAATCACGAGCACTATGTTATGGTGCCGTGAGCAGGACGAGCCCCCATGTTATGACCTGGCTCTTAGGCCACAACAAAAGGAGGGAGTCACACAGTTAAAAGTGTACACATAATTTATTTCCTTAAAACCAGTTAATTTAAATATGTATCAAAAGTCTAATGCCAAATAACAATACAAAGTATGTGGTGTGTTCATCAGTCAGATCAGTAGTGTAAGTGAGTGGATGTGTGTTAATGTTATGTGGGGTGTTGAACTGTGCAAACCAAAGTGCTGCTGCTTCGGAGAAGACGAGAGAGAGAGACTGAGTGTGGCCACACCCAGCCTCTTATAGTGCACCCTGGGAACACTGGCCAGGTGCTCCCAATGCACCTGATGGGCAACTCAGAACCTGTGGGAGGCAAAGTTATGGTGGCCTGCACTCTACAACCACACAGGCCCTAGTCAACTACAGGGCCGTGACAGCAAATCAAACTTTCAATTTGGGCCTTATAAACTACAGTTTTCGTTTTTAAAGTAGAATTGTAATTAAATAGCTACTATATTTTTAATCGAAGTGACTGTGTGGAATGTTGTATAACTGCTATGCTGCACCATTGAGGACAATAAAGATAGTGAGAAAACAATGGTATAACCCTACATGTGATTTATAAATTGAAGCTATTGTTAAGCTTTATCGTGGACAATTTACGGGTCCATTTAGTTCCATGTATTGCACACATAAAGTTGCAGAGTGGTTTCACTGTCTTGACTCCTGACACTCCTGACCATTAATTGAAAATCCTAATCCCTGCACATCCAGTTAGAGAGCACACTGATTATGAATCTACATTGAAACTAAGGCTGTTGAAAATAACAAGTTCATGGGATTAAATTGATTTGGTTGACTAATCTGATTAAAAAATTGAACTCAATTAACATATGTGCTTACTGTCCCAACCCACTGAGCATTTCTCATTGAAAAAAATGGATAGAGCACGATTTTAGGGAGACATAGTTGTGTGTCTCTCTGTAACCAGAGCCATAGAGTACATACCTGGAGGGATCTACAAGCAGTGGGCGCTTCACGATCACCTGATAATTATTTAACAGATAACAGATTTATTTTCCCAGATTCTTTTTCTTTTTTAAATCCTGAACAGGAAAACATGGCATATTTTGCACATAGTTCAAATGGTGATTAATCATGATTAATCATCATCATCATGATTAATCATGATTAATCATGCTGTGATTATTCTAATTAAATCATTCAACGGCCCTAATTGCTCAGCTCCTCCCTGCAGACTTGTATCTGAGACAATAAAAGGTTCAGCTTCAGTTCAGATCGCCACCAAACACTTTACTTTCGGTGAGGGAGGACAGACTGTCTTTTCACAGATACAGGAGGGAATACTAACCAGGATACACCAAGGAACCTTGTATCTGGACAGGGAGCAGCTTCGCCAAGAGACACAATGGCATCTCAGTTGAGTTTTTCAGAAGAAGATTTTTCCTGTACTTTGTGCTTACACATTTTCAAGGATCCTGTCGTCCTGTTATGCAGCCACAGCTTCTGCAATGGCTGCCTGCAGTGGGGAAAGAATAAACTCAAGGAATGTCCAGTTTGCAAGAAAATATCTTCAATCGATCATCCCCCCCGTAACCTGCATCTGAAGAAGTTGTGTGAGGCCTTCATAGAGGTTAGACATCAGCGTGCTAAGAATTGTACAAACCACACTCCCAGACCTATCACTGCACTGGACTGCATTAAGGAGGACCTCCACAGATCTCAGAAGACATTAAAGAAGAAACTGAAGGTGTTGGATGTAAACAGGCAGACATGTGTCCAAACAGCTGCATACATTAAAGTCCAGGCCAAGGACACCAAGAGGCAGATCAAGGAACAATTTCAAAAGCTTCACCAGTTTCTGCGAGATGAGGAGGAGGCTTGCATCTCTGCTCTGAGAGAGGAGAAGGAGTGCAAGAGTCAATTGATGAAGGAGAGAATAGAGGGCCTGAGCAGAGATATATCATATATTTCAGACACAAGCAGAGCCATTGATGCACAGCTGAGAGCTGAACACAGAATAATCCACAACAGCTCATTCCTACAGAATGACTACCCAATGATGATGGGAAAGTGCGAAAGAATCCAATGCACAAGTTTTGACCCCACAGGAGCACAGATAGACATGGCAAAGCACATGGGCAACCTGGCCTCCAGAGCCTGGGACAAGATGAAGGACATTCTATCCTGGACTCCTGTCCCAAACAAACACTCCCCATCCAGAGCCTGTCATGGCATCTGATGATCGGACCAGTGCGGCTGGGTCCTCTAAACCCGATTATCCATTAATGTCCCTGGTTCCTGACCCTCCAGAGAGGATGCATTCTCTCATATGCTCATAATTGCAATATTTCTAGTTATTTGTTTTAATTTTTCCAATGACATTACTGTTTTATAGAGCTAGTGGGTTTGCATGATTTCAGCATACACATTACATGTTATACACATTACATGTTTTCTTGTAATGTGTTGGGATGCAACAATTGACTGAAACTGGTTTGTAGTTAAGTTACAATAAAGTAAAACACAACACAACAACAACACAGCAAGGCAGTGTCAGACTTTTGATCATTCATTGATAAATATAGGTACTTACCTCCACCACAAGCTGCAAGATGTATTTTTATTTCGGTAGTTTACAGTTGGGCTGTTTATGAACTTGTAGATTTACTGTGAACTTGAATAAGATGCCTTTTGATGAATTTGATTGAAATAAAAAAAATATTGAACTGAGATTATTTTCCTTCTAGTTATGTGATATGTTCTACTGCATGTCTCATTGTGGTTTTGATTATGAAACAACTCTTTTCCCCTGCCCTCCCTCCCTTTTTTTAAACATCTCGCTACTCGCCATTCACACTTAAACTTAGTGGAAGCATAGATACAGTATAAACAATTGAGGGTAGGCTACTGGACATGAGGGTAATTTCTCTGCCATCTATATCTATGCTCAAACCGAGCGGAAGTGTGTAGGGAGTGGAACTGGTTTCAAAAAGGTTCAAATGAGGGTTCTCCATTTTTTCCTGGATTGGGGGACATTTGTGGCTTTGCATGGCAATGCATATTATCTCTTCAACCCCTTTTTAGCCAATTACAAGCTGAAACATGAGTGTTCACACCTGTCCTGAAGAATAGCCACACATTAGTGAGGTTGGACAACCACACAATATCACAGATTGGCAAATCAAATGTTCTACTTTCAAATGGTTATTTGAAATAACCATGTCCCATTTTATATATATTTACTGTATATACGGTATAAACAATTGAGTGTAGGTTAGTGGACATGAGGGGAATTTCTCTGCCGTCTATATCTATGCTCAAACCAAGCAGAAGTGTGTATAGGCCGGAGCTGGTTTCACTTTCAAAAGGGGACGAAGGCTCCCCCATATAGCGTTCTCCATTTCTCCTGGATTGGGGGATATCTGTGGCTTTGCATGGCAACGCATAATTATCTCTTCAACCCCTTTGTTTTAATGTAGCCCATTACAATCTGAAACATTTGTAGTGTTCACACCTGTCCTGAACAATAGGCACACATTAGTCAACAGAAACCAGACAGCCACACAATATCACAGATGGGCAAATCAAATGTTCTACTTTCAATTTGGGCCTTATAAACTACAGTTTTCGTTTTTAAAGTAGAATTGTAATTAAATAGCTATTATATTTTTAATCAAAGTGACTGTGTGGAATGTTGTATAACTGCTATGCTGCACCATTGAGAACAATAAAGATAGTGAGAAAACAATGGTATAACCCTACATGTGATTTATAAATTGAAGCTATTGTTAAGCTTTATCGTGGACAATTTACGGGTCCATTTAGTTCCATGTATTGCACACATAAAGTTGCAGAGTGGTTTCACTGTCTTGACTCCTGACGCTCCTGACCATTAATTGAACACCCTAAACCCTGCACATCCAGTTTGAGAGCACACTGATTATGAATCTACATTGAAACTAAGGCTGTTGAAAATAACAAGTTCATGGGATTAAATTGATTTGGTTGACTAATCTGATTAAAAATTTGAACTCAATTAACGTGTGTGCTTACTGACCCAACCCACTGAGCATTTCTCATTGGAAAAAAATGGATAGAGCACGATTTTAGGGAGACATAGTTGTGTGTCTCTCTGTAACCAGAGCCATAGAGTACATACCTGGAGGGATCTACAAGCAGTGGGCGCTTCACGATCACCTGATAATTATTTAACAGATGACAGATTTATTTTCCCAGATTCTTTTTCTTTTTTAAATGTTCAAATCCTGAACAGGAAAACATGGCATATTTTGCACATAGTTCAAATGGTGATTAATCATGATTAATCATCATCATCATGATTAATCATGATTAATCATGCTGTGATTAATCTAATTAAATCATTCAACGGCCCTAATTGCTCAGCTCCTCCCTGCAGACTTGTATCTGAGACAATAAAAGGTTCACCTTCAGTTCAGATCGCCACCAAACACTTTACTTTCGCTGAGGGAGGACAGACTGTCTTTTCACAGATACAGGAGGGAATACTAACCAGGAGACTGCTGCTGACTCTGTCATTGACAACCACTATTCAGTGTGAAAGTCAACACCAAGGAACATTGTATCTGGACAGGGAGCAGCTTCGCCAAGAGACACAATGGCATCTCAGTTGATTTTTTCAGAAGAAGATTTTTCCTGTACTTTGTGCTTAGACATTTTCAAGGATCCTGTCGTCCTGTTATGCAGCCACAGCTTCTGCAATGGCTGCCTGCAGTGGCGAAAGAATAAACTCAGGGAATGTCCAGTTTGCAAGAAAATATCTTCAATCGATCATCCCCCCCGTAACCTGCATCTGAAGAAGTTGTGTGAGGCCTTCATAGAGGTTAGACATCAGCGTGCTAAGAATTGTACAAACCACACTCCCAGACCTATCACTGCACTGGACTGCATTAAGGAGGACCTCCACAGATCTCAGAAGACATTAAAGAAGAAACTGAAGGTGTTGGATGTAAACAGGCAGACATGTGTCCAAACAGCTGCATACATTAAAGTCCAGGCCAAGGACACCAAGAGGCAGATCAAGGAACAATTTCAAAAGCTTCACCAGTTTCTGCGAGATGAGGAGGAGGCTTGCATCTCTGCTCTGAGAGAGGAGAAGGAGTGCAAGAGTCAATTGATGAAGGAGAGAATAGAGGGCCTGAGCAGAGATATATCATATATTTCAGACACAAGCAGAGCCATTGATGCACAGCTGAGAGCTGAACACAGAATAATCCACAACAGCTCATTCCTACAGAATGACTACCCAATGATGATGGGAAAGTGCGAAAGAATCCAATGCACAAGTTTTGACCCCACAGGAGCACAGATAGACATGGCAAAGCACATGGGCAACCTGGCCTCCAGAGCCTGGGACAAGATGAAGGACATTCTATCCTGGACTCCTGTCCCAAACAAACACTCCCCATCCAGAGCCTGTCATGGCATCTGATGATCGGACCAGTGCGGCTGGGTCCTCTAAACCCGATTATCCATTAATGTCCCTGGTTCCTGACCCTCCAGAGCTCATAATTACAATATTTCTAGTTATTTGTTTTAATTTTTCCAATGATATTGACATTATTGTTTTATAGAGCTAGTGGGTTTGCATGATTTCAGCATACACATTACATGTTATACACGTTACATGTTTTCTTGTAATGTGTTGGGATGCAACAATTGACTGAAACTGGTTTGTAGTTAAGTTACAATAAAGTAAAACACAACAACAACACAGCAAGGCAGTGTCAGACTTTTGATCATTCATTGATAAATATAGGTACTTACCTCCACCACAAGCTGCAAGATGTATTTTTATTTCGGTAGTTTACAGTTGGGCTGTTTATGAACTTGTAGATTTACTGTGAACTTGAATAAGATGCCTTTTGATGAATTTGATTGAAATAAAAAAAATATTGAACTGAGATTATTTTCCTTCTAGTTATGTGATATGTTCTACTGCATGTCTCATTGTGGTTTTGATTATGAAACAACTCTTTTCCCCTCCACAAGCTGAATATCTATAGTGAGTATATAGTGAGTAAATGAAACAATAGCCACACATTAGTCAACAGAAATCAATTTATATCAATCAATTTATAATCAAAGTGATTGTGTGGAATGTTCTATCTTGTTTAACTGCTATGCTGCACCATTGGAGAACAACAAAGAGAGTGAGAAAACAATTATATAAGCCTCCATGTGATTTATAAATTGAAGCTATTGTTAAGCTTCATCATGACAATTCATACTATAACATAATGACGAGCAAGAGAGAGAGAGAGATCTACTCAGTATTGTGCAAAAATGTACTAAATATATACATAAATCATTTTGTTTGAACTCAAAATGCATTTTGAGAGCCCCAACACAATTCTAAGGGGAAAGGTTTGAAATGGCCTTTACAGTATGGTCATTGGTCACCCTTGATATTCTGCACATTTTTTAAAAATCTCATTGTGCTTTAAGTAGCATGTGACATATTAAACTAGACAGTTTTGTTACTCTGAACCCACTTAGTTTTGCACGTGCAAAAACAAACTGAAACAAAATAAAAATTAGAAAATACTTACCTTATGTCAATGGTGGCCTGGAAAGGCCATTTTTAAACCTTTACCTTTGTACAATTCCAGGTGAGTTTTTTTTTCTCGATACTGAAGATACAAAATACATTTTTTAATTAGTTTGCTTATGTATTTTCCATAGATTTCTTTTGCTAAATTTTGTCAAGGCCTACAAGTGCTCAAGTGGACAATTTACAGGTCCATTTAGTTCCATGTATTTCACACAAAGTTGCAGAGTGGTTTCACTGTACCTGTGGATTCTGTTATCCTCCTGACCGTTAACAAAAGGTTGAACACCCCAAACCCTGCACATCCAGTTTGAGAGCACAGTGATTATAAATCCACATTGAAATCCTTATTTACAGCTATATTTAAATTTGAATGCCAGCGCATTAGCGAGTAAAAACACAACCATGGGCTGAGGACTCTTTCAGAGCTTTATACAGAAGTATACATTGCTATTGTAGGCCTATGAATATCTAGTGTTTGGTCTGAAGAAGTGCAGGCCTTCATCACAAGAACCTTTTTCACCGGATGAATTTTCATACTGGTGCACAACGGTGCCAACTCCCACTGTTTCGTCCTCTCATTGGTCTGAAATTATTAACCCTATAACCCTCGCCCTCAACATAACATGTCGCAGTGTGCACACAAGTCAAATATTTATATGCGATCAATCAAGATTAATTACAAAGCTTCACATTAATTAGCTTATTTTTTAGATCAACTCCCACCCCTGATATGTAGATATAACTTGCACAGGTAACTACTGGTGGTTAGGCACTATCAGTCTTCCGACCACCGTAGGCAGCAACTCAAAAATCCCAACCCAATGGGACTGCAGAGCAGGACAGGACCAGAACACATGTAGATGACTTACCGGTGCATGGTGACATCACAGGTTAGATCTATGTGGCAAGATACTTTTCCACATGTTAGACTATAGCATATAGACTATTTTTTCATTCACCTTTGAGATGAATAGAAATAGAATACATAGAATAGAAATAGTGTGGTACTTGGTAAATAGGGTGATAGTTTTCTCTCTTTCTTGCGCAGGGGCAGTTTGGTCAGTTTGCATAATGTGTTGTGCAGTTGCAGCTGTCCCCCAAGGTTTCGATATCTGTGGTGCAGTTGCAGAGTGGTTTCACTGTCAAATGAACAGATACCTCTTCATTAAAACAGAATCTGGTACCCCCGCCCCTCCACAGGCCCCCCTATTTACATGTTAGAGACCCCGAAACCCCATGTCCATTTTTCTACAGAGGTATCTATTGCTTTTATGTCTTTGTTTGTTGTGAAGAAGTGCAGAGTTTTTATTAACTAAAATCGCAAGCAGAAAATTCACCAGTCCGAACTAACTTACACACACACAAAATCCAAAACAAACTCAATCATTTTTTTATTCTCTAAAGAGAATAGTACAGGAGCAGAATATCTGTATACGTCTCCTGATTGGTGACTGGTCCAAATTAGTCGCAATGTTCTATGACATCTCAATCAACAATGCTTTATTAAGACCCAGGGGGATCTACTGTATATCACAGCAGAATTAAATAATTTATGCAAAACAGAAAACAGCGTGAATCACATACAGTACAGAAGGACAAAAACATGCTTTCAATGTCTTACATGAAGACAAGTCCACCATTTGTCTCAAAGAGGCAAAACATTGATGCTATTTCTTAAAAAAGAACAGAAACAAAGAAAAACCTTTTTGCCCAGTATAAAATATTGCAATGTGACATACTGATGGGGGGGCGGTGGTGGGGGGAGAGAGAGAGAAAGGGGGTGGGATGTACATGTCAAAGCTCAGCTCCTCCCTGCAGACTTGTATCTGAGACAATAAAAGGTTCACCTTCAGTTCAGACCGTCACCAAACACTACTTCCGATGAGGGAGGACAGACTGTCTTTTCACAGATACAGGAGGGAATACTAACCAGGAGACTGCTGCTGACTCTGTCATTGACAACCACTATTCATTGTGAAAGTCAACACCAAGGAACATTGTATCTGGACAGGGAGCAGCTTCGCCAAGAGACACAATGTCATCTCAGTTGATTCTTTCAGAAGAAGATTTTTCCTGTACTTTGTGCTTAGACATTTTCAAGGATCCTGTCGTCCTGTTATGCAGCCACAGCTTCTGCAATGGCTGCCTGCAGTGGGGAAAGAAGAAACTCAAGGAATGTCCAGTTTGCAAGAAAATATCTTCAATCGATCATCCCCCCCGTAACCTGCCTCTGAAGAAGTTGTGTGAGGCATTCATAGAGATTAGACATCAGCGTGCTAAGAATTGTACAAACCACACTCCCAGACCTATCACTACACTGGACTACATTAAGGAGGACCTCCACAGATCTCAGAAGACATTAAAGAAGAAACTGAATGTGTTTAATGCAGTTAGGCAGACATGTGTCCAAACAGCAGCACACATTAAAGTCCAGGCCCAGGACACCAAGAGGGAGATCAAGGAACAATTTCAAAAGCTCCATCAGTTTCTGCGAGACGAGGAGGAGGCTTGCATCTCTGCTTTGAGAGAGGAGGAGGAGTGCAAGAGTCAATTGATGAAGGAGAGAATAGAGGGCCTGAGCAGAGATATATCATATATTTCAGACACAAGCAGAGCCATTGATGCACAGCTGAGAGCTGAACACGGCATAATCTGCGACAGCTCATTCCTACAGAATGACTACATAATGATGGTGGGAAAGTGCGAAAGAATCCAATGCACAAGTTTTGACCCCACAGGAGCACGGATAGACGTGGCAAAGCACATGGGCAATCTGGCCTACAGAGCCTGGGACAAGATGAAGGACATTGTATCCTGGACTCCTGTCCCAAACACTACCCATCCAGAGCCTGTCATGCCATCTGATGATCGGACCAGTTTGGCTGGGTCCTCTAAACCCGATTATCCATTAATGTCCCTGGTTCCTGACCCTCCAGAGAGGACACGTTCTCTCATACGCTACCCTGAAGGATCTTACCTCTGTACTTGTCTCTGAATATACAGTACTTTAATGTGAAAGAACATTATGAGTGGTTTAAAAAAAGTATGTCAAAATTATATGAGCACAAATGAAGATTAGCACTAGTCTTTCATGGGATTTGTAGAGGCAATACGGTGTTTAGGTCTGTAACAAAAAGACTTTTTGTCAGCTGAACTGATGGACAGAGAGACTGAACAACACAGAGAGACACAGAGACAGTACCAGCCTTTTAATCATTCTTACAAACCAACAACCCATTGAAAGTCAGTATCATATTCAGTATAGTCAGTATAATATTTCTACAACAAGCTGCAAGGTGTATATTTTAGTTTGGGTTGTTCTATTTACTGTATTGAGCTTGTAGGTACTGTATATTGTACAACCCCAATTCCGTTGAAGTTGGGACGTTGTGTAAAATGTAAATAAAAACAGAATGCATTGATTTGCAAATCGTTTTCAACCTCTATTCAGTTGAATACACCACAAAGACAATATATTTAATGTTCAAACTGATAAACTTTATTGTTTTTTGAAATTATACAATCTTTTGTAAATTGATCCCTGCAACACGTACCAAAAAAGTTGGGACGGGGGCAACAAAAGACTGGGAAAGGTCATGAATGCACAAATAACGCCTGTTTGGAACATTCCACAGGTAAACATGTTAATCTTAAACAGTTTAATATCGTGGTTGGGTATAACAGGACCATCCCAATCGTTCACAATCAAAGATGGGGCGAGGTTCACCACTTTGTGAACAATTCTGTGAGAAAATCATCCAACAGTTTAAAAACAATGTTTCTCAACATTCAATTGCAAGGAATTTGGTGATTTCATCATCTACAGTCCATAATATAATCAAAACGTTCAAAGAATCTGAAGAACTTGCTATACTAAAGCGACAAGGCTGAAAACCAACACAGAATACTTGTGACCTTTGATCCCTCAGGTGGCTCTGCATTAAAAACTGACGTCATTGTGTAAAGGATATTACTCTGAACACTCAGAAAACCATTGTCAGTTTACATAATTTGTCGCTACACCTGCGATTGCCAAGTTAAAACTCTACCATGCAAAGCAAAGCCATGCATCAGAAAGGTTGGTTTGAAAAAACAACCAGAAAAACAACCAGAAATGCCTTCTCTGGGTACAATATCATTTGAAATGGTTAGACACAAAGTGGAAAAGTGTGCTGTGGTCTGATGAGTCCACATTTCTAATGATAGTGGACCCAGAGAAGGCATTTCTGGTTGTTTTTCTGGTTGTTTTTCAAACCAACCTTTCTGATGTTTGGCTTTGCTTTGCATGGTAGAGTTTTAACTTGGCAATCGCAGGTGTAGCGACAAATTATGTAAACTGACAATGGTTTTCTGAGTGTTCCTGAGTCCTCAGTGTAATATCCTTTACAGAATGAAGTCAGTTTTTAATGCAGAGCCACCTGAGGGATCAAAGGTCACAAGTATTCTGTGTTGGTTTTCAGCCTTGTCGCTTTAGTATAGCAAGTTCTTCAGATTCTTTGAACGTTTTGATTATATTATGGACTGTAGATGATGAAATCACCAAATTCCTTGCAATTGAATGGTGAGAAACATTGTTTTTAAACCGTTGGATGATTTTCTCACAGAATTGTTCACAAAGTGGTGAACCTCGCCCCATCTTTGATTTTGAACGACTGGGATGGTCCTGTTATACCCAATCACGATATTAAACTGTTTAAGATTAACCTGTTTACCTGTGGAATGTTCCAAACAGGCGTTATTTGTGCATTCATGACCTTTCCCAGTCTTTTGTTGCCCCCGTCCCAACTTTTTTGGTACGTGTTGCAGGGATCAATTTACAAAAGATTGTATAATTTCAAAAAACAATAAAGTTTATCAGTTTGAACATTAAATATATTGTCTTTGTGGTGTATTCAACTGAATAGAGGTTGAAAACGATTTGCAAATCAATGCATTCTGTTTTTATTTACATTTTACACAACGTCCCAACTTCAACGGAATTGGGGTTGTAGCTACATACATATATATTAGGCCCTTAAATCTGTTTGATTTATCAATGGATCATGATGAATGAAGATGTGTTTTTGATTAATTTACTTTAAATTAAAAGAAAAATGAGCTACAGAGATTCTTTTCCTTACACTGTCCCAATCCCATTGTACCACACAGTAACCGTTTCAGATGTGTTGGCTTGTGTCATTCATTGTTGTGCAGCATAATACACATACAGATTTTAATGGTACAGTACAATACAGTACAGTAGGCGGACCACCTGGTGACCCCCATTGCCACGAGGTACCACTGTTATTGCTCAACCGATTGAGAAATGACCACATACACATACCGTGTTATTTTGAATGACGTTTTCGTGTGGGCTGTGTGATGGTGCTGGGGGGTGGCTTGAATTATTGCTCAAGGTTGAAAGCTCACGTTCACACATTAAATGTTATACCACCCTTACCAGGTGCTACGCACCTTATCAAGTTTTCAAAATCTCCATTGGCTATTGTAATCTACTGTATGTGTCTCTGGGGTCTTGGTACTGTAGTACATTGTACCAAGACATCATTGTGTGTGAAATGGGTATAGTCTTAGCCTATATGATAACACACACACACACACACACACACACACTTTTCCACTGCATAGGGCATGCCTTGTTGATTTTAAAGGCCTGGTTCCCAAAATGAACCAGTATTTAATATATACTCAGGAATTCTGGCATGGTATTCTCTTTTTAGGGCCAAATCGCATTCTAGCTTACTGCTTTTGTGTTGCTTCTTTCCAAGATTGTTTTCCTTTTGCTCCTTTTCCACATATACATATCACTTGCTGCAGGGGCCCACCACTCAATTAGCCTCATGTGACAAACCATGTGGGATGCGCCATGCCACGGCCCATATAAGCAAAGTAAGGAATGTGTGTGTGTGTGTGTGTGTGTGTGTGTGTGTGTGTGTGTGTGTGTGTGTGTGTGTGTGTGTGTGTGCGTGCGTGTGTGTGTGTGCGTGTGCGTGTGCGTGTACGTGCTGCAGGCTTAGTGTTGATTAAGGGGGCAACTAGGGTGATGCTACCCTTGATACTTCACTGGCAGTTAACTCAAATCTATTTTTAAGCTACCCCCTACTGTACAAGTCCAATTCACAATGAATGGAAAATGTATCTTGAGGTATAGAGAATCCATATTATCCATAATTCTGTATATTATCCTGTAATGTTAAAACACAGGTCACATTTGAATCAACATACAGACGCAGACTTCTTGTCTGCAAAAGTGAGGAGACACTTTGTCTGCTAACTCCAGTTGGGGGTATGCATTCACATTACCATACCATTGTTTTCAGGCTTTTTGAAGCCAGGCCCAGGTGAGAGTGTAAACACTCAGTATTGTTCTGTGGAAGCCACAGAGCCAAGCAAAAGGTAGCCTATAGCCATGTGTCTACAGTTGTTCAAATTACCATGTCTGTTTTTGACTCCACCTTTGTATGTTAATTCACCTCTGTTAGAAAACGTATATTTTGACTGTGTTCTGAGCATTCGAAGCAGTTAGAGTGTGTGAGTGTGAGAGAGTGTCTTTGGGGCAACTGGCCACGCAGGTCAGGAGCCAGAAAATGGGGAATCCATTTTCTTCAATAAAACTACTACGGAAGACCAATCTTCATCTGCTTTTTCCATTCATCATCCATTTTTCACCGTTGTCTGGTTTAACTTTGGAACAATTCTTTGTTCTCATTTTGGGTTTAATAGTGTAATATTTTGCACTATTTGGGGAAAATATACCACAATCTCATATGGAGAAATAGGCATAATGTCTATTTCATGTCATGGTGATGTTCTATAAGAGTGCCCCGCACTTCACATCGGTGTGATTTTTTGAGGGGCAACAGCCCCTTAAAAAATTCACAATACACAACTACAAAGTTGAAACAACAACACATCACAGATCACAACATGAACCATGGTGTGATCGGTGATATATGCTATTCCTCTTCCGATCTCAACAGCATTTTTTTTTTATCTTTAACTTCTGTGCAGCTTTTCCCACTGGGCGTACCGGGAGGTCTCCCATTTTTGTTGCAACTTGCAACTACAAGCCATAAAGATCTCTTCCCTGGTACAGGGAATAAGCATCAATTTGGGGGTTCTTAAATGTTTTGGAACCATTATAGGCAAATCAAGTAAATGTACTAGTATGCAGCAGGATGTATTGTATCAGATACTGGGTGAATTGGATTTGTATTTGTTGCAGGATATGGGAGGAAATCAGTTTTATGGTCATTGCGGATGGTGTCTTTTCTCTATGATTCTACGTTGTCATATACGAGTACTGTTCACAGTATATCAAAAGCAGCAAGGCAATCTTTATTTGTATATCTGCTGTTATTTTCTTCATAAGGCCGGAGGCATGAGGAGAGAGTATGGTATGTTTTGCACTCCATGCGGGTGTCCGTCTGTCTATCCGTGTCTGTCCATCCGTCCGTCCATGTACAGCTAATCTCCCACAGTGTTGGTTCGAGTTATATATTAGCAAACACCAGGAAGGATAAAAATCACACATAGTTCATCCAAATGTCATCACGATGAGTCTATATACTCCTCTTAGCAAACATCACATAGGCTACACTTTTGTCCTCAGGTGGAGACCTGTGCCCGGAAGGTCACAGGTCATAATTATTTTCACAGGTGAAAATAATGATGAGGTTCCCCCCTTTGGAAACCTATGCATATCCTTTTGGTCTAATATGTTTGATATTTATGTGTGATTAAAATACATAAAAATGTAGGACTACTTAAAGGGGAATTCCACCCATTTTCATTTTTTTCCTGAGAGGATACAAATGCGAACCAAATGGACCCGCGAGGGTCCATTTGGTTCGCATTTGTATTCACATTTGTATTCCATTTGTTGTATTCCATTTGTTCCATTTGTATCCTCTCAGGAAAAAGGGGGCTGAAAGAAAAATCATTAACATGGTGAAATACATCCTGATGATGTCATCAGATGTATTTCACCATGTTAATGATTTTTTTCAGACCTCCATTTTTAGAAAATACAGAATTGGGGGAACTTTTTTTTTTATCATGTCCACAACATCTCTAAGGTAGGCTATATTAATGCCATTAAAATGTTGAAAATGGGTGGAGTTCCCCTTTAAGTAGTCTACAGTACTTGAGTAGACCTACGTGTATGCTGCTTACTTCCCAGTTCCCAGTGCAGTTCCCACCACCACTGGCTGGTGCCTATAGGCCTAGTTCAAGTTAAACAATAAACATTCCAAATCCACATGAACCATTCAGGGCTGAAAGGGGGTCGTGCGCGCGTGTGCGTGCGTGTGCATGCATGGGGGGCGTGGTCTAAACCCGCTTTACAAACGTCAAGTTCCCTCCAGCTCCCTCCCGTTCAGCAGCAGCAGCAGCAGCAGCAGCAGCACTGAGTGACACACTGACCTGCAGCAACATGGGTAAGAACTACACAACTACACAGCCATATGTTTATTTAGTCGTCCTATGATTGCATACTGCTCCATAAACATCATTTATGCGAGTGAAAGAAAGCAGGTTCACGTCTGATCTTGCGGTTTGGAATCATGGCTGATTGCAACCGCAATAATCCGTTTAATCATAGTTTGCCCGTCTTTTTCCGGCAACTTTTACTACATGTGATACCATTTTCGGTTACAGGACTTTTATTAGGCAATTAAGCATTAATAATATCAGTTGTTGTTGAAGTTGTAACAGACACGCAGCATGCATAAAGCCAAAGGTCTGACTCAGAGAGTTTTCTGTTTTCAATGATGAAATGCTGTTGGTTTAGTGGTGCCACAACTGTAGTTAGTTAGTATCAGTAGTAGTGTTTCAAATCATCAAATATAAGCACTTTAATTTGACATATATTGGGTTGTTTTGCATACCATCATGTTTGGTGGGGCAGTCTGGGCATTTAGGGGGCCCCCCCCCCCCCGCCTAGATCCGCTCCTGCCTATTATTACTAATTTACTTATTTGCTGTAAACCGTAAAGCTTTCCAATTTAGTATATTTTATTTATCACCTTTCTGCATGGGATTTGCTGCCATCTGTGTGCATCCTACATTTCAAACGTCCCCAAAAAGCCGCATTGAAAGTGGTGATCTGGCTATTGTGGCGCGACACCGCAGTACGTGCGAGAAAACATGTTTGAAGTTGAACTTGAGTGGTGTGTTTTTATTGGCATGCCATTGGTACAAACTGCACATTTTATTAGTACAAAGGTTTACATTGTAACCTATTAGCTCCAATTGAAACCCCTGTGATCTTGTTGGTCAGTATACATTATTTGTATTGTATTGTATTCAAATGAGAATGTGTAGACTCAATAACGTAAGGCTCTAAGCCTCTAACACTCCAAGTATACTAGCTGCAACAGAAAAAAAGTTGGGTTAAAAAGTGTCCAGTCTGCCTGCCAACTTGCCAAGAGGTTATATAACTACTCCCGTGTGTGTGTGTGTGTGTGTGTGTGTGTGTGTGTGTGTGTGTGTGTGTGTGTGTGTGTGTGTGTGTGTGTGTGTGTGTGTGTGTGCGTGCGTGCGTGCGTGCGTGCGTGCGTGCGTGTCTGCGTTTTATCTTGGTATCCTGAGTATGACCTCAGATGCTCCTCTGTGAGGAGTTTCACAGCAACTTAATCTATTTACCGTTGAATTATTATCTGAAACCTGCATGTTTTCTTTCTCCTTTTTTCTCATTCTTTCCTCTCTCCCAGTAAGACATTTTTTGTATTATTTTTGTATTTTCCACAAAAACAGACATTCAAATGTACAGAGCTATCTTCTGTCTCTCCCAGACATCTGTTGCATATCACTGTGTGTGCATTGTCGTTTCCTTGCGGTATAGCTTTATATATTGCCATGTGTTCTTGCTTACTGTAAATTGCCTATGCATTTGTGAATTGTAACATGTTTTTGCAGGATGTATCCCCCTCTCTCTTTCTCCCTCTCCTGAATTGCCATGTTTATTTAGATGATGTGTTATCTAGAGTTGTCATCTTAGATGTGCTCATTAAAAGTAGTCTTATCCAGAAAACAGACCGTTGTTGTTGTATAGTCAACTTTTAAGCAAACCCCTCAAATGGAACAGAATAACAAGACTTGTATCCATTCACGTTTGTAGGCTACCGGTAAGTACTATTGTCTTGCAATCATTAATGTCCCTCCCTATCAACTGTGCCACAGGTCACTCAAGGGCTGACCACCCAGAGGGAAATGACACCATAGTACTTAGAGCTATATACATAGATTTCTTTTCTCTGTTCTACATGGTGTTTTTAAACACAATATTGTAGCTAAAGTAGGAAATTGGCCATATGTTGATGTATATAGCACGATGTGTAAGGTATATTGTATTGCAATAACATGACCATGCATTTTACTGGATATAAGTTTTCAAAGTTGTGCATCTGCAAAAAAATATAAAGGATCTAGTTAACCTTTTATCGTTCCATAAATGATTCATTATGTATTTATATGGTATGGTGACCAATAATGGGGAGAGAGCTGGATTGTGACGCAACAAACAGGCCAGGTTCCCAGGCAGGAGGCTATGACAGCCTCTTTCTTTTCTATGAGGTTGGGTTTCTAGTTGTTGTTGGGACAACTAGAAATTCATCAGCATGCAGAGTTTCATTCCATCGTTCGTCATGCTGTCTGTGTTGAAACCAGCATTCCCTTCCAGTCCAGATGTAAACATCTGTGCGAGAGTTTGAGATTAGATTGGAGACATATTTGAGAGGGAGGCAAGATGTTATAGAATGAGAGGCAAAACGGGACAGATGGAGGCAAAACGGGACAGATGGAGAGTGGCCAGAGGCCAGAGATTGAGATTTGTTACCCAGATGTTTATGAGGATGTTCTCCTGTGCAGAACACAAAGAGTTGCACAACAATGATTTGACATTTGTTCCTAGCCGTAATTTAGAGTTAAGTGTTGTTTTTACAGCCTGTTTATCTCTTCCTCCCCCAGCGAGTTGTTCTGGCTGCGGACCTGGGTACAAGACCCCTCTGGACGCCATGAAGGGTGAGAGACGGTCTTATCTCGCGTCCAGGGGCCATCTCCATGTTGGCTTATGGAGGATATTTAAGCAAAAAATAATAGACAACACTGTAGGGTACATGACATCATCATATCTGGAGTGGGAACACATACTGTGTGGCAAAAGAATACTTTCTGAGTAGGATGGGTTTGCACATGCATAAAGCGATCCATACATCAACAGTAACGTCCTTTTGATTAAACTCACATGGTCACTCGATTTGCCACTCACTTTATGCATGTGCAAACCCATCCAACGCATACATAAACCATAAAGATATACAGTATAGACCTAACTGCTCATAACAGGTCTGTAACTCTACACTCCCAAAGTTAAGTGGTCCCCAGCAAATAAAACTGCTCATAATATGCCATAGTGTTGTAAATACAGGGTCATATACTGTATATTCTGAAGTATTTGTCTTTTGATCAAAACAAGAATATTATAATCATCTAGAGAAACTCTAGATTTTGCTACAGACAATTTTAATTGATATGGTGTCAATATACTGTAAAATAGATGTTCCCATTTTTTTCTAGACTTGACTATCTACAAGCTGTCAACATACAGTAGTATCACAACCCATCCTGTTTCCCCTGTACACAGAAGATCATCATAGACGAAAATAGCAAAGCTGTTATTTTCTTGTGTGAGGAATGGTCATCCCCAGGATATGCTGGGCTTCATGTGGTTAAAATATGGACCCTTTTTGTTGCAGGTCCTCGTGAGGAGATTGTCTACCTGCCGTGTATCTACCGTAACACGGACATCCAGAAACCTGACTACCTGGCTACTGTGGATGTGGACCCCAAGTCTCCTACGTTCTGCCAGGTACAAAAATTACACTACTGTACTAGTGCTCAAATACAATAGCCCTGGACTCCCTGGAGTCCTGAGCCCACCGCTTTCTACTGATAACAGTTCACCGAATGGCAGATGCATATTCACAGTGAACAGTCTTCAGAAACATATGGCACTCACAAAAGCATTTTTATTGCATCAGCTCTGTGACACACACCGGACATGTTTTTCGGCATGTTTCCTACATTTCCTACATAGTTTGAATGGTTCACATTTCTAGCAGAAGCAGTATGTTTGAAAATTATACCAGCACTCAGTTGGTCTTTCTTAGAATGTCTTATTCATCATGTAAACATGCATCATGTTTTGATCTTAAGAGTGCCTACCGGTGTTGTTTGGGTCTGGGGGAAAAAAAGTAAATTTACTCTAGTTAGCATTACATTTACGCATTCATACAGTACATACACACAATCACCACCCGTAACAAAATAAAGCATACAAGGTTGGACATTTTGGGTTCAGTGTCTTCTCACATTTTGGGTTCAGTGTCTTCTCAAGGACAGTAAACTAAGGAATCAAATGGAAACCTTTTGATTCCCAAGCAGCCTCTCTACATCCTTGCCTCTGATCTCAGGGTAAACTTTAAGTTTTTGGTTAAAGTTTTATAGATATTTAAGTCTACATATCACCCCCGACTGAACGAGGGTTGTGTTGATCGCAAGAAATAACTAGTTGTGCACTCAGTAGAGTGCCAACGTGCGTATTGCACACAAGTAGCTGACCTACTATTGTGTAAGCAGAGTGAGCACTCCAAAAACAAACAAAAACACTTTTAATATTCGCTTTCACAACATTTGTACAACATTTTGCTGAATCTCATCCAGGAGATAATACCACCATTAAAGGTCTGTTAATTACATCACAATTATGTCATCAGCTAAACTGACCAATTGGAATACTTCGAGGGACGATCGCCCAGCAGTCGACGACTGCAAACCAGTCCACTTTACTTGCACTCGCTCTGTTCACACAAGTAAAAACACAGAGAACTGAAGTTAGTCCAGGAATCGATTCCATTCCCCAGTGCAGTTCATGATTGTCAGCTGCAGGATATTGGCCATATAGGGGAGAAGAAAGGTCATGGCTTCTCACTTGTATTGAACAATGTACAATGGATTGCAGATGTTCACAATTGAACATCTGCAATCCATTCCATCTTAGGCTAGACGGCTACTGAGATGATCAAGATGATCAACACACTAGAAGGGAGAAATAAATACTCCAAATGTGCCCTGGGCTGTGTACACAAGCACTGGAGCCTGGCCCATCTATTAGGGTATATAATACATGGAGCTCTGATGGTAGACCCGATGTTGAGAAATAAAGCGAATAACGCAAACATACATATTTTTCACTTAGGACAGGAGTCCTTGTGTCTGACTGAGGCTACATGTAAAGACAAATTGTATTGGGACACTTTACATACCGAGCAGAGACCTAACATTGTCAAAGGTGTATGATCAGTCACTCATATTACCGCAGTGAAATTTGTTCTCCGCATTTGACCCATCTCCGAGCCGAAGCGTGTGCCGTGCATCATCAGTTGAATCCTAATTAGTTACTCAAACAAGAAACTGAGGTTCACATGGTTTGACCTTTGACCCCTCTAGGTGATCCACAGGCTGCCTATGCCCAACCTGAGAGACGAGCTGCATCACTCGGGATGGAACGCGTGCAGCAGTTGCTATGACGACAGCACCAAGCGCCGCAACCGTCTCATCCTCCCGTCGCTCATCTCCTCACGCGTCTACGTGGTGGACGTGGGAACCGACCCCCGTGCACCCCGCATGCACAAGGTGACACAGCGACACATCATCTAGCAGTCAGCTTTTCAGACTAAAATATTGGAACCTGCATCACATTTTATCGTGGGGGTGGGCTATTTTTTAGGTTTACTTGAAATGGCATGACAGAGGTATGAAGTACGGCAGTCTTAAAAAAATGGATATTGGGTGAGACTGACATTATGTATCTTTCAGGACCTGTCACTGTTACGTGACACGTCTCAAACATTACTCTATGGCTCTTGTCTCTGCAAAGTTATTTTGTTTTAGATAAGACTTTTCTCCAAAGTTAAATGTCTGTAAAGTTTGTAAAGTTAGTGTTAGTAAAAAGTAGGCAAAAGGGTAATAGAGCAGACCCATTCACCGTAGTAGCAAATATATCATCTCCAGGAAATATGTTTGCTGCGACTTATTTCCTGTAGATGATGTTTCTTATTGTGAAATCTTGTAGCTCAGGTCCACTCGACTAAGTAGGTTATTGGTGTGGTCAAGAATCATGTGTGTTGGGGAGCATTAAATTATGTAGCTGAACTGAATTACACTTTAACTGCATTTTGCTGTAACTTGCAGGCAGGTGGTTTAATCAACTCATTTATGTGGTGTTAAGTATAGCTCAACCTCTCTTTTGTTGGTCATACATTTACTCAAGCAACAAAATACAATATGGGCATATGGGTATAACTTCAATCGAATATATATATTGAGTATTCTTTACTATTACACTGTGTTCTTGAAAGACAGGACTGCCTTTCCTGATGGCTTTAAATGCATGATTGACAGGCCAAACCTTGACAAACTGCCTCTGATTGGCATGCCCTAGCATGCAAGTATTTCCCTCTCAGTTGTTTTAGCGTAGTGAATATCAAACTTGTGAATCTGTGTTTTTATAACTAAAAGAAGGTTAAGCTGTCAAAAGGTCATGTATGGTCAAAATGTCATAAGTGAAATAGATAAGTGAGGCGACTGTTTCTGCACTGTCATTGTCTTTCGTTACACAACCTGTGTGTCAATCATTACAAATAAAACACGTGAACATATCAACTGGACTGTTGGCGAAAGGGTATGAGAGAGTGAGTGGGCCGGGGACAGGTTAAACTTCCTTGGGGACAGCGATGCCATCAGTTTGTGACAACAGCGGGAGATTAGAATGAAATTCTCAGCAGCGATCCAATGCTATTGGCTATTAAAGCACGTTTGGGAACAACGTGCTCCGAACTCTTCTTCACTTTGAATCTCCACACAGATGTAATAATTCTGATAATTCTTGTTTTCAATTCACATGAAGTTGCTTGCAGGGACATTTTAGTCAATCTGCTTGATTTTACATTCAATTTTGCGTTTAAACTATGTACCAATCATGAGGTGGATTGTCAGTGATTGTCACTGACCTACAGTGTGAGCTACTGGGAATATCAGATTTCACAGTAACATTAGACATTCTATTTTCTAGATTAACTAGGTCACATTTTAAAAGCCTTACCAGTGCAGGGGTCAAAAGTCAACATTGGAATGTTTGTATTGTTAGATAATTCAGCAGCTGTACAATGACATGACATGTGATCAATGGGCTTCGATGATCTCACTGCTCATTCAGAGGTCTGGCTGCCTTCTGACTGCTTATCTGTCTTCTATCAATAGGTGGCATAGTTGCACTTTTGTATTGTGTTGTTACTTGTTTCCATTCAAAAATCATACATAAGAGCTTGTGGCAGTTTTGGACATACTGTATAAGGTTTCCACTCAACAAAGGTGGAATATCATTGTTACCTCTTTAACAGATTTGAAAAAAGGGTTGTATGGGGTAAAGTAGACTTGGGTGGGTTAAAGATATTTATTTTTATCAGCATGCGTTACTGTAGGTGTATGTCAAGTGCGTGTTTTTGGTTCGCAAAATTCATTAGCGTCTCACATTTTTCTGAAATGTAATAAGTAATAAATGTGGCTAAAGTTGCCTTTTAATGTTGGGAAATGATAACTGAGTACAGCTGTAATGCTTACCGTAAAAGTGTCTTATAATCAGAGACAGAGATCATAACAAAAGGGCTTTTTAACACTTGAGCTAACCCAAACAGTAGATTTGACTTTGAGAATCTCCTAGGGGTTGATTTGAACCCCTCAGTTTAGGTAATCTCAGAGTTAAAGATTCACAGTTAAGAAGGAGAGAGCAGAGTTAATGTCTTATAGAACATTCACAAAGAATTGTGGGTCGACATGGACACATTTTTATGGTTCTTCACTTTTTGTTTCCCACATTTATTCATGAATTCTTTCAAAACATTTAAAAAATGTCAACAAAAAGCACTGTAAAAATGTAAAGGTTTAACATACTGTACACTGTGCCATGAGAGTTGGGGTCTTTTATGGCTCAGAGTGCCAAGAAAAAAAAAAAACATTTCAAAGAACTACTGTATCTACAAGCTCACAATGCGGATCATGTATGATCTGCGATTTTTACTAGTTTGGTCCTGAGATCCATCAGATGTTTGATGCCTTTGAGTTGTGCTCTTCTGTAGATCGTGGAGCCCACTGAGCTGTACTGGAAATGTGGTCTAGCCAACCCACACACCTCCCACTGTCTGGGTTCTGGTCAAATCATGATCAGCTGCATGGGAGACCCTTCTGGCAATGGCAAGGGTAAGCAGGCGCACATCGATCAGGCTTGGTTACATGATGAATTGACATCGCTCACCAAAAAGAGCTGATAATGCTGATAAGAGTTCATAATGCATCACATTATAATAACCTGGGCAGTAACAAATCTATTATGACTGGGAAAGCATCTTTTACCTTTGTCTATTCAAAATGACAGATATACAGTATATACAGGCTCGCAATGTGTCACTTCACTTTGTGCTACACTGCTTGTCCATCTGCTATTTTTGAATCAGCCTCAGATCTTAATGGGTTAAGGGGGATCTAATATCGTTTTTGACCTCCAGGTGGTTTCGTGCTGTTGGACGGTGAGACATTTGACGTGGTTGGGAACTGGGAGCACGAAGGGGACGCGGCGCCGTTCGGTTACGACTTCTGGTACCAGCCTCGTCACAACGTGATGATAAGCACTGAGTGGGGCGCCCCCAAATCCCTGGCCAACGGCTTCAACCCTCAACACGTGAAAGATGGTATGTTATGGCCGGATGCTTGTTTCTTCATTCACATTTTCTGTTGCACATCACTTACTGTATACCATGCAAAATATTATTCAACCTGTTCCTCTGTTTTGTTCTTCATGTTTCCTTCAACATATTGACCATATCTAACAAATACAAACTTTCTATTGCCTCCCAAGAACGATAAAGCCATCACATGTGTAGCACTCACAATAGAAAATTACACTGATCATTCCCTCAATCGTCACTCTACACTCACGCTGTCCAGAAAAAGAAACAGAACAATGCAAAATCGCTATAGTTGTCAATTTAACCATTGCTGTATTAGATGATGCAATGATGTCTCACATGGTTTAACTGCTGCCCTAAGCAAAAAAAAAAGTCCATAGACTTGTTGTCCATTAATGTTTAAGTTCTCTAAACAAACATCGAAAAGCCCATGAACTTGACTGCCATAACATATGTTATGGTCTTTAATGTTATGTTATACTTGAAAGTCTTTCAGGAGGATTATATCATAGCTTTATTTTATTTGGGTCTTGAACAGTTTTATGTTCTCTAGGTGTGTATGACATGACATACACTGTATGAAATGGTAGTTGTATAATTGTACTGTAATTCTCCAGGTAAGTATGGCAGTGCGGTGCATGTGTGGGACTGGCAGACCCACCAGCGCATCCAGACACTGGAGCTGGGAGACGCAGGCAGGATTCCTCTGGAGGTGCGCTTCCTCCATGAGCCGTCTGCTGCTGAAGGATACGTGGGCTGTGCACTGCCTGGAGCCATCTTCCACTTCTACAGGAAGACGGTACTATGCAGTGCTAGGAAAAAAAATACTCACTTTATTTACTCAAATATACTGTAGTGTGCAAGTATTAATATTGCTGTGTACAATTAGCTCTTCACTAAGCCCCTCCCCAACCCGGCCTTGTCCAATAGGCATGTTGGAAGAGGAAAGCTTGACCAGGAAAGCTTGACCTGGATAGCAACAGTTGCTAAAGTATTTGCATTGCCATTGGACAGTGAGCAAACCCCACCGCAAAGGGTGGGGCTTAGAGAAGAGCTAAAGTGTGTGGAATAAAAAGGGTTGTTTCCAATCAAGTGATCAGAAATTGGGGCAGATTACGCCATTTGTAGATATCAGATTGGGAAAAATTGCTATCGGCAGATACTCAAAATCAAATGATCGGAAATGGACCCGGGTCAGAATAACATTATTGCAACATCCCTATACGTGTGTTTATTGTACTACCAGACAGGAGAGTGGGTTGCAGATAAAGTCATTGAGGTCCCTCAGAAGAAGGTGGAGGGCTGGATGCTTCCTGAGATGCCCGGTAGGATATCTTCTCTTACTATTAGAAGTATTACAACTTCATGCACCGTAAACGAAACACAGCAGGAATTCTTACTGTATGTAGCGTGTGTTGAGTGTATAGTGTTTGATAAGGCCAGATCAACATAAGGCATGTCAGAACAGGTTCTGACGGTATATGCATATACTATATTGATGTACAGTATGGGGTCTCCATATATAAACTTCATTGCGACAGCATGTCAGATTTACTATGATACCTGGGATCTCCATCCCTGATGATGTCACAAGACC
Source organism: Benthosema pterotum (assembly GCA_039105355.1). Lineage (NCBI taxonomy): Eukaryota > Metazoa > Chordata > Actinopteri > Myctophiformes > Myctophidae > Benthosema > Benthosema pterotum. Next base: position 34,964,171 of record CM076967.1, on the reverse strand, counting down.
GGGGCACCATATAATGTATGGCTGTGTATAGGGATTTTGAGTTATTGCACAATTCCCATAATTAACTGCAACCTTCAGTTGCAATAAAATGTATTGTTTCACTGTTTTCTTGACAGGTCTGATCACAGACATCCTGATCTCTCTTGACGACCGTTTCCTGTACTTCAGTAATTGGCTGCATGGGGATATCAGACAGTATGACATCACCAACAGAAAAGCACCACGACTGGTCGGCCAGGTCCGAGTATATCCAATAAAATAAAAGCTACTGTTTAATTTGATTTTATATTGGGTTCAGTAATATTTGTGCTCCTCCCATCTGAGCATGCATTTTCACATAATGATATTTTAGTGATCAATGAATCAATTGTTCAGTGTTCCTGCTTGGATCAATATACTTTAAGGCAGGGGTGCCCACACTTTTTTAGAGGTATTAAGATCAATTGTTCTGTAGGGTTGGGTACTGATGTTTGTCTTGTGTGTCTTGTCTGTCTATAAAATGAAAATCAATAAAAACATTTGAATAATAATAATACTTTAAGGCAGGGGTGCCCACACTTTTTTAGAGGTACTTATATTATATGAATATATTATATAAACTTATATAAATTACTGTCTCAACAAGATCTACACATCAAAAATGTGATTATCCCATTGCTGAAAATAGTTTAAAAGTACATTCCAAGCCCCACTAGCAAGTGGGAGCTCACTTGTAATATCCTCATGGCCCACCAGTAAGCCCACAGGTTGACAATCGCTGCATTTCATACTTTGTAATACTGCATTTTCCAGGTGTTTTATCGGATAGTTTGGGTAATGTGAATAATGTGCTGTTTCAGATATTTCTAGGAGGTAGCTTGATTAATGACAGCCCTGTCAAAGTCATGGATGATCCAGAGAACCAGCCCCAGCCTCCTCCACGCATTATCAAGGTACATCTTCAACTGCAACCTCATTACTATACAACCTTAATGTAGATCATCAATGTATGCAGAATGGTGATGCTGTGGTTCCAGCAGACCTATTCTGATCGCAGAGAAATTTGAATGGCAGAAATGAGGTACATAATTACCATACAGATTGCAAAAAATACAAAATTACTTTTTAGACCATGGGAACATGTGTCGATTTGACTGTATAAGACTTGGCATGCTCCAACATGGTAGGAATGGCAATTAACAAGCATAATGTGATATTTGAGTACTCCTCTTCAGTCTTCAGTTAAAAAAAAACATTTTGACCTGCCTATGAACTTCCTTCCTTCCTTCCTTCCTTCCTCCATAGTGTGATCATAACTCACATTGGAATGGTTCAGCCCAATCTGAACTGGAATGTGGTCATGCACCTCCCTCCCGCTTTCTCTCTCACATGCCTTAAAATAGCAGATTTACATGCTATAAACATATCACTTTGGCTTCAAGCCATGTTATGAGTTTGTAGATCTGCTACTTTTGATAGCCGTAGGATGATCAAGTAGAATAAACACAAAACTTATGTGGAGATAAATTGAGGTTCCCTGCCCAACAATTATAATCCAGCATAGTCTATATTTAGTACCTAGAGTTTATATTATATACATGGTAGTGTTTATGTAATGTAAATATATAACATGGTCTATTTATCACGCTCTGTCAAGAGAATGTCCCTGTTTTTAGTTTAACTTGGTGAAGGTCAGATATTATCGCATTGACTATCAGTTATCACAATGTTTATCAGCACCTTTACTCTGTCTCTCTGGTTCTTCTGGAAAACATTCTCTAAAGTAAAATGCTATATTGTCTCAGGTAAAAATTCCACATGTCCACTGTTCCTGGACTGTTCCCACTGTTTTCACAATTCAAATTTGAATAATGCCAACAGCAACAGATCAGATCAAGCTCAAAATGTGCTGCTTGGCACCATGCTGCTATAGATCTGCTGCCTTTGATTCGTTGGTGTGTGACAGTGGAGGCATTTTAACATTGTTTGATGCAGAATTATTGTCATAATCATAGTTGTACCATTATATAATTTCTCCTGTGTCACATTGGGTTGTTGCAAATCCAGTGAGGCAGATAACTTTGTAAGGCAGGCAGAGATATTTATCTGTCTGTCTGTGCGTCACTGTTTCTATCACACTCCAAATATGGAGTATGCAGTATATGGGAAGCGTGCATAGTGTAATTGCAAAAGTGGTGGGCAAGATTACTATGTAAGCCAGGCAAAAATGTGCGTCAGGGTGTGCATGCATAAAAGATGTATTGGAGTGGAAGTATCATTGTGTGTGTGTGTGTGTGTGTGTGTGTGTGTGTGTGTGTGTGTGTGTGTGTGTGTGTGTGTGTGTGTGTGTGTGTGTGTGTGTGTGTGTGTGTGTGTGTGTGTGTGTGTGTGTGTGTGTGTGTGTGTGTGTGTGTGTGTGTGTGTGTGTGTGTGTGTGTGTGTGTGTGTAGGGGAAGCGTATTCAGGGCAGTCCTCAGATGTTGCAGCTCAGTTTGGACGGGAAGAGGCTGTATGTGACGACGTCTCTCTACAGCGCCTGGGACAAACAGTTCTACCCTGACATGATCAAGTAAGTCACACACTTCTAATACTCAAGGTGTAGCATGCTCCATTGCTCCGTGTGCATTGACACCTACAGACATAGCCAGTCTGACAGAAATGATCTCAGCAATCATTGTCAATACAAATATGGGGTGGCTGTGGATCAGGAGCAAGAGGTCGTCCAATGATCCATGGGTCAGTGGTTCGAATCCCGCCTCCTCCTGTGCTGTCTTCATGTCAAAGTGTCCTTGGGCAAGACACTGAACCCCAAATTGCTCCCGCTATGCTGGTTACGGCTTGCATGGTCTCTGCCGCAATTAGTGTATGTAATTAGGGTTGGTAAGAAAAAATATATCAAATATATCAAATATATCAAAAATATATCAATATACCACAATCCCTAATATCATTCGATATCGATATCAATTTGCCAGTTTCAAAATCGATTTATGTATTAATTTGTACAGAAAGATTTACTGAGCTTGATTTGTCTGTATTGAAGTGTCTTGTTGAACCTTTTCTGGTGTATATTGTATAAAATTGCTTTAAAATGTTATGGTCTTATATAAGCACAGTAACCTGCGAGAAAAAATGCAATATATTGCAATATCAAAATTGAATCTCAATATATCTAAGAATGCAATTTAAATGTAATTGGAAATATAGGTATCGATATTGAATCGGATGGCAAGTGAATTGTCCCACCCTAGCATGAATGGGTGAATGTACAGTATGTAAAGTGTCCTGGATAAAGGCACTATACACAGTAAATGCACCATTTACCATCTACAAAATATCTAATATCTAAAACATCTGTCTGTCTTCAGAGAGGGCTCAGTGATGATGCAGATAGACGTAGACTCGGTTAATGGAGGTTTGAAGATCAATGAGAACTTCTTGATCGACTTCGGTAAAGAACCAGAAGGTCCGTCTTTGGCCCACGAGCTCCGTTACCCTGGAGGAGACTGCACCTCTGACATCTGGGTCTGAGCAGCTCTATAGCACCCCCTGCTGCTTGGATCCCTCTACTACAACCCTAGTTAATACTGAGGCTAACTGTTCAACTTTTATCACAAACAACATATCACACATCACTGCATATTGTTTTAGATAACTGTTTCAGATTAACTTTTAGTCTATTTTTATATGAAGAATGAAATATACGCTGTAATTACTGGAATATTATATATCTTGCATTACAAGTACAAATGTATTATGATACATTTCCTTTGGTTTATTTTTGTATAGCGAATTAAAACAAAATGGAAGTTCTTTACAAGGAAGTCAAGGCAAGGAATGGCATTATGAGCATTAAATGGCATTATAAAAGTATAGTATTCAGTATTATTGAAATCAACTGGGCTGGTGTGATCCACATTCTTGGTGTTAGTATGTACATTCTGAGTAAACATACTCAGAAAACATGCATGAACACGTGTTTCAAAATCCATCACAAACCTACAGTAAGACTTGATTACGTTCTGAAAACTGACTGAAGCTGCCACTGTTGAAATTCAGTTTTGAGTCCATGACTACACCCAGATTTAGGCTGTGATTTATTTTAGGAATTGTATTATTTTTCAAACATGAGAGCTGGAATTCAAAACATGTTTCATATAATTCTGTACACACAATGTGCAATAAATGGTCTACATTTCTATAACATCCCGTATCTAAAGTGCTTTGAATTCATGTTAGATTCACTCATTCACCAGAACCTTTTCTGGGTCAGGGCTCCAAAATAGGAAAAGTGTTATCCCATCATGATTATTATTAGTATTATTAGTGCAGTGACACACCATGCCAGCAGTCTGGGCCAAAGCATTTCATTTTACTGATCAATAAATTGTCCCAGAACCCAATTAATGTATTGATCAGTAAAATTAAACGTGTGAATGTTCCTATTTATCTGAAAAGTTAATTTTCATGGTCTAATGAAAAACAACTCTTTTGTACATTTGTTGTATATGTATATTGTCATTACTATTCTGGTGTCCACTTGTATTAGAATTACTGCAAACCTTTTCCTCTCAAGAAACTTCATATTCTACACATGAGAAAAGTGTCTTTTTGCGCACCATGTTCAAGGGTTTACTGAAAATGAGGGTGTGAATATTTATTACAGGTCGTAGTTATGCTGTGGTATTTGGCATTATAATGATTACTATGCACATTTCTTGGTGGAAATGTTAAAGGCCCGAAACTATATCCATATAATTTTAATGTCCAGTGTAAGCGGGTTGGGACCGAGGCTGCACTGTGTTATGACGCTGTACAATAAACCCAGCTACAGTAGTAAATAAGACACCCCTGTGTCCTTGTTAGTTAATGTTAGCTTGTTTTGAAACAATCTCTGGTGACTCAATTGTCTCATTAGACCTGAAAATTAATTATTTTCCAAAGGTGCACCTGTTGAGCCACTCTTTCATCACCACTAGGCCAGATGTCATCACTCAGAAACCACACACACACGCACACACACACACACACACACACACACACACACACACACACACACACACACACACATACACAAACACACACACAAACACATACCTTTGCTTCCACATAACATTGCGGATATTTACAAGTTGTCAAAAAAATAATAACACGTTTTTGGAATACCTCTGCTTTTCAAATTAAACATTATATTAGAAAATATATTACTATAATTACTATTTATTTGAAAGGCCTAGTGTATGACTATGGACTAACCAGTAGGCCTACAGTAGCAGTGTGCCGTGCAGATGGCACAGGCTGTTCACTCACTGAATCCATCAGTGCACATATGACAGGACTATCCCCTGTGAAGTGAATGACCATGTCATCCATCAGGCAAAACTGTCGAGGCAACATGAAAGTCGATCATTTAATAGAGCTTTTTCATTCATTCATTCATTCATTCATTCATTCATTCATTCATTCATTCATTCATTCATTTGAATTTGGAGGTGTCAAGGGTGAACACATTGTGACCTGTTCACAGCACATGTGACAGTGAGAGCCCTGGATCCAGGCCACCTCAGTTGACACCGGTGCTTGATCTGTCTGCAATGAAAGGCCCTCTTTTCCCCTCACATGGCACAACATATGTCATGGAGGGCATGGACTTTAGCTTACTATACAGTCTTGTACACACAGGGATGGTCTTCATGGCCATAGCTTTTATGGAAAGCTCTCTGATAACACTAATCATCATCTATTCAGTGCCCCCAAATTGCACTGGATAGATGGCCTTATCCTAAATCAAGCAAGAGCGGCAGACTGTTGACTCACTATTTTCAAATGCCTCTGCCATACAGTTTGCATTTGCTACAGATGCAAATAAAGTAAAGCAGATGTCTACCTGGCCGTTACATAGTGGCCTAGTGGTCCTAATGGCACAATTCTTGTTGTATAACAAATTAGGCGATTAATCAAGCTTGCTGGATTTGCTAGGTGTGGCCTAATGCACCCAACAAACTGGGGGGGTCCGTGAAATTCAAAGTTTCCATTTCCAAAGCCCAAATGGGCGGTGTGACACATGACATGATTGACGGAATAGATGACATAGCACTGTGTATAAAATGTAAGAACTGCACAAAGGTAAATGGGAGGGGGTTTAGACGGAGGACAGTCATGACAGCTTGTCTAAACACACACTTGCTTTCATACCTGTACATGTATTTGACACTGTTGTCTTCTTTCTCTCCTTTGTATTCCTCACTTAATTCCTCATGCCAGATACAGGCACAGTTTAAGCTGAACAGAATGTACAAGCCTGGGGACGTCGTTCTGGGTGGCTTGTTTGAGATCCATTTCTCTTCTGTCTATCCAGAGCTGTCTTTCACCTCCAAACCACACGAGTTCAGTTGCTCTAGGTGAGTAGCACAAACACAGTAGTGCGGTCATGGACCCTTGTATTTGTGAGAATGCGTTGAGATCGTGTTTGACAATGTAATCCCATCTAAAAATATTTTATTTTTTTGCCAATAACTGCCACAATAATTTTCACAATTTGTATTAATTTAAAAAATATATGCTAGTTGTTACAGTGTAATGTTGTGTGTTAGTGTTTACATCCGAGGGTTCAGGCAGGCCCAGGCCCAGGCTTATGCAGTCACCGAAATCAACAAAAAAGCCAGCTTGCTGCCCAATGTGACTCTGGGATATACCCTCTATGATACCTGTCTGACAACTGAAGTGGAATTCCGTGGAGCCATGTCACTGGTCAGTGGGAGAGAGGAGCAGTTTCAAATGGATGGGGGCTGTGTTGGGTCTCCTCCTGTGCTAGGAATTGTGGGTCCTGGTACCTCATCGAGTGCTATTGCTCTCTCTAGAATATTAGGTTTATACAGAGTACCAATGGTAAGTTTCCTACTTGAATGGCCAGTCACCAGGATCTATTTAATATTATTCACAAATGTAATGTATGATATTGGTCGCTTGAAAGATATATTTATTTGCAGGTACCACATGGGAACAGTGGGCAGACACAATGCATTAGTGTTTGAAATATGACTTTTGACTTGGCTCATATGGAATCTGTCTGTGGTGTTATTATACATTGTTATAACACTATGGGCAGATTGTGTTAAAAGAGAACATTGTGTTCCAATTGGTGCCTGAAAATTTCAGATGTGTTTAGTGGAGATTAAGAAAGTCTGAGAACATAGAGGAAAGTTATGCCAATCAATGTCATCGGTTTCCCATTTTTTCATTTGTTGCAGATACTGCTTGCAGGAGAAAATGTTCACAAAGAATATTATACAGGCCTGTCACAGAAAAGATGTTTTGTGCCCTTTTCAGATAAGTCACTATGCTGCTTCCTCTGCTTTGAGTGACCTGAACCAGTTCCCATCATTCTTTAGAACAATCCCAAATAATGACTTTCAGGTAAACAGTAATAGGCTAACATGTTCCACACAATTAATTTAACAAATACCTCCTTCTAGTGATTGTAATTGATACAGTGTAGGGCTGCAACGACAAACCAGTTAATCATAATCAAATCGATAATTTAAGTGGTTTAGTAATCAATGAATCTGATTGGCATCACTGGAGTTATCATGGGTGTTTCCCACTTAACCATAGTTTTTTCAGTGGTATGTTATTTGTCCCTACAATCTGATGATAGCTGCACATGCACAGTAGCAACAGCAAAGCGAAATATGACAAATAACAATGTATATAGTATTAGCAAGAACAAAACATAAATCTTGAATATTCATTTTTAAATGACCTATTTGAGTTCAGAAGAGTTTCTGTTATTTTTAGACTGACACGTGTGTAACTATTCATTAATCAAAAGTATGCAGTCAGAATAAGCCTAAAGACACCATGAGTTGCTTTAATTAATTGAAGGGTTAGGGTTAGGGCCAAATGTGTTTGTTTGAATAGCAGCCTAATTAATCCGATTTATGAATTTATGAATATGAATCGATTATGAAAATAATCATTAGTTGCATATTTTTTTCACATTCATCCAGTGGTGGTAGAAGAACAGAGATGTTTGTATTAAGTAGAAGTAGCGCAATCTAGAAATACTCTACCTATATGACTCGCCTGAAGTAAAAAATGTAATTAACTAAAAGTATATATAAGCACTTATTCACTATATATTATATAGGGAAGAAGAATATATGTACAGTATATATTGTTTTCTTTTTCTTTACACATTATTTTGTCGAGAGATTACGGAATATAGAGACCAACTATTTTCTGACAAGATTCAAATTCTTTAGGTTCGAGCTATGCTGCAGCTTATGATGCGGTTTGGTTGGACCTGGGTAGGATTGCTGTTTAGTGATGATGCCTATGGCCGCAATGCTGGCCGAACCTTCCATTCTGACCTGGCCCGGTCTGGTCTGGGTTGTGTGGCTTATTCAGAGGCCCTGCCCTGGAAGAATGACCTGGAAAAACTGGACAGGATTGTCACTGTCATGAAGGAATCCACAGCTCGTGTCGTCATTGCATTTGCATATGGGAAATATATGATAAATATCATGGACGAGGTTTGTTTCATCGAAATGCGTACCTTTATTTGAGCAGAGACCCAAACTCCTATCATATGAGAAACCTCACCTCGTGTGTGTGTGTTTTACACAGGTGGTAAGACAGAAAGTGACAGGTCTGCAGTGGTTAGCGGCTGCAGGTTGGACGACATATACTCATTTCCACACTCCCCACTACATGCCGTACCTGTTGAGCACCCTCGGGGTTGCCATCCATCGTGGAGAGATACCAGGGTTCAAGGACTTCTTGTTAAAAACGCACCCTAGCAATGATCCTGACAATACACATGAAAACTCCATAGTGAGTAATTTGTTATTTCAAACACTTCTAGGATCATTTCAGCTTTTTCGTTGGCTTTTGTGTGCACCTCAGTCAGTTTCATTTTTTATTTAGATATTTGACATTTATTTCATCCAATCCAACAAACTGCGTCCTAACATAGACTCACCTATGCTGCTAATCCTGCCTGATATATAGTGTCTCGGGTTCGACTCCCTTATAAACACCCCTGGTAGACTACTGGTGACTGATATCCTGCATCCTGCTAATACATGAAGGAATGTGTTTGTCAATTACTTTGTTTTATTATCGTGCGTCGGCACTCATTCTTAATCGTGTTTCTTTAGGTGAGGCAGTTTTGGGAGCACACATTTCAGTGTAAATTTGCACCTCTTCCATCAGATTGGGTGGATGCTGGTGGAAAGGTTTGTACAGGTCAAGAAGACCTAGGAACATCAGAATCAACCCTTTTAGATGTGTCTGACCTGAGGCCAGAGTATAATATATACAAGGCAGTGTATGCTCTGGCCCATGCCCTCCATGACATGTTACAGTGTGTGCCAGGAAGAGGGCCTTTCACTGGGCACAGCTGTGCCAGTTTGCAGACAATACAGCCATGGCAGGTGTGGTATGAATTCACGTTTTAGTCTAGTTGCATTCAAATTCAGAATGATAATAGATAATGATATTGCATGAAAATGGTAGGATGGAAAAATATGTTTTTTTTTTTGTAAACTGCAAATATTAATGTGTTATAATTCAAGAATGTCCTGATGAATGAATGAACGCCGGTGGTTCTAATACACTATTCACAGATGCAGTTTGCCAGCGCATTCATTATTGTAAATTCCCATTTTGAACAAAAATGTTCATCAACAAAAGCAATAATAACCATGCCAAAGACCCATAGTTGAGCTAAATCTACTCTATATTGTGCTCAAGTACCGCTCACACCCAATCCCTACACTTAGGCACAGATGCATTGTGTTGTAATTTGTAAACAATGCAACAGTGTTTATACAACAACCATCCATCTCAATGTAACCATTGTGTATATTGTATTGTATGAAGTGGATTCATCTTCATATTTTTATTCACCATTTCTAGCTTTTGTATTACCTGGAAAAGGTCAACTTCACCACATCATATGGTGATGAGGTATCCTTTGATGAGAATGGTGATGTTTTACCAATCTGGGATATCATGAACTGGGTGTGGCTCCCTGATGGAAGCACTAAGTTTCGCACTGTGGGTGTGGTCAAGAAATCTCCCTCCACAGGTGAAGAACTCATCCTTGATAAAGATATCTTCTGGAACTTTGAAAACTCAAAGGTTACTAAATTAGCTATTGTGAAATCATTTCATGATTTGAATGTGATTTAGTATATGGAATGATTTTTTTTTCCCTCTGTAGCCTCCTCGGTCAGTGTGCAGTGAGAGCTGTTCCCCTGGAACTCGTGTGGCCAGAAGGAAAGGGCAACCAGTCTGCTGCTTTGACTGCATTGCATGCTCTGAGGGAGAGATCAGCAATGAGACTGGTAGGTCTACATGAGGACTGACCATAGATCCATAGATCTAGCACTGGAAATCCACCATCAGCGTGCCGGCTTGCCGCTTTGTTTTAAGCCCTGTGTCATCACTGCGTCATGCTTGCGGTTATGTTGAGTGTGAGAGATAGAGATAGGGTTAGTAATTTCAGAACAATGGGAGGTTGGAATAATGACATGGCACCGGTTTACATTATGTAACAATAGGTTACTGTATCTTTAGAATTATACTGTACTTGTTATACTGTACTCTTTATTAGACTCTACAGAGTGCACCAGTTGTCCAGAGGACTTCTGGTCCAGTCCCCAGCGTGACCACTGTGTTCCGAAGAGTGTGGAGTTCCTCGCCTACAATGAGCCCCTGGGTATCTCCTTGACAACAATTTCATTATTAGGCACACTTACCTGCGCCACTGTCCTGGGAATCTTCATTTATTACCGAAACACACCCATGGTACGAGCCAACAACTCTGAACTCAGCTACCAACTTTTGATATCACTGAAACTATGTTTCTTGTGCTCACTTCTGTTCATTGGCCGTCCCAGGCTGTGGACATGCCAAATGAGACATGCAGCGTTTGGAATCAGCTTTGTACTGTGTATCTCGTGCATCCTGGTGAAGACTATGGTGGTGTTGGCTGTGTTCAAGGCCTCCAAGCCTGGGGGTGCAGAAATTATGAAGTGGTTTGGTGCCATGCAGCAGAGAGGAACCGTTCTGGTTCTTACTTTGATCCAGGCATCAGTCTGCACAGCCTGGCTTGTGTCTGCTTCACCAAGTCCTCACAAAAACACACAATACCACAGTGATAAGATAGTCTATGAATGTGTTGTGGGATCAACAGCTGGTTTTGGAGTGTTGTTAGGATATATTGGTTTACTGGCTCTACTCAGCTTTGTCCTAGCATTCATGGCAAGGAATCTTCCAGACAACTTCAATGAAGCCAAGTTAATCACTTTCAGCATGTTGATCTTCTGTGCCGTATGGATAGCCTTCATTCCTGCATATATTAGCTCTCCAGGCAAATATGCAGACGTAGTGGAAGTATTTGCTATTTTAGCCTCTAGTTCTGGTGTGTTGGTGGCATTGTTTGGACCAAAGTGTTATATCATTCTTTTGAAACCAGAGAGAAATACTAAGAAGTCAATCATGGGCCGAGACACCTCCAAGACATAGAAGCAGAAACAACACGGATCATGCTTGTGATCTGTGTGTACTTTATAAAAATACATTTGTAAATACAAATATTTGATTGTTAAAAGTAGTATAACGTTATGTCTGCCAGATTAAACTGAAATGTGTAATCCATTCAGAGACACCAACATGTATTATCTATCATGACAAAGCTGATCTACTTTAAATTTAGTGAACTTAAAGTAGATAAAAAAAAGAAGAGTCAAATAATTTGTTGCCAAGACATTAATCCAATGGCTCTTTATTTCAAAGCACAATCCGTCATAACTGTGCTCAATACACCTCAACCCTAAACCTAATACCGGAGGTTTGAAAATTGTTTGTCTGACTAATGTGTACATACCCTTTAATAACATTACCAAACATTACATGTAAGACTACTTGTTTTTGTTTTTTATTTCAAACTCCTGGCCCAACTCTAGAAGCTCGCACTCAACTGCTATAATAGAATTATTTTAAATGGGACCTACCATTAATTGAATGTCATGCTAGTCTAAATCTTTTTGAGATTTTTGAACGGAGCCAGTCCCTGCTATGCCCAGCTTAGTGTGTTTGTACTAAATTTGTGATGATTTGATTGGCTATGCCCAACCACATTTGTGATTATTTGTTTTGCCGAGCACGGAATGTGAAGATGTAATTAAATGATGAGAATGACGAAAGAGCTCCACACAAGTGTGATTTCCACTTTGTATTGCTGACTGTTGCACTGTTGATTGAGTGTTGAATTTGTAATGGAGCAGAATGGAAATAAAAAATATATAGAATAGAATAGAACACAGCAAACCTGTGATGTAACAAATGAATTAATATAGTGCCCCTTGGGTCTCACCAGTGATCAATTTTTTTGGTTATCAAACCTTAACCTTTTCGATGTAATATTTGAATTTATGTATTATTACAATTTGTCTGTATGACGCTGTACAATAGACCTAGCTACAACTAGTACATAATGGCACCCCTGTGTCCATGTTGATAATTAATGTTTCGAAACACTCTTTGGTGACTTGTTTCATTGGACCTGAAAGTTAATTATTTCCCAAAGTTAGAACAGTGAGCCAGGAGAACACAAACCAATGAGAGGTCACTGATTTGATAAACCAATAATATCGTACCACTTCAACATGAAGGACCACCCTAAAACCTTGTGATTGGTGTCTCTAGTCCCACCCAGTTTCAGCAATGAAAGCTGACAGATTGCATCATTCTCTAGTTGAGGGTTTATGGTAATTTTCCAGCTGCTGGAGCTCACAAACAACATGTTGATCCTCAGGGGGAATTGACTTCCATTCATTGACATTGACTTCATTTTATTTATTTTTTATTGCTGTTATTTTCTGCTACCACAAACAGAATAGAAGTTAGACGCACATGAAGAAATATTCCTCAATCAGGTGTGGAAAGTCCAATAGTACATATAGCATGCAATATTAGTAATAAAAGAAGATACAGTACAGCAGCTGCAGAAATAACAACACAATTACTTCTACATTGCACTAGGCATATACTTCTATTACTACTGTTACTACTGTTTTTGTATCCATGAAATCAATTGAAATGATATACCTTTCCAAACAGAAACAACTATTCAGTAGTTCAATCTTGAGCAAAGGAACATGGTGTTGAAGACAGGGGCCATTTTCTTAACCATAATTTGCAATTTGGTGACAGGGGTCATTCTTGCCATTCCTTAAAGTGTTCATCCAGGGTGTCAACTGTGAAAGGCCAAATGAAAGGCCCTCTTTCTGGAACACAATGCTACTAACAGCATATAATACCTACACACACAGCCTTAAACACGTTTGTATAAAGAAGTGAGAAGGCTATAGCCTCTGCTAGTGTTATCACTTTAGAATGTCCAGAATGCCAGACAGACTGTAGTGCTACAAATGTGCACATTTCTGCAGTGGCGCAAGTAATTCTCACTGCAAATCGATTTAGTTGAAGCCTATCAAGTTCGCCGCTTAGTAGAAATGGAATTGTAGAACTATATTTCAAAGATATTATAAAAAGACATGTCCGCAAACACCTCGTCCGTTCTGAATAGCAGATGAAAACATCTTGTTCAAGGCTTTCAGGCATAGCTGCATTGAGCTTGTGGAAGGATTGCTTGGCTTGAATCCTGAATTAATAGGCCTACATTGTGAGTCTGCTATTATCTTTTGAGTGGTGCTAACTGTTCCAACGTGTGTCTACCCCCGCTATAGCTTTTGAAGGTTTTCAGAACTTAAGTTAGGTTTTAGATGGCATTTTTTTTATCGGCCTCAAGAAGGTTTATTGGTCACTCAATGATACAGGTACAACACTTTAGTCACCCCCTAGTGGCCCCTGGTTTTAACTAGCATCAGTATTGTAATGACTCAAATATACGTACAATAATGTGCATATTAGCGCTCCTACCATCTCAGAACATTTAGGTACTGCAGCTAAACTGTCCAAAAAGAAATGACAAGACTGGTTATGTCAGAGAGGTCATTGAGGCTCAACCCCTTAGAAATAATGCTGAGGGGCATACACAATATGATATTAAGTATTAAAAACAAATTTAGGGATTCAGGAACACATTTAGGAATTTAGGAACAAATTTAGGAATGGTATTTGCGATTTAATGTGTGCAACAGCGCCCCACATAAATTGCATGGGAACAGAACTCCCACCACGGGACTTAGGGAATCAATAAATATTAATGGCAAGCATTTACATTTTTTAAGTTAAGTTTAAAATGTGAACTTAATCATTTAATCATTAACCATTTAATTGGGGTCTGACAGTGGCCTAAACCTAAAGCATATCAAACTGGAGGTTCTAGAAATTCAAAAGTTTCAAAAGCCCTGCCCCTACCTGTGCCTCTCTCTACCCAGATGGGAGGTGTGACACATTACGTCATGGCATAACAGAGGGATGGCATAGCACTGTGTATAAAATGCAATGGGACAAATGATTTGGGAGAGGAGGTTAGATAGGGGACGACAGTCATGTTGGCATTTCTAAACACACGCCTGCTGTCATACATGTACTTGCTATTGTTCTCCTTCTCTCCTTTGTCTTCCTCACTCAACTATTCATGTCAGATACAGGCACAGTTTAAGCTGAACAGAATTTACATGCCTGGCGACATTGTTCTGGGTGGTTTGTTTTATGTCCACTCTGCTTCTATCTTCCCTGATCTATCTTTCACCTCCAAGCCAAACGAGTTCATTTGCTATAGGTGAGTATAGCACAAATACTTACTGTATATACTCAATACAAAAGCAAGCAAGAGAATGTAACATATTCTGATGGTATCACACGATTAGTTGATGTTGTGTAAATATTTTCTACAATTCTAAATATGCAATGTTATAAACAGATTTTGTGTGTTAGTTTATACATGCAAGGGTTTGTGCAGGCCCAGGCCATGACTTATGCAATAACTGAGATCAACAGAAACCCCAGCATACTGCCCAATGTGACTCTGGGCTATAACGTCTATGATAACTGTATGACGCATGGAGTTGAATTCCGTGCGGCATTGACATTGGTCAGTGGGACAGATGATCACTTTCAGTTGGATGAGAGCTGTCTTGGGTCTCCTCCAGTGCCAGGAATTGTAGGTCCTGCTACATCGTCAAGTTCTATTGCTCTCTCTAGAATATTGGGTTTACTCAGAGTACCCATGGTAAGTTCCACCATAAATCTCCTTTAACCATGACATCATATACTTGTCACATTTTATAAACTGTGTTTGTTTGGTTAATTATGAATGTAAAAGATGTATTGGGTGTTTTTACAGCTTGAAATACACAGAACATACACAGTATTTACTTGTGGGCTGAACTGATGGATTTTGAAGCAGGCTATGCATCTGTGATACAAGATGGCTCTTCTAAAACAGGCTACTTGACAGTGTCACTGTCCATGGTGCTTATGGGTGCCTAACATTAAACCTAAACAGAGAAAAGTGTTTGTGATTGCAAAATCTCCCTCGTAATAAGCCATTCATCCACATATATTTTGCAACTTTTTCACATATTTCACAACATAAAGTCACACAAAACACCCATATTTAATCAATATGTTAATATTATAATATGTTATTATGGGGTAGGACAGATGTTTTGTGCCTTTTTCAGATAAGTCACACTGCTGCTTCTTCTACCTTGAGTGACCTGAATCAGTTTCCGTCCTTTTTCAGAACAATCCCAAATAATGACTCCCAGGTATACACGTTTTCCTTCCTAAGATGTCATTTTATGGCTGGCTTACTACCATTATAGTAATTTGGAATTCATACATTCACACTGTTTTGAAATTGTGTTGTCTCATTCACAGTCTTGGTATGTGAAAGAGAAATTTTACATTTTACAATGTCAGTGAGCAAAGGGGAATGAACAATGAAGGAATTATTGCACTGTAAACACAGGATTGCAATAGTAATGTGCACGCAAGAAAAAAAGTAATTTGTTTTGTTCAATACACTTTCTGTGTATGGCTGATCTTATTGTGGTTCTGTAGGTGCGAGCTATGCTGCTGCTGATGAAGCAGTATGGATGGACCTGGGTGGGACTGGTGTTTAACGATGGTGCTTATGGCCGCAATGCTGGCAGAACCTTCCAGGCTAGCCTGGCCCGGTCTGGTCTGGGTTGTGTGGCTTATTCAGAGGCCCTGCCCTGGAACAATGACCTGGACAAACTGGACAAGATTGTCACTGTCATGAAGAAATCCACGGCTCGTGTGGTCATTGCATTTACATTTGGGAGCTATATGCTTAATCTCATGAATGAGGTTTGTATACTGTATATGTAAAGGGATATTTCACTTAAGAAAAAAACCTTTGGTCCACTCAAGCTCATGTGAACACACCAGACAGTTTATAAGTTACTCCATTCAGTATTTAGATATTCGATGTTCATTTTAGCTGACCCATCCCCTTCCTATACAAACCCAATATAACTTAGATTTTAACCATTATAGATTCAGCAAAAACACACTGTTTTTTTCTGGTGAGGTGACTAATATTGTCCTCCTATTACATGAGGGGGGGGGGTGGAGTTTCATTTACAGTTTTAAAAACATTACATGTTTTTAAAATGTGTGGCATATCATACCGGGACCCCCCCCTGGGTATGTGCACCCCATTCCCTGTGTATGTGCACCACAAATGGATAATAAGGGGGCGAGGCAGATAAAATGAACATCAAATATCTAAAACCACTGGAGTCATGTTGAGGCATGAAACACACTGTCTTTATTATTATTATTATTATTATTATTATTATTTATTTTTTTTTTTATTTTTTCAAAATAATGTACAGTATTTTTTTTAAATGTTTTATATGAACTTCCGTTCACTAAGTATGTCTGGTTGGCTGGTGGGTGGTGATGGGTGGTTTTGGTCCAGATGAACTAAAGCCAACCTCACAACTGTTAGGGGAAGGGATGAGATTGTGATGTCACTATATCACTTTTGTTCTGACTGTCGAGGTTTCAGAATCCAGGAAAAAAAACCTAAATACAATAGACATCATTGCACAAGCACATGCCACTAATCTTTCACTAACCCTGACACTTTTCCAAGCGTAAAACGAGTGTGTTTTTTTTCCACATAATCAACAGGTTGTAAGACAGAATTTGACAGGTCTGCAATGGTTGGCTGCTGCGGGTTGGTCGACAAATTCTAATTTTCAGGCTCCACGCTACATGCCGTACCTTGCAGGAACCCTAGGCGTTGCCATACATCGTGGGGAGATACCAGGTTTCAAGGACTTCTTGTCAAAACTACGTCCTAATACTGATGCCAGCAACAAAAAAGGAAATACCATAGTGAGTCTTTGTTTAATTTAGTATTAAATTACTTCTGGGTCATACTCAGAGGTGGAAAAAAATACAAAAATATATTATTTACAGTATATATTACGACTAGTTGGGAAGGGAGGGGGTAGCGCTCAAAGATTAGCTGTGCTCATGAGACGGAGTCACTTCAGTAAGGATTGCAGTCACTGATCACTGGCATGCCAATAATCACAATGAAGCACACCCTTGTGTAATAGCACATCATTTCCCTACCCCTTTAAGCCTTAATTTCGTTTCTTTAGGTTAGGCAGTTTTGGGAACACACATTTCAGTGTAAATTTCCACCCCTTCCATCAGAGTGGGTGGATGGTGGAGGAAGTGTGTGTACTGGACAGGAGGACCTAGAAACATCCGAAACGACCCTTTTGGATGTGTCTGACTTGAGGTCAGAATACAATGTATACGTGGCTGTGTATGCCATGGCCCATGCCCTCCATGACATGTTGCAGTGTGTGCCCGGAGGAGGGCCTTTCATTGGGCACAGCTGTGCCAGTTTGCAGACAATGGAGCCATGGCAGGTGTAATACTAATTCACTATTTTCCCTGTTAATGTTTCTAGTTCACTGGTTTGCAAACTTTTAGACCACTTAACACGTGTGCATTTACAGATCAATAAAGATCGAATGTGTTCCAGATCGTTTCAGCGGTGCCATCCAAGTATAATAGCTATTTATGATTTCACAGTGAAAGGTCTTTTTTGCAGGGTTAGCTTATATATTAGTCTAGCATCAGTAACACACTAAATTATAATGTATATATGACTTTTGCGGTAGATCATGCTGGAAAAAAATAATTTAATAATTTTACTCACAATTTCTAGCTGGTTCATTACCTGGAAAAGGTAAACTTCACCACGTCATTTGGTGACGATGTATCATTTGATAAAAATGGCGATGTTTTACCAATCTGGGATATCTTGAACTGGGTGTGGCTCCCTGATGGAAGAACTAAGGTTTACAATGTGGGTGTGGTAAAGAAATCAGCCTCTGCAGGTGAAGAACTCATCATTGATGAAGACATAATACTCTGGAACTTTGAATACACAAAGGTCACTTTGGCTTTCTATATACAGTACAGTAGCTATTGTCGAATTAAATTACATTCACATGCCAACGTGTGAATGCAATTTAGCTTAGACTGAAATTAATCAGTGTT
Source organism: Benthosema pterotum (assembly GCA_039105355.1). Lineage (NCBI taxonomy): Eukaryota > Metazoa > Chordata > Actinopteri > Myctophiformes > Myctophidae > Benthosema > Benthosema pterotum. The sequence continues at coordinate 34,945,652 of CM076967.1, read as the reverse complement.
ACTTTCCTCTGTAGCCTCCTCGGTCAGTGTGCAGTGAGAGCTGCTCCCCTGGAACCCGTCTGGCCAGAAGGAAAGGACAACCGGTCTGCTGCTTTGACTGCATTGCTTGTTCTGAGGGAAAAATCAGCAATGAGACTGGTATGTTTACATCATGTAACAATGTACAGTTGGTTATCTTTGGAATTATACAGTACAATACTTGTCTATCCATGTACTCTTTTTTAGACTCTACAGAGTGCACCAGTTGTCCAGAGGACTTCTGGTCTAGTCCCCAGCGTGACCACTGTGTTCCGAAGATTGTGGAGTTCCTCGCCTACAATGAACCCCTGGGTATCTCCTTGACTACCATTTCATTATTAGGCACACTTACCTGCGCCACTGTCCTGGGAATCTTCATTTATTATCGAAACACACCCATGGTACGAGCCAACAACTCGGAACTCAGCTTCAAACTATTGCTATCTCTCAAGCTATGTTTCTTGTGCTCACTTCTGTTCATTGGCCGTCCCAGGCTGTGGACATGCCAAATGAGACATGCAGCGTTTGGAATCAGTTTTGTGCTGTGTGTTTCATGCATCCTGGTGAAGACTATGGTGGTGTTGGCTGTGTTCAAGGCCTCCAAGCCTGGGGGCGCAGAAATTATGAAGTGGTTTGGTGCCATGCAGCAGAGAGGAACCGTTCTGGTTCTTACTTTGATCCAGGCATCAGTTTGTGTAACCTGGCTTGTGTCTGCCTCACCAAGTCCTCACAAAAACACACAATACCACAATGATAAGATAGTCTATGAGTGTGTTGTGGGGTCAACGGTTGGTTTTGGAGTGTTGTTAGGCTATATTGGTTTACTGGCTCTACTCAGCTTCCTACTAGCATTCATGGCAAGAAATCTTCCAGACAACTTCAATGAAGCAAAGTTAATCACTTTCAGCATGTTGATCTTCTGTGCTGTGTGGATAGGCTTCATCCCTGCATATATCAGCTCTCCTGGCAAATATGCAGATGTAGTTGAGGTGTTTGCTATTTTAGCATCTAGTTTTGGTGTGTTAGGGGCACTGTTTGGACCAAAGTGTTATATAATGATTCTGAAACCAGAGAGAAACACTAAGAAGTCCATTATGGGACGAGACACCACCAAGACATAGAAGTAATTCATATGACATAACAGTTTATCTGTGTTTTTGTATAATAAACGTGTATAATAAACATGAGACTTCATTGCTGATAACCTTGTTAGTAGCAGAATTTGTATTGTGCCAGATGAATGAAAGTTGAGTCAGAAATGTAATTGTATTATTTGCCAGACAGAAAAGTTGATTATGCTCCCTTAATTTTGATGATTTAAGATCTAAATATCTTACTAATAAATGATCAAAATCTCGAGTCCGTCTGTAGCTTATGTTCATCTTAATGGATTAATGTGGATCTTATAGTATTAATGCTTCTTAGAGATCAATAGGTCTATCAACTGGAAACCTCCTGTAACACCAATTTTATTTTTACTCTGTAATGAACGATGAGAGATTGCATCATTCTCTATCTGAGTGAAGTGTTTAGAGACACACTGTAGGTAATTGTCCTGCTGCTGATGCTCATCAACAACCATGTGCCCAGTGTGACACACAAAGCAAGTCATCATGCCATAATAGGGAGATACTGTAGATGTGCCTAAACTAGAGAGGGTCCTAAAGTAGGCAAAAAATAAACCTAACTAAGAGTTTTTACACTTGAAATATGTTGGTCTGAATTAAAAGTTAAAATATTACTTGTATTGTATGGTCTCCCTCATTCCTTTTTATTTTTGTATAATGTCCATTAACTGATTGGTTAGTAGTAAAGTACCACAGTTATTCTTTAGTGTACCCTTCCAACCAGAGATAACTACTGCACTAAACCAGTGATTTTATTGGGACCAAAGGTTGCAGTTAACAATCTTAGTGCCATTGGCGTTGAAATATTAAGCTACATATAAATAAATGGTTACACCCATTGCCATTGGCGTTGATCAACGACAATTATCTATTATTTGGTGCTGACTTTTGCCCTAATCTGGATGATCTGGCACGCACACATGCACGCCACGCATCTCTTTCACACACACTCTCACGCACACGCACAGACATGCACAGCTTAGAGGCCAGTGTTTTATTACGTCAGAGTTGCTAGGACTGTGACTGTCACAGACAACTTCAAACTTCCACATATTTAGGCATAATGTGTGACGTTAGGCATTTTCCATATTCCTATAGATAGGCAGTACATGCCCACAACACCCCCGAAAACAATATTAAAAAGGTGGGTGTTTAGTGAGTAAACAGAAGCGCATTACTGTACAGTAGTCTGTAAAGTGTGATTAACCCAAGATGGCCCTCATTGAAGTGTCCTCCAGCAGGTGTGCAGGTGGCTACCAAAAGGTGTTTGAACACAACAGCACTGAGTTGAAGTGTACCATGAGGTTTGCAGTTTACCTCCCCCCCAGGGTGGAGGAGGTGAGCGGTGTGAGGTGTCCTGTGGTGTACTGGCTCTCTGGCCTGACCTGCACAGAGCAGAACTTCATCACCAAGGCAGGCAGTCAGCAGGCCGCGGCTGACAACGGAATCATTGTGGTCGCCTCGGATACCAGCCCACGTGGCTGTGGCATCGAAGGCGAAGATGAGAACTGGGACTTTGGCACGGGGGCCGGTTTCTATGTTGACGCCACCCAGGACCCCTGGAAGACCAACTACCGCATGTACTCCTACGTCACAGAGGAGCTCCCTGGCCTGATCAACGCTAACTTCCCCGTCGACCCACATCGGACGTCGATTAGTGGTCACTCCATGGGTGGCCACGGGGCGCTCATCTGCGCCTTAAAGAACCCAGGGAAATACAAGGCCGTGTCTGCCTATGCTCCCATATGCAACCCGATGCAGTGTGCCTGGGGACAGAAGGCCTTTTCAGGGTACCTGGGGCCGGACAGGTCTAGCTGGGAGGCTTATGACGCCACAGTGTTGGCGGCTTCCTACTCTGGTCCCACGCTCAACATCTTGATCGACCAGGGCAGTGATGACCAGTTCCTGTCAGCCAAACAGCTCCTCCCGGACAACCTGATCGCTGCATGCTCCAAGAAGCTTCCTGTGGTCTACAGAATGCAGCCAGGTTATGACCACAGCTACTTCTTCATCTACTCGTTCATCAACGACCACATTAAGCACCACGCCAAGTACCTCAATGCCTAAACAAGTGATTCTCAACACCTTTTGAGGGGCTAGTGCCTCCTATGCCCAAACCTTGAGTCATAATGTGTTGATTTGATTGGCCGAGCATGGAATGTGAAGCATGAAGTGACCTGTGAAATTAGCTCGCTCCACTCGTGCACAAGTAGGCCATGGCCTACTTGTGCGCAGCACACAAGATTGTGATCTAACGAGTGCTGAACTAGTTATGTATATATTAAGCATTTTAGCCTTATTGATCGTAGGCTATTTGGTTCTACAAGCTCACAATGTGATTGTGACCTATTTTCAAACATTACATTATGGACTTATGGTAAGATCTCAATGTTGATGCGGCGCCACTTTTACTTTAGTAACATTTTGAACACATGCATTTTACCTTTACTAGTATTTTTATATTGTGGTATTGATAATTACTTATACGCGTAAATAAAAATAGTACTTTTAGCATTCTTGCTTTCTTTTGGTAGTTATTTTTACTTGTTTCTGTACTAAGTCTGACATTTGGCAACCCTACCCTATGTCTAGCTGTCTGCTGCCAGCCTGTCACTTCACGTGTTCATTTATGTCATATAAATTCTAGAAATTCTGTTGTCAAACGTGATCGGCGAAGAGTTGTCTATTATCATTTTATCATCATTATCATTTTATAGCATTTAGCCATATTCGCCTTACTTCGAGTGTACTATAGACAGTTACGTAAACACCGTCCACTTCATGGGACCCGCCCAATGGAGACTCTTTACATAGACTTCTATTTAGAATGGGGACAACAAATAGGGACAAGTACTGGTCCAAAAGTAGGCGGAAATGCATTGGAAATACCTTCACCTTAGATTGCTTTGGAGAAGTAGTACAACATAGACATCGCTGAGAAGAACAACGTATTTCCAACTCCAGCTTGTCCCTCTTTCAAGCTGCACGAACAGCTCTCGAGCGCTCAGCGTCTGACCTCTCAATGTCGCAAATCTTGTACTAGATGGCCCTGGCCTGGTATTATTCTAGGCAGGCGGTTAATGGACAGCTATACCAACAGGAGGAGAGAGAAGCTGGATCATCTAACGTTTAAGTCCAGTAGCACTTTTAAGGTACGAAATAATGTTGTTTCTACAACTGTCACATCTAATACGACACAAGTTGCAACTCGGTTGTGTGGTTGTCACTTCTCCTCAAAGTTTCTGCTAAACGTTTACAACGGTGGCAACGACGACAATAATAATGTTGATGATGATGATGCTAACGGAGCTAAAGTTAGCCGAGTAGCAGCTAACATAGTTCTTTAAATGGTACAACAACAAGAAAGACACAATGTTCTGCTGTATGGGGATATTAAACGCTCTGCTTACAGTCTATGACGTGTAGTAGCATGCCTGATACCTATGTATGTAGCTGATCTGTTTAGTGTATGTAGTTGTCAACTATATTAGGGTTTTATTTTGTAGTTGATCTGCTGTGGGGTGTAACTAGTTGAGGACACAAAGGCACATCAACAGTTGGCATGTGCAGTCTAGTGGCTCTCAGAGTGGGGGGTCCCGTCGACCCCCAGAAGTGGTGGTGGGGGGATTCCAGGGGAATCCCTGATTTATCCTAGCTCTGGTCCATAGCCCAGAAGTATGGAAGTCTACGGTAGACTTTATCCAATTGGAAATCTAATTCCACAATAGCATTATAATTTTCCATGTATGCACGAGTTATTTTTGACAAAATTGAAATTGAAATGCAATAATTCAATTTGAATTTGAATTTTCATATCATGTATGGGCATTCCATGACAATATTAAAATTTAAATGGAAAAGCTGTTTCACATTTCATTTTGAAAGACTTAAACTGATATACAGAGGACTTTATTGAAATGCAATAAGAAAAACAGCTGCCCCAGGGTATGGCATTTACATTTCAGTGTCAACAAGCTCTTTTTTGGACAATAATTAAATTACAATGTAATTTTCCATCAACTTGCAAATTAAAATGGCAATGGCATTTAACATTTCATTTGCAAAGACTTAAACTGATCTACAGAGGACATTATTGAAATGCAATAAGAAAAACAGCTGCCCCAGGGTATGGCATTTACATTTCAGTGTCAACAAGCTCTTTTTTGGACAATATGTAAATTCAAATGCATTTTCTAACAACTTGAAAGTTTAAATGACAATGGCATAAAACATTTCATTTGCAAAGTCTTCATACTGCAGCAGGTAGGACAATATGAAAATGCAAAAGGAGAAACAGCGCCCCCCAGTCTATTCTGTTTTCATTTACATATTGCAACGCAACAAAGAGGACACTTTGAAATTGAAATCTGTCAGTTCTCTTATCAAGGCGGGCCTTCACTTATGACGTCACTTCCTCAGTCTGTACCGCAGCTCCTCAGAGAAGCCGTTGAGGGCTTAGAGCGGCAAAATTCTCACCTCACACAACAATCAGTGATAGTCTAGTGGTTAAGACATTGGTTTTGCAATGTGGCGGCCCGGGTTCGATTCCTCTCTATGGTATTAACTTTTTGGCCGGTAAACAACTGTTGCTAACTAATGTGTCCAATCACATTTTTTCAATTTGTTGTAGTTGTACTTGAATTGTACTGTAATTCTCCAAGCTTTTTTCACTTTTGTTGTAGCAGTCCAACTTGACATGTAGGCTACTGTAGGGAGTTCATATTCCATTCATTCATTCACTATTGTATGGACCTGGGGCAAAATCACCCCCCCCCCCCTCCCCCTAGGATAATTTCTCAAAAATATGTTCTTTCTTCCTTACAACGAAATTATCCTAGGGGGGGGGGGGGGGGGGGATTTTGCCCCAGGTCCATACAATAGTGAATGAATGAATGGAATATGAACTCCCTACAGTAGCCTACATGTCAAGTTGGACTGCTACAACAAAAGTGAAAAAAGCTTGGAGAATTACAGTACAATTCAAGTACAACTACAACAAATTGAAAAAATGTGATTGGACACATTAGTTAGCAACAGTTGTTTACCGGCCAAAAAGTTAATACCATAGAGAGGAATCGAACCCGGGCCGCCACATTGCAAAACCAATGTCTTAACCACTAGACTATCACTGATTGTTGTGTGAGGTGAGAATTTTGCCGCTCTAAGCCCTCAACGGCTTCTCTGAGGAGCTGCGGTACAGACTGAGGAAGTGACGTCATAAGTGAAGGCCCGCCTTGATAAGAGAACTGACAGATTTCAATTTCAAAGTGTCCTCTTTGTTGCGTTGCAATATGTAAATGAAAACAGAATAGACTGGGGGGCGCTGTTTCTCCTTTTGCATTTTCATATTGTCCTACCTGCTGCAGTATGAAGACTTTGCAAATGAAATGTTTTATGCCATTGTCATTTAAACTTTCAAGTTGTTAGAAAATGCATTTGAATTTACATATTGTCCAAAAAAGAGCTTGTTGACACTGAAATGTAAATGCCATACCCTGGGGCAGCTGTTTTTCTTATTGCATTTCAATAATGTCCTCTGTAGATCAGTTTAAGTCTTTGCAAATGAAATGTTAAATGCCATTGCCATTTTAATTTGCAAGTTGATGGAAAATTACATTGTAATTTAATTATTGTCCAAAAAAGAGCTTGTTGACACTGAAATGTAAATGCCATACCCTGGGGCAGCTGTTTTTCTTATTGCATTTCAATAAAGTCCTCTGTATATCAGTTTAAGTCTTTCAAAATGAAATGTGAAACAGCTTTTCCATTTAAATTTTAATATTGTCATGGAATGCCCATACATGATATGAAAATTCAAATTCAAATTGAATTATTGCATTTCAATTTCAATTTTGTCAAAAATAACTCGTGCATACATGGAAAATTATAATGCTATTGTGGAATTAGATTTCCAATTGGATAAAGTCTACCGTAGACTTCCATACATAAGGGTGTACTGTTGATCTCTTTAGGCCTGGCTGCCACTCTGCTACCATAAGAAGAAGTGCCATTGTTGGCATAAGTCACTGGCAGTCTGGCATAGTTACTGTATGAGAGTGCGAGAGAAGTTTACTGTTAAAATGACATGCACACCGGAGACTTCTTTCTTTTGAGAACACTGCAGTATGTAGTGTGCGTTATTGATTGAATGAGTACTTGTAATGTAAACAGTATCTGTAAACACTAACAGTATCTGATATAGTAGACACCAAGGCTAAAAGGGTAACAAATAATTGCCAAAAGTGGTTCTTCCACGGGGCAATTGTTCACCAGCATAGCATAAACTGCAATGAACTACAAACTTGCGTTTTGCACACAAATAGGCCAAAGCTGGCTCTGACAAATTGTTATGCACATTTTGTGTGTGTGTGTGTGTGTGTGTGTGTGTGTGTGTGTGTGTGTGTGTGTGTGGTACAGAATGTGACGATTTGATTAATCAATATTAATTCTATTCAAACACAATACAGATAGAAAGCAATACATATTGAACTAACTCCAAAAATAACAAGTTACATGATTACCAGAAGCTAAAAAGTAACATTTACAAACACACGTTTTTTTGTCTATGTTGAATGCAATTTTAGTTTATTTTTAAAAGTTAGAAAAGACAGTAGAAGTTTTGGAACAGGTTCCAAAGACACAAGCTCTCTTAGCATTGGATTTGGGACCAGGTAATACATACTGTCCCTTATTGGATGGGGACCTCTAGTGTTATGATGATTCTCAGTATATTACTACAAAATATTTGTTTTGAGTGAGTTGTATTGCTTATGACAGACCTGAACAGTACAACCTATCAATGCCAACTCTGACAACAGATGCTGTCATACTTACATCATGAATGATTGCTGATCTCAACAAAATATGAGTAGATTTGTGCGAATGGAGACTCATCCCTCGTCGTCATCACGCTCTCGAGATAATATTCTAACCCCAGTATTACGGTATAGATTCCTCAGAGGTCAGCATTCTCTAGAGAGCCAAACCTCTCTGTGTTCATACTTAGTTGCCATGAAACTAGCAGGCCTCTTCCTCTACTTGCTCGCAATAGTTAGCTTTGGCCTCCCTGTCAGGGCTCAAGATTGTCCCCGGCCTTCAGCGGGCCCCAATACCATTTTGAGCAGCAAAGACATTGTCCTAGAGACCTTTCCTGACGGAGTTACGGTCCGCTTTGACTGCGAGATCGGCTACGCCATTGTGGGGGGGACTCGGAAATACACCTGCACCGCGGGCACGTGGCAGCCCGCCCTGAATTTGAAATGTGAGAGGAAATCTTGCGGATCCCTCGGTGACCCGGAGAATGGTATAATAGATTATCCTGACGGGATTCAGTTTGGCGACAAGGCGGTGTTATCCTGCAACACAGGCTATGATCTGGTAGGTCAGAAAGAGGTGACCTGTGGAGTGGATGGGTGGATGGGCAGACTGGGAAGATGTGAAGTGGTTAAATGTCCTCCGCCGCCACAGGTCGTAAATGCCAAGTACAGACCCGAGGAGGATGAGTATGAATATGGACACGTCGTAATATATACGTGTAAAAGGGGCCTCACACTCAACGGGTCGAAACAGTCATACTGTGAAGCTGATGGGACGTTTCACCCAGAACCTCCATCGTGCGTCACGGTCCTCTGTCCGACACCAGACGTCCCGAATCTGCGACGATACGAGGGTCCTCCGCCCCCTTACGGGTACAGGGCTCACGTGACGTTTAAATGCGATGATGGGTTTGTGATGGTCGGCTCGGCCAGTGTGACATGTGAAATTGGAAGTGAGTGGTCACCTCCGCTTCCATATTGCAAAGAGCTTACGACCACCACTACCACTCCTCCCACGACTACCACTCCTACGCCCACTACTGTCACCACACCCACTACCAGCACACCTACTACCACTCCAAATAGAGCCACGATGCTCGACGGTAATACAACTAAGTGGTGGCTCTTTGCTGCTTTCTGCCTCTTTGTGTTTTAATTCTGTCATGTGCCAACGTTGACATCCAATCCAACTTTATTCATAGCACAATTAAAAACAGTCTACCTGTGCTTTACCTATCATAACAAGTCACGATAACAAATAAAGAGCAATCCAAATATAAAACAAGGTGAAAACCATCCATAACCTAAAGTAAAAATAATAAAATAAAACTTTATAGTGCTTTAAAACTATAGATAGAGGGGGGCTCTTAGTCCCTTATTGGTTATTGATGGTGAGGATTAGAGCACCGTTTGTAATATTGGTCTACTTGCTTGCTGGTCTGCTTGCACACAATTCACAAGTATGCTTTGTATGGCCTCCTTATGTGTAAGGCGCAAGTTGGTACCCTGACAGTGCATTTCTAGTTATGTTTGTGATGTATTACCATTCACCATGTGTTCTTGTTGTCCTTTCTTAATGTAAGTTAGTCTGGATTTATGCCATCCGTGCCTACCCCACCAAAAGAAAAAGATAATACTGTAATAAAGTCTGCATGCATGCCTGCGTGTGCACACGCACGCGTCACATGCATGGACATACTGTATGTTAGTGGATTATGAAAGTGGAATAATGTCCCAATTCCCTTCCACACAACAGGCTGTGAAGTCAGATTCTGAACAACAAACAGATTGATTATGTGGGGAAGTGAAAGCATGATAATCCACGTCATGTGACTGGACATTGGACATATTGCAGAGAAGAGACACACACAGAACAATCTTTATTACCACCAGTATTAGCTTTCCTTTTATTTTTACAATTTATTTATTTGTACACTTTTCTGAAGTTCTGAGACATTTGAACGAGGAGACTTCCTCTCTATGGCTTTTCAACTATGGTGTGTGTGTGTGTGTGTGTGTGTGTGTGTGTGTGTGTGTGTGTGTGTGTGTGTGTGTGTGTGTGTGTGTGTGTGTGTGTGTGTGTGTGTGTGTGTGTGTGTGTGTGTGTGTGTGTGTGTGTGTGTGTGTGTGTGTGTGTGTGTGTGTGTGTGTGTGTGTGTGTGTGTGTGTGTGTGTGTGTGTGTGTGTGTGTGTGTGTGTGTGTGTGCGCGTGGGCTCTATAGCTGATGTTTTTATTTATTTTTAAGAGGCGCTTGTGATTGACTGAGCAAAGTTGCATGCTGGCGATAAAAGTAAGGGCAGAAAAGCGGAGACGTTATTGGCTTGAATGACTTTTGTGATGATTTGATTGGCTGATCACGGAATGTCATGTATGTTTGCATCCTATGATGATACGATGAGTGTGTTCCTCACTTAACACGACTTGATACGATTTTTGAGGCGCACTAGCCCCTCCTACATCTCACTTTGCCTTAAACAATCCTTAAATTCCCATTGACTGAATGGAGAATTGACATCTGGGCAAATAGTCATGGTGATGCAGTGATATGAGTGCCCCTCACTTAGGGATAAGGGGATTAGCACAGATGAAATATGGCCTATAGCTTTTGGGCCTTCAGTGTGCTGACATAATAAAGGATGAGGGAAGGACATTACCCCTTTAAATGCTCCACATTATGTAAGGATGATACAGGGAGCTTAACTAAAGCCGTTATATTTTCTCTTAGAGTGCATTTTATCGAGAGAGAGAGATTGTATGTACACTATGACACGAAAAGCTGCACAAAAATAAATCAAATATTGAAAGACGGACTGCTGTTGCTAGCCGGGTTCATCACCCTGCTGTCATCAGAACAATGACATGATATCATCCCTTTTAAACTAGCTCAATCCATTCCTCGCTGCATTGTCCCTTTGTAGGCCAGTCTAGTCACTTTACAAACTGCCATAATGACCTGGTAATAAACACATCTCTGCCCCACCCTCTGGTGTGTCTGTCTGACCGGTGGTGTGTGGTCAGTGTTAAGCTGTGTTAATCTGTTGAAGAGACGAGATTAGAGACGAGATGTTTTGTGATGACAGGACAGGCCTTTGATGTGCGGGTGGGGGACTTCCTCTATGTGCTTACATTTTCATCTCTGTTTGCAATGATGTGGTTTGTTATCTAATGCTTTATTTTGTAACTTGATGTGACTGACATTAGAAGCAACTATTTCTTTAAAGGGTTTAGACAAGTTTTCCAGTATTTGTATTTTGTACACAATTTCATCTCCTACCCTCCTCATCACTTCAGGCTATGGGGTTGTTTGTGCTGCTGGGAGGGATGCTGTCAAGATTTCCGCTCATGGATGTAATAAAGAATAAAATATCAGATCTATCGTACATCTTAGTTACAATGATTTTTTTTTTTTTTTTTTTTTTTTTTTTTTTTACAAGTAACGCTAGCATATCACCCAAGTCCCCATTTAACACGATAGAAAATGGCAAGCCACAGAGCAGTGTTATAATAGTTTGGGATATTTGTCTCCACCGTAGGTGGTGACTATAAAACGCCCTCTGTCCGTGCACGTAGCCCGTCTGTGCCCTCGTTGTCTCCGCCGTAGGTGGTGACTAGGGGGGCCTGAGCTAGAGTGAGCCTTGAGATGATGTCATAAAGAGTGAGATAGGGAAGCCCTGGGTCAATTTGTTTCCACACCTACCACAGACTATGCCTCACTTCTAGACCATGTATATGTCAACAATTCCAACAAAGTTTCCACAGATGTGACGGATGCCTACTATTCGGACCATGATGTAATACATATAGAATTGGATTTATCAAAATAATGATAATAACGGTCTAGAACCCCCGTCTTCAGACTAAACATGTCAAATACATTAAGGCCAATGAAGCCATTGAAGCCATAGAGAAGGGTCACAAAATAACCATGCCAGAAGATGACCAGAAACCAGTTACGATCTATCCTACCCCTCTCCTGATGTTTTTATTACTATGACCTCTGAGATTGGGGTCTGTGAGATAGAGGTCTAAGATACGGTTGAGAATGAACAAAAAACTGTCTGCCTATGATCGCTATTTCTTTAATCCTGAATTTTAATTATTTTGTTTTCTACAAATAATAGCAGCATCGACAACTCTATTCATTTTTTTTATTTTTTCATTTTGTTGGAAACTATTTTGAAATGTGCACTCGTTCAAACCTGACCCCAGACATTTTTTTTCTTGAACTCTTACATAGAATTTGAATGATTTTTTATTTCCAACTCATCTGAAAAGGAGATTTCAAATTCAGAAAAAACATCATTGTTTTATCTCTACATAGGATATACCTGCTTTGAGAACTCTAACCTTTTTTTTTTTTTTTAAGGATATTATCATCGAGTCTTACCATTTTTTTTAATCCTGAAGAGAAGTTAATGTTAAAAACATATTTATGTAGTGACTAAGATACGTTTATATATAGTCATGAGTATTGTCTCATTACACTCACAATAAACTACTTTGCAATGTGCACACGTTCAAACCTGAGCCCGGACGGTGGAGACCTGTGCCCCGTAGGGGCACAACTCTTGTTGATTTTAGTCTAGTTTTAGCTAGTTTTCAAAGCTTGTTTGCTAGTTTTTTATGTTTGTGAAAATGCTTAGTTTTAGTTTCAGTTATTTACCTTTTTCCTACTTTGATTTATTTGTCAGGTATAGGATGCAACTAAATCAGCTTTCGGCTCTTGCCAGAACTGTCCAGTCTCCTTGGCTGTGTTCTTGCGGGTCTGGAATTGGGACGACTCTGATATTTCCTCCATTAAAAATACACAGAGAACCGCATTTGGAAATGTGCCTTTGGCTACCTTTACTCCCACAATTTCTGTCCTCCCCTTTGAGACGTGTTGCTGGGACGAATGGCCCAAAGGCTCGCAAAATCCTACTATTGATTTATTTAAACAGGAAACACACAACAACAATTTTGAGTACAAATTCAACTACATTTTTACTAGTGGATTAAATATGTTCTTATAACCCACATAGGCCATATGTTGTACTACAAGGTTAGACTTGCTTGTAAAATTGGGTGTTGTGTTTATATCAATGAATGAATGACTTTTAACAGTAACTGTTGCACTCCTGACAGAATGTGTCTCTGTGTTGCAGTGGAGGTGAGGTGCACGATGGGAGATGAAGAGCAGGACACGTCTCCCTCTCTCTCCGGAGATGACCACAGCCCCTCCTCGTCCTCACTGTCCCTTCCCTCCACCCCCTCGTCCTCGTGCTCACCCCACCCGCTCCCCCACCCCAGCCCTCCGCTGGGGGTCATCAGGGAGGGCATAGGGGAGCTCAGTCTGTGCATCGACCCGGAGGTGGCCCACATGGCCTGTCAGGAGGTCCTGCAGAAGGTCAAGAGACTGCAGGGCGATGAAGACGACCCTGATTCTAACCCCGTACCGGACCTCAATTCTTGCCCCGACCCCAACTCTAACCCCGATCCCACTTCTGACACCACAGACAACCGTGACCCTAACTCTAACCTCGAACCTGGCCCAATTTCTAACCCCGACCCGAGCTCCATCTCCAAGCCCAACTCTAACGCTAACCCCCACTCCAACTCTAACCCCGACCCTGACCCCGACCCCGGCCCGGGCCTGGCTAACGGGGCCAGAAGCAGCAGCCCGGAGGAGAGCTCGGCACACAGCGCGCGCCGGCGCCAGCGGCAAAACCCGGCGTCTAAGCAGTCGTGGCTGCTCCGCCTGTTCGAGTCCAAGCTGTTCGACGTCTCCATGGCCATCTCCTACCTCCACAACTCCAAGGAGCCGGGCGTGCAGGCCTACATTGGGAACCGTCTGTTCAGCTTCAAACACGAGGAGGTGGACTTCTACCTCCCGCAGCTGCTCAACATGTACATCCACATGGATGAAGACGTGGGGGACGCCATTAAACCTTATGTGGTGGGTATGATTACACAGATTATTCATGTTTTGTCCAATGATTTGCAAATGCACACACATATTTATTGTGATGGGTCAGATTTAAAATGGATGAAAAGAACATTGGCACTCGGTAGAGTGCACACAAGGCCATGGCCTACTTGTGCGTGAGTGGAGCAAGCTAATAGTATACCCATGACATTAGTAAAGGTCTCTCACTTACATCACAATTGGAGCATCCCGAGAAACGACGGACCGTGCACCACCACACACCTTTAATTTTACCACCTCGTCTGAATTAAAAAAAAAATCACACCTGTGTGAAGTGAGGGGTGATCTATAAGCTCTAAGCACATCACGTTGCGACTTGTTGTGGGCTTGTGTTTTCTCTTTTTAGATAGTTGCCCAAATAAGGAAGTACAATAGAGAGAAAGGTTTCAGTGGTTGCATGGTTGACATTGTGACATCACTCCGTGGGGGGATTTTAAAACTTTGTCATCGTGGCTGGAACGAGCATGCTAACATCACATGTATGAACCGAGAGATCAAGGGCATGTCTCGTCCAAGGATGCCATAACCTACCAACGTCCTTTTTCCATCCCTGTGCCATCGGTCAGCTCTAATGCACAGTGGGACAGGGTGAGAAGCAGAGAAAATGACTGTAGGGATAAAGACAGAAACGGGCGTAGATATGGCAGCAAATATGCAGGGCGTCATTCAGAGCTGGAAGACAGTGCTACACATTTAACTCAGAACAGTACCGACATTAGAAAAAACCCTCACCGTGGTGACGGGACAAACCCGTATAGAACCCCGGGCATGGGGTTCCGTCTCGGACGTCACTCTGTGGGTGGTCAAAGGCATGTCTTGTCCAAAGAGGCCACAACTAACAAACTTCCATTCTCCATCCCTGTGCTAACTGTCAGCTTGAATGCTGAATTGGAGAGGGCGAGAATCAGAGGAAATAGCTATAGTAAAGAGCACAGAGGTAAAGAGATGGACAGATCTGGAGACAGTGGCAAGAACGATCATTTAGAGCTAAAAGATAGAGCTACGCGTTTAACACAGAACAGAACCGGCATTAGAAGAAACTCTCGACCCGACAACAGCACCCACCGAGACAGAATCCCCCGCCCGGTGAAGGGTGCCAGGACACCAACGAGGCCTCTACAGAGGAATTGGGATGTCTGCCCTGTCCTCCGACCTCCCGGGGCTACTCCATTCGAATTCTCGGTTCTCTCCTACAACATCCTGTCTCAAGAACTGCTAGATCGCAACGCCTATCTGTATAGACACTGTCACAGCAAGGCACTGCCCTGGGAGTACAGGCTGCCCAACCTGCTGGCTGAGATCCGCCACTACAGTGCCGACGTTCTGTGTCTTCAGGAGGTGCAGGCGGACCATTACGAGAAGCAGATTAAACCTGCTCTGCAGGACATGGGATACCAGTGTGAGTATAAGAAGCGTACGGGCCAAGGTCTTGACGGCTGCGCAGTTGCCTTCAAGCCGTCCCGCCTCTCCCTCCTCTCAGCCCACCCTGTTGAGTACTTCCGTCCCGGCGTTCCCCTTCTGGACCGTGACAACGTCGGGTTGATCGTCCTGCTGCAGCCTGTCCCCCTTGACGGCGTCCAATCAGATCCCTCTGACTTCATCTGTGTGGCCAACACCCATCTCCTCTACAACCCCAAACGCGGCGACATTAAACTGGCCCAGCTGGCTGTCCTGTTGGCCGAGATAAACCGCCTGTCTTGCCTCCCCGGCAGCGTGGCCAATCCGGTCGTAATGTGTGCAGATTTGAACTCTACGCCTTGGAGTCCGCTGTATAGCTTCCTAACAACGGGGTTTCTGGAGTACCAGGGCATACCCATGGACAGGGTATCGGGTCAGAACAGCCTCCTCAGAGGGCAGAGACTCCTCACAGCTCCTCTCTGGTCTCGGAGGATGGGCATCGACACACACTGTCGGTATGACGCCAACTCACAGCAGCAGTTTCACAACTACACCACTACCACTCCACCTCATTGCTACTACACCCGTTCCACTACGACCACCACTACTCCCATCATCCATACCGGAGCTGTGTCCAGCCAAGTGACATCAGACAGACCTAGAATAGATCACAGCCTGAATCTGCGATCTTCCTACCAGCATCTCCTGGCGCGCAACGGAGCACCCGAAGTCACCTCCTGGAACTCCAACACCGGTGTGACGGTGGACTACATACTATACACGCCGCCGGGCGCAGGCACCGATAGGCGGGGCCTGGAGCTGCTGGGTAGGCTCTCGTTGGTGGACAAGTCTGAGCTGAAGGCGGTCCACCACCTGCCCAATCAGCATCACTCCTCTGACCATCTGCCTCTCCTTGCTCGTTTTCGTCTACACCGCTGACCGCAAAGTGCTGTCAGCAAGGTGAACGATGTTTATTGGCATCGAGAGGTGATGGCTTACTTTCAGTCATCTGTAGGATCTGTAGTACATTAACATGTAAGTTGGGTACTACATGAACTCTTTTGTAGGCTTTGTCAGTTAGAAACAGTTTAATCAAGTTCGGCATTGTCAAGCCAAACCCTGATACCCATGAATTACATCCGTAGTCCCACACATCACAGTCACAACATGACAAATGGAGGAAAAAAAGCAACCTACAACTGCCTACAAATGAAATACTCTTGGGAGTTACAAACCTGTAAGGCTCATTCAGAGTTTAGACTTTCGGTGACCACTGCCACCACCATGACCACCGCTGCTTACAGTCTATAGCCACACCACCGCCTCGCCCTTCCCCTCTCCCTCCTTCTGCTCCAATGTACAATTAACAATGAAGCTCATTGTTATCCCTCTGCTTTCTCCACCTGCCTCAATTATAATCCTTTCTGTTCCGTTCATGTTTATTTCCTATTCTATTCATGTCATTGTGTCTATTATTGAATTCCTTCCTTCCTACTCCACCAGCTGTTCGGTGTTGCGTTGTGCTGTGTTGTGGGTTTTCTTTTATTAAATGTCTCGAGCTGTCAACTTATAGACCAATCAACATTGCTCAGCGGCTCTGGCCAATGTGATTGGTCTAACTCTTTTGGGTAGGCGTTCCCAGAGAGCACCGCTGCGGTGGTGAGTAAAAACAAAAAGGGCTGGAAAGAGTGATGATTGCAGTGGTATGATGTCATAATGTAGTTTTTCGGTGGCAGTGGTGACTGTTGTCACCGAAAATCCATTTTGACACCTGGTGAGGGCCCTATGCCCCCTGACATTTTAGAAACTGCACTAATACAACAAACACTGTTTCCTCCAGGTCCACCGCTGCAGACAGAGCATCTCGTTCTCGCTGCGCTGTGCATGGCTGCTGGGCGCCTACAGCTCCGACATGCACATCTCCACGCAGAGACATTCCAGGGGCACCAAGCTCCGAAAGCTCATCTTGTCCGACGAGCTGAAGCCGTCGGCGAGTCGGGCCCGGAGGGAGCTCCTCACCACCCTCACCCCCTTCTGTCCGCCCGCCGCCAGCGGGGGCACGGCGGAGCACAGCCTGTCTCCGACCAAACGCACCCACCAGCGCTCCAAGTCGGACGCCACCGTCTCCATCAGCCTCAGCAGCAACCTGAAGAGGACCGCCAGCAACCCCAAGGTGGAGAACAGCCAGGACGAGGTATGGAGATCAGTGGAAACCTCACATGATAAAAAAATGTTTACCTTTCAGGATTCAAATTCTAAAGGAGCAGATCGGCAAGCTCGTTGATCTGCTACTTTTGACGCTTTTGTGTGACACTGCAGCACGATCAAGTAGGGACAACAGCAAGACAACTACATCAACCAGAAGCACTGATCTTCAATCTATCATGTGCCATAAATAATGTCCAAATAACAATTTAAATATATCGAAAACAACCACAGAATGATGATGCTTACAATTGAAACTATAAATGTAATGTAATGTAATTATGAAAAACCGCCTATACGACTGATTTCATTTTATATTGATACATAAAAGCTTCTCATTCAGATCACGTTAATTTTACGATTCCTAGGGTTAAATCACTCGCATACTTTACACACATGCATACACATGAAGTACAACAGCATACAATCTGGACTGGATGGAAAGTCTTCGTCGCAGGATATGATGATGTCATGTTCTTGACCTCCGAACCTTTCAGGACTCCAGCTCTGACAGTCAGGGGTCAGATAGTGAGACGGGGCCCGTAAGTTCACCACCTTCTCTGTCCTGATGCATTCTGGGATATGGTTGGCCGTCGTCAGTGGCTACAGTGGTGCGGTTGTTGTCATCCGACGGGTGTGGCCCCTGAACATGTACCTGGACAGTAACAGACATCCCAATGAAGTACTTAATGATAACAAAAAACTCAAATTTGGCACAACAGCTGCTTTAGTTGACCGGTGAACGGTGTTGCTTCTGTGCTTTTACCTTTTTATTAAAATTAATTGCTTTAACTCATGATCTGCATTTGGCGGTAAACAAGTCACACTCTGGTGCATGTTCACGGACTGAATGTGTTTTAATTTTTCGAAGCTGATGTCTGACCTGTCCTGTTGTTTGTACCAATCAGTTGTTGTAGGTTTTGGGATTCTACAAGGTTGAACCTCCTCCTGATCTGATTCAGGGAACAAGATAAAAGAAATATCTGCTTTGTTGATGGTGATGATGATTTGTGTCCAAAAATGTCTTATGTCTTTACTGTGATTGTGACTGAGCTGAGATGTCTCTCCTCAGAAACTTGATTTCTACTTCGGCACGCAAACCAAAAATGGATGATTTACAAGCTCATGATGCAACATTAGAGGTTGGGACAGTAATGTTGGGATCCTTTAGGATTTTAATGACTCAATTTTCTATTGTCTCGTAGTGCTCTGATTCCTTAAGTTCCAGGTAGCAATTGTTATAGTGGGTTGCTGGTAGCTCAATGTACGCTGCACCAGGTTCTACCAGGTTCAGAATCCCAACTCTAGTTTGTGAGCTTGTAGAGCAGCTATTTTTGGTACACAACCCCAGTCGTGCGACCGAGCACTTCATTTAGACATCTTCCTCCTCCGCCTGTCTCACTGTGTTCTTGTCTCTCCTTTTCTCCACCTCTCTCTCTCTCTCTCCGTCTGCCAGCCTGTCCGTCTGGCTCCTCAGAGAGAGTTCATCAAGTCGCTGATGGGCATCGGGAAGCGCCTGGCCGTGCTGCCCACTAAAGAGCAGAAGACCCAGCGGCTGGTCTCGGAGCTGTCGCTGCTCAACCACAAACTGCCGGGACGTGTGTGGCTGCCCACCGCCGCCTTCCAGCACCACGTCGTACGGGTCCCTCACACCCAGGCGGTGGTCCTCAACTCCAAAGACAAGGTAATGTTTTACTTAGTACCGCAGTTGTTCTAACAGCTAGTCGACATTTTCACTTAAAGACTTAAATAAACCCCTGTATCCGTATTGTGGGGAAAGCTTTTGCAGAAAATATCTTGCTCCATGTCCACAAGCTTTTCCCCACAAAGCAGGAAAAGACACGGTGGCTCACGAGGTAGAGCAGGTTGTCTAATGATCCGTGGGTCGGAGGTTTGAATCCCGGCTACTCCTGTCTACATGTTGGGGTCAGTGCTCCCGATGTGCTGGTTGATGCCTTGGATGGCTTTCACCGCAAATGGGCAAATATAGTGCACTATGTAAAGCACATTGGATAAAAAGGCCTTATATAAATGCCCCATTTACAATTAGTAATAGCAAAGATGCCAACCATTACGCATTTTGCGTATCTGCTACGTATTTTGACCTCTGACTACGCTGCTACGATTAATCACTGCAGAATACGCAAAGAGCGCAAACCCTCTGTTTTTCCCATGTAGTAGTAGGCGTTGTTGGCGTACGCCAACTCCGTTCACCTCATGGGGCCAGTCCATCTACATAAACGTCTGTTGGATAGTGACATGAATAGTGACAGCCGGAAGTTACTGAATGCATTGAAGCCTATGGGCTCGCGCGAGTACGTGGACCACGTGACCAGGCTGTTTTCTGACCCCTCGATGTCGCAACTCTTCTACTAGATGGCTCTGCCTTAGACCTTGGTTTCTAGCGACGTGATTGGTCTGCGTCCCCATCGGAAGAGAGGCTTTAGCTTAGATAGCACCCAGCTAACAGTGCAGTCGCGTCGGCCGCGGCTCACGGTGATCCGTAGTGCTAATCGCCTGAGTTGTCTCCTATTAAAATATTATTTTACTATATGGCTCTGGCTCGAGCCTCCAGTGGGGTCGTTCATGTTGTCTCGTTATGGCGGCCGCAGCCTCGCGCTGCTCGGCTCCGCTCCGAGGACGAGGAGGTGCTCGAGCATGTTATTTTCTCCTGTGTCGGCGGACCGCGTGAGGGAGAGGCTCGAGGAGACTAGTAGATTGGAGCGACCCGAAGTGAAGAAGTAGTGAGCGTAATGAGGCGGTCGCTCCGAATTCTAACCGCGGAACAAACAACCAAACTGAGATGGATGGATAGAATAGTGAAGACGCCATGATGACCATCCAAACTTTACCAGGGGTTTTCAACTTTTTCGATACCAGGGCCCACTATTTATTCAGTATTTGAGCCACGGACGACCATTAGAGGAGTTTTTTAGCCCCACAGACCCCAAAAACTAAAGATTTCTTATGCTTTTGTCCACAATAACAGACTGGATTTAGGAAACAAAACAGGCAAACCTACAGATTAAAAAGGACCATTAATGTTCCAGTTCTGTAGACTCGGGCTAATTCAGATGATGAATAGGCTACTTTAACTCTTTGAAAGTGTAAACATGAAACCAAATGGACCCGCAAGGGTCCATTTGGTTTCATATTTAGACAAATATTCATTTCTGTATATCTAATCATAGTGGAGGTGGAAGGGGAAAGAAATAGGCCTAATGGTAGTGGTGGTGGTGGTGGGGGGCAGTTCTTACAACAACTCCAGTCATGTTATGAATGAATGTTTTTTTTTTTATAAACAAGAGATGAGAGTTACAGTACAAGTCAAGTACACACTGCAAGGTTGAATGGTTTTCACCATTTATCCGCCATTTGATTACATTTTCACACCAAAGACCTAAAATTAAAGAATTCTTTTGATTTTGTCCACAAATCCAGGCTGTATTTTGCCAACAAAACAGTGTAAACTTCTTAATTAAGTGGTGCTAATTCCGATGATGAATATTTTAACTCTTGAGAGTGTCAAAATGAAACCATTTGGTTTCATTTTTACACTCTCAAGAGTTACATCTGGTTACCCAACCTTCCGTCATTTAGCCTGGAGACCACCTGGAATCATCTCAAGGACCACTGGTGGTCCCCAGACCACCTGTTGAAAACCCCTGGTATATAATATAGTAGTGTTCATGGAATGCGGTCCAACTCCAAAGGTTTTGGATGTGGGATGCCTTCCTCCTAAATGCAGGCATTTCTAAGTGACCCCAAACTTTTGAACGCTAGTGTATCAGTGTCATGGATTTCAATGTTTGGGGGCACCCAACTTCTTTTGGGCTAAAATCTACTGAAACATACCTCATGATAAGTGAGAATGTGAAGTTAATATTGGCATACAAATGTGCCTTGCTGCAATGTGCGCTGCACTGCCGTGCTGCCGCGCTGTCGGGCTGCTGCGCCGCCGCGCCCCGGTAATTTGCTACTCAAAAACATTTTCAAAGGTTGTCATGTATGTAATAGGATACTGCAGAGCTCTGAGAAACCCTGCTTAACCATATAGTGAGTAGTAAAAAGTAGCTATGCTGCAATATAAAAATTCTGTGAAATAATTGAGAAGTCAGAGTTAACAACCTATTCACAGTTTAGTTCACTCCCTCTATCGCTGTGTGTCTGTGTGTGTGTACACGTGCCCAGGCTCCGTATCTCATCTACGTGGAGGTGTTGGAGTGTGACAACTTTGAGACGTCCAACGTTCCGGTACGGATCCCTGAGAACCGGATCCGTTCCACTCGCTCAGTGGAGAACCTCCCGGACTGTTTCCTGACGGCGGAGCAGAGGACCGGAAGCTTCTCCACGGTTCCAAACTACGACAACGACGACGAGGCCTGGAGCGTGGACGACATTGCAGACCTGCAGGTGGAGGTGGGGTCCTGACCTCAGCTAGTCACTGTTTAAATTGACCACAGTGTCAGCCAAATCTGAGCATATACAGTTAGGGCCGCAACTATCATTTGTTTTAACATTATTATACCAATTTGTATTAATTGAATCAAGAACCACATTGTTGATTTTTGGTTGCACAATCAATGAAACAATGAATTGACACAAAAAAAATACTGTATTGTACTTCACTGTACATGTACAACATCATCATACAAAAATTGGGAAAATACTGATATATCAAGAGCACGATTTTTACTACTTCATATCTACTGTAAATCATTAACTTATTTCATTGTGTATAGACTGTGTAACGGTGTGTGTTTCCACAGCTCCCAGAGATTCACACTAACAGCTGTGATAACATCAGCCAGTTTTCAGTGGATAGCATCACTAGTCTTGAGAACAAAGAGCCTGTCTTCATCGCTGCGGGAGATATCAGGTACGTGTTCACATCACACACACACCTACAGTCCTGCGCACTTGTGCACACACACACGCACGCACACACACACACACACACACACACACACACACACACACACACACACACACACACACACACACACACACACACACACACACGCACGCACACACACACACACACACACACACACACACAGAGTCGCTCAATTTATTTCTATATTTTTTTATCTATTTCACCAAGACATATATTATAAAAAGTGCAAAGATTAGCCATTAGCTGACCACCAAGCGGCTTTAGTCTATTGAGTTCCTGGCAATTTTTACATAGTTTCTAAAATTCTGAGTGGGGCGGATCACATGAACCCTCCACTTGAAGTTAAGTTGTAACTTATACTCTGGAATGGACCTTTTACCTTAGTGCAGTGTTGTTAAGGAACCATTGCCCTAGTGTTGTTGTCTTAGGGTCTGCAATATAGATGTCATGACAGTGATATTGTATCAACTGTTAAATTTGGCATTAGCACCATCTACTGGCTAAACCAGCTCACTTCACAAGCCATGATGATTTGAAAACATCAAGAGGCAGCTGGTCAGTGGGTGGCATCACAACAAGCCATCTAGAAGAGTGGTTGTCTGGCACATTTGTAGCTCAAATGTTTGCGTCTGTGTCTGTCCACACCTACTTATCTTGCATACAACTGCACGGACCAGCATGCTACTGCTTTTGCAGACGATGAATAACCACAACATATTGTGTGCGTGCATGTTTGTCTGTGTTTCAGGCGGCGTCTATCAGAACAGCTGGCACACCCACCTACGTCCTTTAAGAGAGACCCTGAAGACCCCTCAGCTGTGGCCCTCAAAGAGCCCTGGGAGGAGAAAATGAGGTGAAGATAAAAATGGACCCTGGTGGCCCGTTGAGCTTCCACACCCTTCTGTCTAGCATCAAGGTCTTGAGTTCTGCAGTGTTATTAGCTCTGTTGTCCTGCTGCAGTGTGTGTAGATAGCAGGACTCGCCTGCTGGCTCTGCCCTGGTATCAGTAGTATGGCATAGTTCTGTACAATAAAACATAGTATTGTAATAGTTGTGTTTTGTGTGTGTCTTCAGGCGAATCAGAGAAGGTTCTCCATATGGTCACATGCCAAACTGGAGGCTGCTCTCTGTTATTGTGAAATGTGGAGATGACCTCAGACAGGAACTTCTGGCCTATCAGGTCCTACAACAGCTACAGGTACAGTCCTATAGATGGACAATACTTAAAGGGGGCAACTTACAAACTCACAGCGTGTTGCAACACATGTGTTGCCGGCTTGTAGATGTGCTATCTGTTAGGAAAACGTGTTATGTGATGTGTTTTCCAACTAAGGTGTTTATATGACTAAATCTGTGTGAATATGAGATGAGATATATTTTATTATCCCAGGAGGTAATGCAGGTGTTTTTTCTCTCAGAGCATCTGGCAGCAGGAGAGGCTTCCTCTGTGGATTAAACCTTATAAGATCCTGGTGTTGTCATCAGACAGTGGCATGATAGAACCTGTAGTCAACGCTGTTTCTATACACCAGGTGATTGTCATTTCAATTTGTTTATTGAGTTCTGAAAAACGTCAAGTCTTCAGAAAACAATTCCCCCCCTCTTCATGTAAATGGAGCACTACACATATTTTTTTCTACACGTTATCATCCCCAACCCCCCTCCCCCGTCCAGAAGTATTGGCATCAAAACTTAACCATATCAGTACCCACAGAGGGTTTTACACCAGGTGATTGAACACAAACTAAACACACATCCATACTAAACATGTTGCAATGATTGTTTTTATTTTTTTATTTTCATGATGAGATTTATTTTTTTCCAAAGGGAAAAAATACAGGCATTAACACTGTGGTTCATTGGTCTAATTGCAGGTGAAGAAACAGAGTCAGATGTCTCTGTTAGATTACTTCCTGCAGGAACATGGCTCTCATACCACAGAGAACTTCATGTGTGCTCAGAGGAACTTTGTCCAAAGCTGTGCAGGTTACAGTCTGATCTGCTACCTGCTGCAGGTCAAAGACAGGTACCTGTCTGTCTGTCTGACTGTCTGTCTGTCTGTCTGTCTGTCTGTCTGTCTGTCTGTCTGTCTGTCTGTCTGTCTGTCTGTCTGTCTGTCTACCTGTCTGTCTGATAGGGATGGGATGATAATAGTTAATGTTTATTGTGATAAAGCATTCCAATTAATCACATTGTGAAATGAATCGTGACACTTCCTATGTCATATGGTAGGAATTGCTTTTTGGAGTTGCAAACCTCAGTGCCTCTTAAACATTTACTATACTTAAAAATGGACCTGTGAAGAGCGCATTTGGTATGCTACAATTTCACTCTATAGTAACCGATTTGTCAAAGGCGCTTCATTCCCAGGGATTCTTTGTGTTCAAGTGTTTTGTTTTTTTTTTGTTGTTTTTTTTTTGTTTGTTTTTTTTAAGGTAGGGTAAGTGATTTGAAATTCATGGTGTAGTACCAGCCTGGTGTACTGGGGACGCCCAAGAGTAGCTACAATATGTGAACCTGCTGGATCGTGATTAAAGGAGAATTCACCCTCCACCTGGGGAACTTTTATTAGCTCCTCTGCTAACGTGGGGGAGGGGGAAACTCCATATATGGTCTGCACACCTTATAATAAATTATTTTAACAGAAAAAAGGCTGATATCTGACAAAAGTGAAATCACTTCCCCTAACTTATATTCTTTTTAAATGTATTTTTGCCACAATAATTGTGTGATTTCATATTTAATTTTCATAGTGTCGCATCCCTAATGTCTGATCTATCTTACCCGAGACACTAATAGTAGTATTACTGCTAGTTGTTTTGAATGACATTTCAATGTTCTGTCTGTCTCTTTGCCCCGCCCACCCTCTGTGTGTCAGGCACAATGGGAACATCCTATTGGACGCTGAGGGACACATCATCCATATAGACTTTGGCTTCATTCTGTCCAGTTCTCCTCGGAACCTCGGGTTCGAGACGTCAGCCTTCAAACTGACCACGGAGTTTGTCGACGTGAGTCTGTCTGTAGCTGCTTTATATAAGCAACAACAATAAGATCAATTGTTATTTTGTAGGTGATATTTGACATGTTTAGGGCCATATTGAGAAGGGGGTATGTTTGCAGACCATGCTGCGTTACATGTTAAACACTGTATTGTGTTGTGTTGCAGGTGATGGGCGGCCAGGATGGAGACATGTTTAACTACTATAAGATGTTGATGCTGCAGGGACTCATAGCAGCTCGAAAACATATGGACAGGGTCATCGGCTTGGTAGAGATCATGCAACAAGGTAACTGTATAACATGATAATTCATGATAGTTTCGCCTTCTCCTAACTAGGTGTGCAGAATTTCTTTACAAAACATACAGTAATTCCACCTCTGGCTTAGTGAGACAGGATATATAAATACACATGCTGCATGTTTCAGCCAGGGAAGAAAATTCAGAATTATAGAATGTTACAAAAAAATAAATGTATGAGTATGTTTTCAACTGTCATTATATAGTATATACACATTCATGCTGCAGAAGGGCGATCAAAGTATAAATACATAGTCCAAATGGCAGTAAATATGATGCAGTTTTCCTACTAAACTATAGCAATTCTGAGCTACATCCAAACCAGAACATACAATTTGTGGAAAGAGAAAAAAGGGAATACTGTGTGTGCTCTCTTGGTGAGTGGGTATTATACAGTTTAAAGGCTAGGTAAGTGATAAATACAATTATACAGTTTGTATTTGTACAGTAGTTTAATAACAGGATGCACAGTACATGTAATTGTTAGTTTAATAACTGGATGTGACAATTCTCAGGCTTGAACCGATGCATTGGTACTGGTAGATCGGTTTCTAAACTGTCCACAGGTCACTGCCTGAGACAGCCAGAGGGCAGAAATGGTAGCACATATTAGTAAGAAAGTAGGTCTAATTATATGAAGATAAAGTTGAAAATACTAGGGTAGATAGGGTATATTCGCTTATGTTTGACCCCAGGATAGCAATGCTATGTTTCACTGGTATTATACTAGAGTCTGGACCATGTTGTACTCCAGAGGAAAACTGGAAACAAGGCTTTTGTTGATTCATTGCGGTCTTTAATAAAGAATAATGGCATACAATACATCAAAGTTAACATATTTCCACTGTGATGTCTTGTTTACCATGAAGGTGGAAAGTGTGTGAGTGGGGGGTCGAATTAGTATGGGTAGTGACACAAACGTATAAAATAAATATTCATAGAATCATTTAAAGGTAAGTGCTTAAAATGAATGTTGTTGTTGCATATCCCGATTATTGCTGACGTGCGCTCTGTGTGGATGTGTGTGGTCAGGCTCCCAGCTCCCCTGTTTCCACGGTAGCAGCACCATGCGGGCCTTAAAGGAGCGCTTCCACATGAGCCTGACAGAGGAGCAGCTCCAGGTGCTGGTGGACCAGCTGGTGGACGGATCCATGCGCTCCATCACAACCAAACTATACGACGGCTTCCAATACCTCACCAACGGAATCATGTGAAACTATACTGTATGTGTGCGAGTGTGTGTGTGAGAGGATGCGCGTCTGAGTGACTGTATGTGTGCATTTCTTTTTGTTTTGTTTGTAAGACCTGTTGGCATTGGCCGAACCCAGACCACTCCCCCAGAGCTTTTGACCCCACTTTTTCCAGAATCCTCCACCTTCTACCCAAACAGACTGACCATTAACACCCTTTCCAGTCTCACAGCTGATTGGTTGACTGATTCCACTTTCTCTTTGTCTTTTTGTTTTGGACTTGTACTTCTTTTTGTTGTTGTTGTTGTCATGGTTCAAACACTCGCTTGTCGACCCAGGGGCTGGCTTCAATCAGAGGGCCAGTTGTATTAGACCAGAACACAAAATGTCCTGATTTGACCGTTGACCCATCACTCCATTTTTCTGATGTGAGCAGGTGACCCCATTGACCCCCTCAGGTGACAGAGCAGTGCGTTTAAACCGGGGCTGCACAATGGATCAGGAATTATTAAATTATATATTTTTTATGAAACTTGGCAGTTTATTCAAACACCTTAATTTGGAACGCTGCTGGAAATCACCCTCGTTTTTTTCTCCATTACAATTTGGAACATATTTTTTAATCAAAACGTAAATTTTAACCTATTTTGTGGTACATCTCCTAAAGGCGCAAAACGTGTCTATTTCTGATTGCTGCTGTGACGTATTAAAAAGAAGCTGTGAAACATAATTTTGTGAGTGCGGATAAAGCGCTTTTTTAACCACTTAAACCCTACTTATACTTGACCAGAGACCAACTGGTTGGAATCTCTGGTGTTGACAATTGCAAATGACCACCTCTCTCGCATCGGGAGAGGATATCAAGCGTGTGGATTGTAGCCTTAATATCTAGAATATTGTACAGCTCATCGCTGCATCCGTCACGCTCACAAAGGAATGTTAACAAAGGCGGTGAAACAGTTGATGAACCTAATCGATCTAATTGATTCTTGAAATAATCCATAATAATAATTTATGGCAGTGTAATTCTTTCAAAAAAGAAAGTAATGTTCATATTAGTGAAAATAGCCTATTTACAAGCTCCAAGGGGGGGGCTATCTTTGCTTGATATTGTTGTCGGACAAATATTATTTATATTTACAAAACACTTACTTGATTATTTGAGAAAAAAGTAATGTTTAGAACAATTGCACCAGCAATAATCTGTAGTATGAGCCCGACAATAAAATGACCTCCCATTTGACCAAAGATATGACAACAAGAGAAGCAAAGTGACCAAAAAAATCTATCATATTTGGGATTAACAAACAAGATTGCCATTAATGATAGTGATGATTTTAGTCATAATAGTGCAGCCCTAGTTCAAACAGGAGGTAATGAAGCCATGCCAAGGTTTATACTGGGACCTAGCGTCATCTACACTGGCTCCCAATCTGCTGGACAAACTACTCATTACTCAACTGTGTGCTTTATAGAGATCTTAATTTATAGTGTTCTATAGAGATCTAAATATACAGTCATGGCAGTAGGGATGGGATGATTGAAAATGACATGTTATTGTGGCAGAATGCATTAATTACGAATTAATGTTACGATAATCAGGATGGCACTTCTCAGTTCTGTTTACCAAATGGCTGATCTACAGCACCATGCGTTGTGA
This sequence comes from Benthosema pterotum, assembly GCA_039105355.1. Classification (NCBI taxonomy): domain Eukaryota; kingdom Metazoa; phylum Chordata; class Actinopteri; order Myctophiformes; family Myctophidae; genus Benthosema; species Benthosema pterotum. The sequence goes on along the minus strand of CM076967.1, from coordinate 34,917,075 downwards.
GCTTGTAGATCTGCTATTTTAGCCATTTCCTAATGTATGATGGAGGACAAGTTCACAATGAATTAAAATCTCCATGATGTTGATTTTTTTTATAATGCTGCACAATAACATTTTTGTCCCATCCCTAGACTTGTGTAGAGATCAACTGGATAACATATTAATAAAGATCTACTGTATGCATAGTTCTACAGAGATCTATTGAACATGGTCACACTTGTCCTGGTCATTTCATCAGTTGGAGACTGATTCCAGTTCAGTAGAAAAGCCAACATGGTTTGAAACCTGACTGAACATTAGACACATGTACACACACATAGTGTGTAAGTCTTTGCAATACTGTCACTACTAACAGTTTAGTTTCTGTTAATTTATATTAAATACCAAATGTTTGAGTTAATCTATTTGTCTGTTACTATAGCCTCCCAAATGCGATGGGCTGGGTTTCATCATGTCAGTATTCTTACCTAACTCTGTAAATGTTCCTTTATACAATAAATTAAATGTTCTTGTCTAAATTTGGCTTAATTGTTCTATCACCTTGACTTGTGATTCATCTGCTGTCTGAAATCAGAAAGACATATTATTCACCCACATTGGAATTAAAAAGTTAGACATGTTTGTTGTTGTAGAAGGCTGCTGGTTTATGGTCAAACCTCTCCAGGGTCCATGGTTGGAACCACACATGCAGAGATCATCCTCTCAGGAACATCTCTGCATTGTAGCCAAACAATGTTGGACTCATCTGGCCAAGTCACTGGCCCATTAATGTCATGGACTGCAATCATTGCAGACCTGTGGCATTCTCATTGTAGAGCATGACTTATTTTGCACCTGAGATGCACTTGAACAAACTTTTCTTGAAATTGACTATTTTAATTTCTCAGTGAAATTAAAGAATTGACTGTTCTTCATATTTGCATGAGCAGAGCGAGCGCAAGTAAAGTGTCCAGTCCGTCAACCTAGTACTTTGATTGGCTGGTTTAGGTGATGACGTAGTGGTGAGGCAATTAAGAGAGAAAGTATTGTCATGAGTATTCTCTCCTGGAGGTGTCAGGGTACTTGCTCTGGTTGCTCCCCACAAAAAAGTAGGCCATGGCCTACTTGTGTACACAAGTTGGCACTCTACTGAGTGCAATTCTAGTTTATTTAAGGTGATAGGCTAGCTGCAATTTGCAACACTTTTTAAAAATACATCCATTTTAAAACGTATACCCTGTGACAGAATGAATGATGGGCTTAAAGGGTGTAACCACCCATTTTCCATTTGGTTCCATTTGTTCACTCAGACAGGACGTCAAGTTGTTTTTCACCATGTTTGACCCTTGTTTGGGAACCACTGCTGTAGTTCAGTGTTTTTTAAACAGTGATCCAGGGACCACCAATGGTCCTTGAGAGGGTTCCAGGTGGTCCCCAGCTAAATGATGGAATGTTGGTAGCCAGATGTAACTCTTAACAGTGTATGGAAACCAAATGGACCTGCAGGGGTCCATTTGGTTTCAAGTTTACATTTCATGTTCATGTTTACACTATCAATAGTTAAAATATTAATCATCTGAATTTGTTTTTGTGGACAAAATTTTTAGTTTTGGGTCTGTGGGGCTAAAATAACATCAAATGGTGGTCCGTGGCTTAAATGCTGAATAAATAGTGGGCCCTGGTATCAAAAAGGGTTGAAAAACACTGCTGCAGTGCTGCAGCCTGCAGTTGATATGGAGCTGGGGTGCCATGCATGTCGTCCCTCCTTCCCTCCAGGCAATGCCTCCAGGCCGTGGGATGGATACAGATTCCAGAACTACACTACCCAGACTTCCAAGCGGTAAGTTGTGAGTCAGCGAAGGTGTTTCTCTACCTGTTCACACATGTCCAGTAGTCGGGACGGGACAGGGAGGGAGTCCAAGCCAAACCTCCACATAAATAATTCGCTCCACATCTGGAAGTTTGACAAATCTGACACAATCTCTCTCCACGGTGACATCGAGGGGACATCAGCAGTGATGTGTTCTAGATAAACGGAGCAAGTGTTGTTTTTAGTGAGAGTTTTCACCATGTTGTGACAGCTCTGATTTGAAGTCTGTCGACGGGACTGGAGGAGGACACTCCTTTATTCTCTATACCTGAAGGTTTTCTCTACGAGCAGGAAGTAACAGCACGCAGACATGGTGAGATCAACACTTTGTTAGACTTTGTTTAATTCACTTCAACCCGGTTTTGCGTGCAGACTGTTAATGTTGTTTGCGGTTTGTGGGGGGAAAATGATAAAAAGCTACAATGTGCACATTCTGCCCCTCTACCTGCTGCAGCAGAAATGTCTTAAGTTTGAAGTACTGGATAGCATTTGTTATGATTATGAATAGCTTTCATTTCACACCAGAGCCTGTCAATGTGTCAGGAGCAGGACAATGTGTATTCCTGACAAACAGATCATTCACTTAAAGGGGTACTTCACCTTCAAAAAAACTTTTGGTCATTTTATGGTCTACTCAGCCTCATGTGAACACACCAGACAGTTTATAAGTTACTCCTTTCAGTATTTAGATATTTGATGTTAGTTGTTATGTTATTAGTCTGCCAGACCCAAACCCATTATAACTTAAAACTCCATTTTAACCATGACAGATTATTTGAAAACAACCCATCTTTTTTCTGGTGACTGATATTGTCCTCCTAATACGTGAGAGGGCTGTGGAATTTCATTTACAGTTTTTATTTATTTTTAAAATATTGTTTTATTCATTTGGGTGGGCATTCCCAAATATGGAGGGGGCTACATTTTACAAAACAATATTTTCAAAATAAATGAAAACTGTAGATGCAATTCCACGGCCCTCTCACGTATTAGGAGGACAATATCAGTCACCAGAAAAAAAGATGGGTTGTTTTCGAATAATCTGTCATGGTTAAAATGGAGTTTTAAGTTATAATGGGTTTGGGTCTGGCAGACTAATAACATAACAACTAACATCAAATATCTAAATACTGAAAGGAGTAACTTATAAACTGTCTGGTGTGTTCACATGAGGCTGAGTAGACCATAAAATGACCAAAAGTTTTTTTGAAGGTGGAGTACCTCCTTAATATGCATCAGAGAGCTTAAAAAAGTTTAATAGTCCATCAATTTGATTCAATTATCATACACACTTGATCATTGCTGCTACATTTAGCAGTGTTAGTGTATACTGTGTAGTTTATGTAGGCTATAACATTTTTGTATTGAATTAGACAGCCAGGAATTGAGTACTGCTGGTTTTCTATCCTATTCCTACTAGTGCCTTTGGTTTATATCCTACCAGGACCTCTAGTACTGCTTGCTTTATGCTTTTCCTCCTATTGATGTGTATATCCCACCAGCAGGACCTCTAGGCCTACTGAACTATATCTATGCTACCAGAACCTCTGGTTCTGTATGGTTGGGGTTCTTAAGGATTTTAATGACTAATATACAAATATACAATTCCTTAACTATTACCTACATCAATCTATACAGGGTCAAATGAAACCTTATGGGACCGTTACTCTGAGAAAGTGCAAGTTGTTTTCATTTGTATACCCTCAGGACCCTTTTCCACAAAAAAATGAACTTTGGTTCTAGAACTTTTCCTCATTTATGAACCAACTTTTAGAGATACGAACCAATTAATTTGGTTTACAATTTGGCGGGAAAAACAATAACGGAACTGGTTCAACCCCCTTGGCCTGTAGGATTATAGTGGTCCTTGACCACCTCTATATCATTTTTTGGTGGAGGGGCTTTTTGCCTTTATTGACAGTTGAGCAGTAGCATGACAGGAAAATAGAGGGAGAGATGGGGAAAGACACGCCGCAAAGGCTGTTGGGCTCAGGAATCGAACCCGCAGCACACCGTCAGCCTGGCTCTGCAGCCTAGGTGCCCAGACGGCGTGGGCCAGGTCCTTGACCAGCTGACATTAAAAAGTTTGAGAACCCCTTACAATGTGATGAAAGATTATAATGTGTCCAAATATGTTGGAACCCGAAGCGATTCCCTAGTTCAGGATATGAGTGCCAGTGTTTTAGTGGTAAGCTGGTATAGAGGGCCGAAGGACCAGTAGTGTTTTAGTGTTGCGCTGGTAGGGAGGGTCAGGATTCATAGGTAGGTAGATGATGTGTGAGTAGAGAGCGTGTCTGGACAGAGCTGATCCTCTCTGCTCCCTGGAGACAAAGGAATGCTGGGAATTCCGCTCCCTTCAGGACAAGAAATTACTGTACAGTTATCATGAAACAGCATCTGACTACTGTAGTAAATTTCTAATCTAATGTATTCACTGGTTCACAAATACTGCCTCGGGACGCATTTGGGGGTTGCATGGGTCTCTTTCTTTTTTGTTAACTACATTTTGTTTTGATTATTTCAAAACACTTAAAAGTGTCTAATACCATCATAATGGCCTCCCTTCCTGACATTTACAAGTAATTAGGTTGTAAACGTTACATGATAGGTCTCAATACCAGGCACAGCTGAGCTCAACCTTTTTAATTTCAAGGACCCCCATTAGATTTGTTATGTTTATTTTATTCTGAGTGAATAAACTGAATAGGTGTGCATCATTCCATTTGGTACCCAACTATAAATATTCTATGGGGACCCCTGGAAGTCCTTTCAAGGATGTATATGTTGCCCCCTGACCGCACATTGGCATAGAATACAATGCTGTGTCTAATACACTACTTGGACTTATGGCATTGATTAAGTACCCATAGAGTAAAGCAAAACAGTACGATAAAGCAATAGATCATAAGCACCCTTTTTCCATAGATTGAGCTGATGTGATACTGACACATCGGTGGTCTGAATGGAGATGACATGTGGTGCTGGCTACACACTGGCAGAATTACTTGTCACATGATGTGACCTATGAACTCTTGTAGTTGGAAGAGGTCATCTCAATGTAATGTGTGTCTGTGTGTGTGTGGCAGAGTAAGGAGAAATACCATTGGCAGACTCAGAATGTCAAGGTGTCAGGCGTGGACGACATGGTCCTGCTGTCTAAGATCAGTGAGGACGCCATCACAGACAACCTGAAGAGGAGATACATGGACGACTACATCTTTGTATCCTTAAAAACAGTAATTTCACAAAACGAAATGCATGTATTTAATTCAGTCTGCCCAGAAGTAGCAATGAAACTTTATCGACCATTCTTAAGGTGTAGCGTTTTCTAAGATAACATTAGCATACATTTCCACACAGTGATTTGTAATGTCTAAACATCTCTGGTAAGTGCCAAGTGGTCACTGCATTGATGGTGCAGACGTGCATTGAGCATCGATTTCTGACCACAGACCACAACAATACACTGCAACATAGTCTGCGGTGAGCAAAGACCCACACTGTAGCGGTATACTGATACAATGATACAATGAACCCTTTTAATGTTGGAGAGATGGCAGGTATTACAATGGCAACCACAAATAAAATGTAATACTAATAATTGTCACAGCTAGTGAATAGTCGCCCAGTAATCCGTCTGAAAATCAGGAGAACACAAGGGGAGGTAAACATATTTTTACATGTACATTATAGACAGACAGTGTTTTATATCCATATTAATAATTTGCTTATGTATTTTTATGTTGGTGTGTTACATTTTGGACTAATAAAGTAATCAATCAATACAAATCCGAGTCAGTCAGTCTTAAATTCTGGCCATGTTGGTACCAGCTACGTGGTTTGTGTTCCTTCACCTCTGACCTCAGACATACATTGGGTCGGTTCTGATCTCGGTAAACCCGTTTAAACAGCTGCCGTACTTCTCTGAGAGAGAGGTAGAGCTGTACCAGGGAGCTGTAAGTAGTCCAAGCACATACATATTATTACATACAGTACATGTATGCCTTATTTTGCTGCATTTGGAGGCACCAGCCTCAACCTCACCTCTCCTCTCCTTTCCTCAGGCCTCGTATGAGAATCCTCCTCATATATATGCGCTAGCTGACAACATGTACCGTAACATGATGATCGATTCCGAGAACCAGTGTGTCATTATCAGGTAGGAACATGGATTTATAAAACCAACATGGAATTGTTAATTTGCTTTTACCGCTGTAACAATGTGTGTGTATGCGTGTGCGTGCGTGCGTGTGTGTAGTGGGGAGAGTGGGGCAGGTAAAACGGTTGCAGCCAAATACATCATGAGTTACATTTCTAAAGTATCTGGAGGAGGAGACAAAGTCCAGGTGAGTCTACTCTACACCTTCTTTAATCCTACCTAAACTGTTCCTCTACAAGTCCTCTAGCACACTACTATTTATCTCCTTTCTATTTTTCAGTCTTGCAATTTGCAGCTGTAACACTGTTGATACTCCTACTCTTCTTTACTTGAATACTTCTATTTTTTCCAGCATGTTAAAGACATCATTCTCCAGTCGAATCCTCTCCTCGAGGCGTTTGGAAATGCCAAGACGGTTCGCAACAACAACTCCAGTCGCTTTGTAAGTACAAGTACAGTGTCAACTGGGGATGGGACAGTGTGAAACTCAATAAATACCACAGAGTGTAATGTTGTATCTGTGTGTCGTTCTTGTATTGAATTGTGCTTTCAGGTGAAATGTACCCTTTCTGCAAACTGCTAATAAAAAAATATATACTAGTTATACCTGTGCAGTGACAGTGACCTATTGTGGACTATGCGGTCAAAGCTAACATACAGTGACACTCTCACATTAACTACTATCAATATCATGCACACTATATACCGGTATACTGTTCTACTGCTATGCTCACACACTTTTGCCTAGATTTTCGTCACGGCTAAACCCCTTATCCCTTAACTTCTTTGCCTTTTTAAACTATTAAAAAAACATTTTTCAATAGTTCAAATGCCCAGTCTACATGCTCACAACGTGTCAATAGATTGGCACATTTAACTATTCCCAAAAGTTTTTTAAAAATAGTAAAAAAGGGATGAGGGGTTTAGCATGTAAGTCAAATAAGACTTGACTAAGATTGACCTGTAAATACAGTATGTAGACACACTTATTCTACAGGTGTAAACCAGTGATCTGTCCTGTCGATTCTGATTCTGATGTACTGTCTGTTACTTACAGGGGAAGTATTTTGAGATCCAGTTCAGCCGAGGAGGAGAACCAGACGGAGGAAAGATCTCCAACTTCCTGCTGGAGAAATCCAGAGTGGTTTCCCAGAACCAAGGAGAGAGAAACTTCCACATCTACTACCAGGTACTCCTACTGTCCTGCACTACCATCCCTGAAAATATTTGGCTCTCCAAATGCCACCATTATAATTGATGTTAAAATACAGCAGTGTATACCTTCCGGCCTGCCCTTTTTGTTCCACTCCTAGGCTAATAATGCTGCTTCTCCGACAAACTCACACCTGATGATATTTCTAATATTATTAATCCATTCTCAAAGCTCTGTTATCGTCAAGGTTGCTGTCATGATCATTTAAGCATGGCTGGATATAGTCGATTTCAACCAATTATTTGGTCAGAAGAGCTCTCTGTGTTTTCTTGGAAAAATGAGACATGATAGGTACTAACAAATCTCACACACTTAGTGTCACATCACAGTAAAACTGATGCAACAATAATTCTGATTCTATAGTAAAGCAATTGCTATTAGTAAAGCAATTGAACTACTGGTACTATGTAAATACCTGAAGTCTGTTATCTGTTCTGTTGCCCTACCCTTTAAGTAAATACTACACTGAAAAAAAGGCAGAAGACTTTCCCACAATGTCATCACTACTAGTAGTACTACCACTACTACTGCCGCTAGTACTTAGCACAGTGTTTAGCACAGTGTTTTCTCACTGGGTGGGGATCAGATAGATTGGGCACCATGCCAGAAATTCCTACCCATTCAATTGAATTGAGTTGCTCCAAGCCCCCAGGTAATGTCCCTAGGGTCACTTCTACTTCACTTCCACTTTGCATGTGGATAAAGTACCATATTGTCCCACTGGTCTTTAGGGCTGGGCACACATGCATGGATGTGCACGTACTGTACTGTATGCACGCATCACAGTTTGTCTGACTTGTGTACTGATCAAAGGCATTCACACCTAACCAAAGCTGCTGAATGTCAACAGTGTGAATAGGAATGACCCTGGCTGGATATCAATGGTCCATTGTGTGACCTGATAATTATTGTGGGTTTAGGCATGCTGTCAGATATTCTGAAGCAACCCAAAGAAAATGTTTAGATATAACTGGCTGATGGACGTCTGCAAGAGGTACAACGTAAATGCACTAAAGTATTCCCATATGCAAATTAATAGAATAAAATACGATGTATATTGTGGGGTAATTAGGCCCTAGACTATATACCTGTTGTCAAGGAGAAACCACCTAACTCCAAAAATGTTATTTAAAATATAATTATAAAAAAATGACGAAATGAAGAAAAGAAAACCATATATTTTTAAAAAAACAAACTCTAAATAGTTTTCATTTTCACTAGTCCCAGTGAGACATTTCTATTGCGGCTCTACAGTTTGTGAACTACTAGTAATAGCATGTGTCTGTCCTGTGTTTGGCTGTAGCTGTTACAGGGAGCGACTGGTGAGCAGAGAGAGAACCTGGGCATCACCACGGCAGATTACTACCTCTACCTCAACCAGTCTGGAACCTACACCGTAGAGGACGTGGATGACAAGAAGGAGTTCTCTGATACCATGGTCTGTCTGTCTGCCTGTCTCTCTGATGTACCTGTACGCTCTGTTTAAAATGTCAAAAATCAAGTCCCAGATGGTTGACATGATAAACCACTCTTTGCTTTCACTATAAAATCACTGTGTTTTGGTGTTTGTTTTCTGCTTTGTGTTGTTGCATGTGGCGCCACCTACCATACCTCAACCCACAACCTATTTGTCTACAAATTGCTGATATTTGTAAAGAGAAACACTTTTCAATAACACCTAGCGAGCAGACAGACAAAGATCAAAGAACTGATGACTCGCCTCCATATTAAAATTGTTTTGCTATTGGATGTCCTTTTTTAAGATTTGTTTTTGGGCTTTTATGCCTTTATTGACAGAAGGTATGTAGACAGGAAAGGGGGGGGGGGGGGGGTGATATGTGGCAAAGGCCATCGGGCTCAGGAGTCGAACCGGCAGCATGCCGTCAGGCTGGCTTAGCAGCCTAGGTGCCCAGACGGTTAAGCTAACCGCTTGGGCCGGTTAGCTTCTGTAGACAGTGGTTTCAAATATTTTTTTGGCTCAGGTCATCCTGTTTCATCCATGGCCGTATGGCGACTATATGTATGATGCTAGTTCATATGGACTGTATAACATGTGTATATGTTTGTCGTCCACCAGGAGGCCATGGCTGTAGTGGGCCTGACGGGAGACGAGCAGGACACAGTCCTACAGATTGTTGCTGCAGTTCTTCATCTGGGAAACATCGCCTTCAGAGATGAGAACAACTACGCTGCTGTAGAGTGTGAAGACTGTAAGGACACACACACACACATACACACGCACACAGCCTGTGGCTAACCTAATTCCAACACACGCTAGTCTGGGATAGCTCAGGGTAGAAGACAGGATTCAAAATGGGAGATGGTCAAAAGGGCAATGACTACCTACAGACACAATACCAGAGGCACAGACAATGATCTAGTACCATGCATTTATAGAAGAAACCTGGGACAATTCTCGTTCTACTATGCTGCCACCAACATCTGGAATGCCCTCACACCATCCATTAAAATGTGGATCACTGGCTTTCAAAATAATCCTGAATGAAAATCCATCTATCTGGAGACCACAATTGGATGTTTCCCTTAGAAAGGAAGTGACATCCACTGCTGTCCCCTTTTCTCCTTTGTGTTTTGTTGCATTATTGTATTTGTATGCTGATGAAATGAATGAATACATACATAGGATCACCATAGAAATTGGAATTCGAAGTCCCCAGGACTTCTTTCGTGTTATTCTGTTATCCTGAATGCCTGACTGTACTTTGTGCTGTTTACATTTCTGACTAATAAGGTATTAATGATCCCTCAATCCCCTCTGGTCCTCAGTCCTGGCGTTTCCAGCCTATCTGCTAGGTATCAGTCAGGAGGGGCTGTGCTCCAAGCTGACCAGCAGGGTGATGGACAGCAAGTGGGGCGGAAAGACGGAGGTCATCTCTGTGACCCTGAACACAGAGCAGGCGTGTTTCACCAGAGACGCCCTGTCCAAGGCGCTCTACTCACGCCTGTTCGACTACCTGGTGGACGTAAGTTCAACTGAATCATCTCCCAGCTAGATGATTGATAGTTTGATACTCAAATCAATTCTCTCTCATAAAGTATGCTGATGACAGGGCTGCCTGCAGCACGTTTCCAGTCCCTCTTACTCCCAACACATCAACCATATTGCCACCAGGTTTGAGGGCACATTCCTTGACCCAAGGAGCTATGTTTCTGACAGAGCCATCTAGTACAAACATATAAGAGTTGCGACATTGAGGGTACAGAAAACAGTCTGGTCACATGGTTTATGCAGGCTGAGAGGAGGACTTGCTGGAGTTGGAAATACATTATTTTCAATAAGGGAGGCAGAAATTAGAGCTAATTTCGGCATGCATGCAACATGTCAACGGTTTTAAATTATTGTATAGATAACGTTTATGTTGTACTATTACTACAAAACAACAATAAAGGTCATTAAAGCTGGGTCAATGCATTGCTGCCCCATTCCGTTCTAGTAGTAGTTCCGTTCTAGTAGTAGTTCCGTTCTAGTAGTAGGATGTCCCCATGCTCAATAGCCAGCATTAGGCCTTCCCATGAGAGTGAACAGAGATGTCGTAATTCTGTCTATACTCTGAGGCTCTGGTTTGGGAGGGGGCAAGAGCAGAGGGCTCAGAGTCCATCTTTAGGGCTGTTACTATGAGTGGGGAGGAAATGGAGCAGGCCAGTTACTTCAAATATCCGGGGAGATCCATAGACATTAAACTCACATCCAGACCAATGCTGATAACATCTACAAAAAGGCAAGGCATCAGCTTTATCTTATCAGGAGATCAGGTTTTAATCGTAGTAAACCCACTCTGATTATGTTAAATAGGTCACACACTGAGAGTGTGCTCACTTTTAACATTGTGTCCTGGCATGGGAATCTCTCAAAGATAAATACAAGGTTCCCCATAACAAGTTAACTAAGATCATTGGAGACAATCAATTGCAACTTACCTCTGTAACCAAAAAAGCAATTAAGATTTATAATGATTCCCTCCACCCTCTTTGCTGTGAATTTGACTTGTTGTCATTGGGAAAGAGGCTTAGGGCAAACTGCTGTGGACATTTTAAATCTGAAGATGATTAAATAGTTACACCTCCGAATCCTTGCATTTCATATACTGTAGTGTATATACTGTATACTCTGTTTTTTTGTAATGTTATTGTTGTAAATTGATTGATTGTACCACAGTCAAATTTCCATTTTATTGCGAACGCAGTGAGTGAGATTCCTATGTAAGCCAGGCAGAAATGATATGAGAACGAGCACTGTTTGTAGTAGTGAATTTAATGGACATAACTGTTTCGTTATCTCTAACTGTGTGTGCGTGTGCGTGTGCGTGTGTGTGTGTGTGTGTGTGTGCGTGCACATGTCAGGCTGTCAACAAGGCCATACAGAAAGATCAGGAAGAATTTAACATCGGTGTGTTGGACATCTACGGCTTTGAAATATTCCAGGTAATTTTGATTTATAACATTTTGACATTTCTATGCACTTTTAGCTCACTTCATTGGAGGTTTTCATAATCATGTATCATTGTTTTCTTTATGACAAAGCTACAGAGCTCTACCCTTGCAAGGACTAGCATCTAAAATGTCTACCAACACTTGTCTGTCTGTCTGTCTGTCTGTCTGTCTGTGTCTGCCTGTCAGAAAAACGGTTTTGAGCAGTTCTGCATCAACTTTGTCAATGAGAAACTGCAGCAGATCTTCATTGAACTGACGCTGAAAGCAGAACAGGTAGGTGCCACTTTCACTTCTTGGGTATTAAAGTGGTTTAATTTATTTCATGTGTGTGTACTATACTAAGTTGACCAGGGTCCTCCACGACTCATCTTTTTGTCTGTCAGAAATGGTTGTCCCACAATTATAATGATGCTAGTGTGTGTGTGTGCGTGCGTGTGTGTAGGAGGAGTATGTAAGTGAAGGAATCAAATGGACAACCATCGACTATTTCAACAACAAGGTGGTGTGTGACCTCATCGAGTCCAAATTGGTGAGTGCTTCTGATTGGTTCGATTGATATCAACAACAAATACAAAACATGTGCTTGTATAAAAGAAAAAAGATTATTGCCATGTGTCTGAAATTCGTCCAGTGAGAAAATCTATGCACAATTAAAATTTATTTTAAGAGTTATTTTAAATTGCTTTATTGGTTCTGTAATTAAAGGGATATTCCACTTTCAAAAAAAACTCTTTTGTTATTTTATGGTCTACTCAGTCTCATGTGAACACACCAGACAGTTTTATAAGTTACTCCTTTCAGTATTTAGATATTTGATGTTCATTTTAGCGCCTCCAGCTCCTTCCTATACAAACCCATTATAACTTAAAACTCTATTTTAACCATGACAGATTATTCAAAAACTAATCTTTTTTTTCTGCTGGCTGATATTGTCCTTCTAATACATGAGAGCGACGTGGAATTTCATTTACAGTTTTCATTTATTTTAAAAATATTGTTTTGGAAAATGTAGCCACCTCCATATTTGGCCATACCCACCTAAATTTTGGTCATAAAATGACCAAAAGTTTTTTTGAAAGTGGAATATCCCTTTAATTAATCTCAATCAATTAAAGTTATAGTCCTAAATATAACTACCTCCATAACTATATCTATTGTTCCAGCTTTGAGTTAATAAAGCACTAATCATCACATTTTTTCAAAACTTTGTAAAATACTTTTAGCGCAAATCTGTAAAATGATACCAATGCTTTCCTGTTTTTAGTGAGTTAAACACACTATACTACTCAGTAGTCGCAACTATTCTTGGCGTCTTTGGACATCTACACCAAATCTCACCAAAAGCATGGCGTTCTGCCTCAATCATTTCGGTCAAAATATATGCAGTAAAATGTTTTCGTCACCGGGTGTCACTAATTACAAACCAAACTTAATGGATTAGATCACTTTTTTCAACCTGTGGTCCGGGGACCACCATTGTTCCTTGGAGCTGTTCAGGTAGTTGTAAGGTAAGAGGCGTTACGCACATCTTCCAATGGTGCTGAGTCAAAAGTTAAGTTAACTGCAAACAAAGAAAAGAAAGCAGGGCCTCGCAACTCACTTTAAGGTCCTCCAAAAATGATAGCTGGGAACCACTGCATTAGATTCAGGGTTACCTAACACGTGGAACAGAGAAAATCTCAAACGTCCCTTTTCCAGCCACATTACCTGCATCTAACTAGCGGATCCCAAGCATTTTTTACGATATAAGAAAAGTCCAGTCCATATCCCTCATCTACGCCCATGGTCCTTCTCCCAACTGGAGATACCTGGAAAAGCTCCCTTGGGAGGAACTTAGCAGACATTCTTATTAGATGTGTGAACCAGCTCAACTAGTCCCTTTCTACACAAAGAAACAGTGGTTGTTGTGTGCAGTCGCAGTCTCTCACAGATCACTGAGCTTCTCACCTTATCCCTAAGGGAGATGACAGCCACTCTCCTGAGAAAACCAGTTTCAGATGCTTGTATAATTAATGTTCTTCTGGTCATGACCCACATTTTAGAGCTTTTATAGGGAATTCATAGAATACCGTATATAAAACTTATTTTGTTGTTGTTGCTGCTCACACCACTTTTGCGTGCACGTGTGTGTGTGTCTGTGTGTATGTCTGTGTGTCTGCCAGAACCCCATAGGTGTGATGAGTGTCCTGGATGATGTGTGTGCTACCATGCACGCTAAGGGCGAAGGTGCAGACCAGACTCTGATCCAGAAGCTGCAGAGTCAGATCAGCTCCCATGAACACTTCAACAGCTGGAACAAAGGATTCATCATCCACCACTATGCTGGGAAGGTATGCACAGCACACACACACAGTGCACACGCTCGCATGTTCTGTTCTGTTCACACAGAACCCAGCGGTAGAGTTCTCAAATGGCCTCGAAACGAAGGCCTAGGCCAGGCCTTGGTTCAGCTCGAGGACGACAAACAGTACATGTGTGAGCACCAGAACAATAATATTATTAGAAGATGTGTCAAGGAAGAATTTGGAGCTACTAAAATGCCCACATTAATGAGTACAACTAGCTCCATTATAACTCCATCATAACTCTATTATTTTACTGTGGGAGGGGCGTGGTATAGGGGTATCTGTTCACATGAGCACACGTGCGTGCGTGTGTGTGTTTTGGAGAAATTAAATCTTCATGAGACAAAGTGATGATTTGCATAAATTCCTAATGAACATCATTGAACTGTGTCTGGCCAGGTGTCTTATGACGTCAGCGGCTTCTGTGAGCGAAACAGAGACGTGCTCTTCAATGACATCATCGAACTGATGCAGAGCAGTGAGTTGTAAGTACTGAACTGGAAACTGTGGAGTCATGGAATGGATTAAAGGAGAACTTGACCCATTTTCAACATTTTACTATGTCATTGATGTACCTTCAAGGTGTTGGGTGGACATAAAATAAGATAAAAAAGTTCCCCCATTCTGTGCAATTTTCTGTGTTCTGAAAATGATTATTAGATTTGACAATAAATAACTAGGCATGCACCAATTCTCTCAACTCACGAGTCATGATACTAGGTTCACGTTGATTTTTCAAAATCACAATGATTTTTCACAAATGTTAAAACACAGTTCTTTTCCAGATGAATGATCCTAGTCATAACTAGTGTCTTCTTTCTCCAGTGCGTTCATCAGAGACCTGTTTCCTGAGAACCTGGAGGCTGAGAAGAGAGGCAGACCCACCACCGCCAGCAGTAAGATCAAGGTCAGGATCCACTGAGCAAGGCACCAACGCTGTCAGGGTTGGGGGTTCCACTCCCTATGTATACTAGGGCATTAACGACTTGAGATTTTTTCAAGTCGACTTGTCAGACAGTCAAGTCGAAGTTGTATCGATTTATCGTTCTATGGCGCGCGCGCGGGGGGGGGGGGGGGGGGGGGGGGGGGGGGGGTCCGTCGTGGTGGTTCCCCGAGGGGGGTCGGGGATCATATGGTGCCGCTATATGCCGGCACAGTGCTTATACAAAACACATCGCGAGGCTACGCATGCCGCATGTGGCAAGCTTAATATGAAAACAATATTGGCACACAGCTGCACATCGTCCACTCCCAGGCCAGCCATAAAAACACATAACATTATCAATACACAGCAGCCCACACATTAGAACGCAGAATACGATCCATTTACATGTAGCCTCCTCCTCCTCCTCTTCCTCCAACACCACCATATCGCGCTGCTTTTCTTTTCTGATTCATTCAGTAAATTAATGAGAATGACGCGGACAGAAGCATGCGTCCCGTGCGTACTGCGTAGCCTAATGCGAAACGAAGAACAAGACGGTCACTGTAGCACAGGGAGATGTTGGTTGATGAAGTTCTGTATTCCTCTGACACTGTTTGCTGTTCGATCTGATCCGTGTACGTAATGATCAGTGGAACGCCGCGCGCCCAGAGCGCAGAGCGCGCTGCATGCAGCTGCAGTGAGATTGGTAGGCCTAAATTAAAGCTTAACTCCGATAGAGGAGTTAAGGAGACTTCTGTCCGTGAGTGACAGCAACCAATATTACATTTGAATTATATACACACGCGTCGCACACATAGAGAAAGAAAAAAGGGGAAAACAAAGGTAAATGTTTAATTCCTCCTCTTTACTCCTTTCCTTCGGAGGAAGGGAAAAAAACAACTTATCGACTCGGGCTTTTTGGAGTCGACACGTGTTATGCAAATCGATGCATCGATGTATCGATTTTTTGGTTAAAGCCCTAATGTATACCAAATAAAAGCTTTGTTCCAATAGATATGAATTAAACAAACATGGTGGAGATGTTATGAATGACCCAATTTTGAAGCAGTACCTCCACTAAAATTGCTTCATGAAAAACATTTTAGTCCGTAAATATGGAATCCAGATTGTTTGATACTTGTTAACGGCAAGGTGAAACAATATTCCAAGTGGTGATCCAAGTGGTTGTCCAAGTGGTTATGGTATAATTTACATGGTATCACAGAGTACGTTTGACACATATGACAAACGTACGTTTGACACATGGTAGTTCTGCCAAGGAGCACTGGGATCAGACCATAGTTATGTTAGCTGCGGATAAGCTTGAGAAGCTTAAGGTTGAAAGTGGTCAGTAAGCGTATTGTGGTTGTGTGTGTGCTTGTGCATACATATGCATGGATTAAAGTTTTTTCCACAAGTGATTTCAGTCATTTGGATTCTATAGAAGCCAGCAGTCTTCTATTGGAAGCATGCTGCGCATCGAAAATAGCCTATCTACAAGGTCTCACTGTGTCACAGCGCAACGCATTGAAACCATGTAGATGGGCAATGTTTGGTTATTATTTTAAGATTTGATTACAGCACGGTGGTTCAGTCGGTAGCCGTGTCGCCTCAGAGGTAGATGACAATATTATTACAACAATATTACTATATATAACAATATTACTATATTATGCACAGAAACAAGCCAACAACCTGGTGAACACCCTGATGCGGTGCACCCCCCACTACATCCGCTGCATCAAACCCAATGAGACCAAGCGCGCTCGCGACTGGGAGGAGTCCCGGGTCAAGCACCAGGTGGAGTACCTGGGCCTGAGGGAGAACATCCGGGTCCGCAGGGCAGGCTACGCCTTCAGGAGGGTCTTCAGCAAGTTCCTGCAAAGGTCACAACAACATTCACACTCACCTGTTAAAAACCTGGGAAAGAATCTGCCAGTTTAGATAGAGGCCCTTGAGATGAAAAAGGTTTTGATATAGCAATAGAATCCGGTCTTAGATCAGGCTGATATGCTATATTGTGTGTGTGTGTAGGTATGCCATCCTGACCAGGGAGTCGTGGCCTAGCTGGCGGGGCGAGGAGCGCCAGGGGGTGGTCCACATCCTCAGCTCTGTGAACATGGACTCAGACCAGTACCAACTGGGACGCAGCAAGATCTTCATCAAAGCTCCAGAGTCGGTATGTTTTGTACAGCATACTGTAGCTTTCCTTGTTCTATACAGTGCAGATGTTGTCGACCAAAGATGTGATGAAAAACATCCGTCAACTACCTTGACTAAATAAATACCAGGCTATGTGGACGATAACAGAGACTAAATATATTGACAAATTCAAATCCAGTAGAACTAAAAGACCATTGTATCATTTTATGATACAACGTGTTGTGAGTTGCTTATCAATGTGTTGTGTTGTGGGTTTGAGTCCTGATCCCCGACAACCTTTGCTTCATGTCTTGCCCACTAGGAACTCACCAAATGTGCACACTATCGATGTTTGTGAACAAATAATTGGTCTATTATTTCCTACTTGCGTTTCATTGTGTTGCATTGTGTTGTATTGTGATACGTTGCATTGCGTCGTAGTTGTTCCTGCTGGAGGAGATGCGCGACAGGAAGTACAACGGGTACGCCAGAGTGATCCAGCAGGCGTGGAGGAAACACATCGCCGTCCGCAAGTACGTCAAGATGAGAGAAGAAGGTAAAGCAACCTAGTTTTGATCTTTTTTCCATCCACTGCTTGTTTTTTCCATTTCTCAACCTCTGTGCATGTCACTTCCACTTGCATCGTGTCAAAGGTCATGTTTCACCTAGACACAGTATTTGACATCATTTTAAACCTGAAGGTTGAGATTAAATGTATTCCTTGAGCAAGGAAGAAGGTTTTATTTGCTCAAAGATTCCCGGCTTCAAATCCGTTTAGACTGTACACTGTAATGAGGCGCATAGTAAAAAATATTCTTCTCCAAAAAGGGCTTGTACATTTAAAAATGATTTACTAAATATTACAATACAAATTTCCAAAATTTAATAATATTTGCAGAGAATTTACTTTTTTTACATTTAGAAAAATGTGATCAAAAACACAAATTGCATTTTTAGTAATTTGTATTATTATCGCAATTTCAGCATGAACAAATTCACAATTCATCCAAGTTGTCGATGTGCTTCTGTCCTTCAGCATCCGACATCCTGTTGAACAAGAAAGAACGTCGCAGAAACAGCCTGAACAGGAACTTCGTGGGGGATTACATCGGAACCGACAGCCACCCCGAGATCAGACAGTTTGTCGGCCGCAGAGAGAGGATTGACTTTGCCGACGTTGTCGTCAAATACGACCGCAGGTTCAGGGTAAGACTTATTGGGCGATTTATCTATAACCCTGTTTGTTTGCGTCACAGACCCATGTTTATGGGTCACAAGTAAATACATTTCGATAAAAAAATCTGAATATTGAAGAAAGTCCTTGATTCAAAATTTGAAATCACAGATCACCAAGTGTTGTTTTCAAATGTATACATCTCTCTCTCTCTCCCCCAGACGGTGAAGCGTGACCTCATCCTGACGTCTAAGTTTGTCTATCTGATTGGTCGAGAGAAGGTGAAACAGGGCCCAGAGAAAGGTCAGATCAGGGAGGTTCTGAAGAGGAAGATGGACTTGGACCAGATCCAGTCTGTGTCTCTTAGGTAAAACACTGTCTGTCTGCCGTATGTATGTTGCCGGGCAGTGATGGTGTCATGATGGTAGTTTTTACATTTGGTTGTATGTTGAAAGTAACCAATCTAGGTTGTACAACAAGCTTGTAGAGTGTAACACCCGAGCTCAACATACAATAATGTCTTTGTTGACGAAAAAGACAGAAAGAAATTTTGACAAAATGTTGACGAAATTGTTCATATATTTATTCTTAGTCATAGTTTTTTTTATTAATTTGAAAAAAGGGTAGTTGACGAACATTTTTCGTCATACTGTATGTAGTTTTAGTTGACAAAACTGGAGAGTGAGAGCCCACTGAAACATTCACAGACCAGGGACGGATTCATGGACCACCCATCTGACCATTGACCACTTACCCCTGCAGTGATCAGACGGGTGGGCTGCATGCATTTTTAGAGCATGTTTATATTAATGTTTAACTAACCAATTGTATTCCGCCTTGGATCAAAGAATGTACTGTATGTCAGACACACTGCTTTTAAAACCTGTCCTCTCCTTTCCTATCTCTCCTGTCCTCTCTCCTGTCCTGTCCTATCCTCCTGTACTTTCCCCTCTCATCCTATCCTCTCCTATCGTGTCCTCTACTGTCCTCTTCTCCAGTCCCCTACAGGATGATATGTTCATCATTCATGAGATGCAGTACGACAGTGTCCTACAGTCCATGTTTAAAACAGAGTTCCTGAGTCTGTTGTACAAACGCTACGAGGAGAAGACAAACAAGAAGCTATCACTCAAATTCAACAGCCTGTAAGTAGTACTGTAACCACACCTATTTTTTCTATTATTTTATTTAAATACTGTAAGTCATCACACGATTTGTGCAAGTTTTTTTTTTTTTCGTCATCTGATGTCATGTCTTGTAATCCTGGGCGGCACACTCCCTCTGACAACCTGGGGAGAGCAACACATTTGCCTCATGCTTCCTTCAATAAATGAGGAGTCCAAGCCGCCACCTGACCGGGGGGTTTCCCTGGTTGGATTTATATTGGTATTCTGATAATAGCACACAACAGTAAAGACGAAACAGAAGTGGGGGGAGTCATCACATCCACTTTATAAAATATAATATCCATAGCTTCCGTAGCTCCAGACCGTATGACGGAAGCATTTGCATATTGTGGGGATTCAATTGAACTATTCTAATGTATTTTCTTATAATATTAGCATCCTGCTTCTCCATCCCACAGGCTGGAGTTTAAAGTGAAGAAGGGTGGTTGGGGTCCATTTGGGTCAGCCGGCTCCAGACAGATCCAGTTCCAGACTGGTCAGGGAGACGAGGCGGTGCTGAAGCCCAGTGGTAAAGTTCTAATGGTCAGCGTTGGACCAGGTCTGCCCAAGAACTCCCGTAAGTCAGCAACAGTGTCATTTATTCAAATATTTAGGTGAATGATGGGCAATATTTACCAAAAAAGGGGTTTTATCCACTTAAACCCGATATTGTTGCTGTCGGGCAGAAACCCAGGTGTTGAACACTCATTTGCCTGGGCTTTACAAATTGAAATTCAAATTAATGTGTGCTTCTGTTCAGATTAGTTTTTTCATCACTAATTTAGAATGTTCACACTACTTTACTGTATCTGCTGTTTTTTTGTAAGTCTTTCTGAGCTCAGGGTTACCTCCTTTTTGCAATGTGTCTCTCTGCCCTATAGGACCAACCCGCAAAGACAAGCGTAAGAGTCGCTACATGGGCAGCCAGGCTCCATCTACTGGCCACCAGTCCAGAGGTGAGCAACTGACCACTCTATTCAACCAACTGCAGACTCACTCACGAGATCAAAGCTTTATAGACTTAATAGTAACCCTGTTGTTGACCCACTGACTTCAGCTGACTCTTTACCTAAACCCACTGCTGCCAGTCCTAGACGTCCATGGTCATCTATTCTCCAACTCGTACCTGGGGATCTTGTGTCCTACTTTTTCCTACAAAAATGTTGTGGTTTCTTAATTGTCACTTGATTTATTTCATATTCTTGCACCTTGACCAGAACCAATTCTTATTTAATGTCACACTAGCTTAAACCTCTTCTCTACCTGAATCCAACCTGCAAGATCCTGACCAGCTTTTGCTGCGTGTCACTCCGCATCCTTTGCTCGTCATTTCACGTCTATTGTTCAATATTTGATGTTGGGGTTTAGCCCAAGAACTCTGTTCCTCTCCTCAGCCCTCCTCTACTTTATCCATTCCCAGACTCTCCAAGAGCAGGAGGAGGAGGTGGTAGAGGAGGTGGCAGAGGAGGTGCAGGTAGAGCTCACCAGAGAGGTTCTCTCCTGCGTCAGCAGTCCAGCATGGAGCAGCCCACTCTGCCGCGCCTCGCCGCCTCACACTCCCGCCAGAACCAGAGGAACTCACATGACCACCAGGACAACTCCTTCATGGACGTTCCTGACCAGGGTGTGGCAGGGTGAGGACCAGTCCAGTCATACAGGCTTGAAACTTGTATGTCTGGATGTTTTCAGATTCATTTTAAATGTGTGTTGTTTACAATTCACAAATCTCTAAATAAATATATGTATATATTTTTTTAAGCACCTAGGGTGGGTTGTGGAAATCGCAAAAATTCGTGACCAAGCAATTTTCCACCCCGAAATACAGTCTGTAATGAAAGTGGTTTAGTGATAGCCTGGTACCTTTGGTTCCACAAAGTGCAGCAAAAAAGCAGCAGTGTGCAACTGCCTTTTCATAGTGTGTTTATGCCTTTGTGTGTAGTCTCCACCGAAGACTTTCTAAGGAGGTGAAGCCGCTTCCAGGAGCAGGTCGACCCAAACCGGCACCGAGACCCAAACCCCGAGGTCCACAGTGTAGAGCGCTGTACGCTTACGACGCACAGGACACCGACGAGCTCAGCTTCAACGTAGACGACGTCATCGACATCCTCACCGAAGGTCAGTTGTTGAAAACGACACCATCGCTCTCACCCCTTATCCAGGCCCGCTGGCACAGGGGGTCAAAATGGGTCAGTGACCCCTTAAATAGACCACCTTGACCCCTTGGTCAAGTTTTTTTTTCCAAAGGCAGCCATGAGTAATGTAGCACAGAACGCACCGTGTGTACTTACAGAGAGGCACCAAGCACTCATAGGTGTGCAAATGTATCATTGCAGGCCAGACATTTACATATTTCTTCAGCATACATTAATACTATACTGTAACTATACTAATCTGCTCAGACGCTTTATTTGTATGTTGTGATTTTTTTAAGGCAGACATTTGTCTCAATAGAATCTCCAGCCTAAAGAATGGAGATAACTCTCCTGGCTAAAGAAGGGAAAATGAGCAGACACATTTGAAACTGGAACGTGTCATATATTATTGCGGTTGTGCAACCCGAAGCAGGCACCTGTAGCACTGTAGCAGCCTACATTCAAAACCAGCGTCATAAAGCTCCCTAGATACTATGATCTGCATTTGTACCGGTGTGTATGAAGTTATTATCTGTACCTGCTATGTAAATATAAAGTTGTTGTCCAGCCTCATTGATACATTACATGATGTCAGAAAGTGAGTAGAACATGATTAATGTTACATGAATGTAATTGGTCATTGATGTCTCCACAGATCCATCAGGGTGGTGGTTCGGTCGTCTCAGGGGAAGAGAAGGAATGTTCCCTGGAAACTACGTAGAGAAGATGTAAACTACTGAATTTTCTCTTCTCCCTCTTCTCTCTCCCTCTATTCTGGGGGTCTTCAATAGGGGTCCTGGGGCCCCTAGAGATTTCTCAGACGGTCTAAAGGGGGGTCTCCAAATCTTGTATTCCTTTTCTGAGAGGAACAATAGCAGGTCTACAACCTCACCGTGAGTCACTGTGAGATTGTAGAGTGGCTATTATCAGCACAGAGAATAGCCAATCCGAAAAAGATAAAACCTATGGATTGTAGTTTTATGTCTATGTCCGTTCTCCAGAGCAGTCCCATCCAATGGCTTTGAATTACTTTGAATCCACAGTGAAACAGCATCATCACTTCTTGCCGATGTCAGTGATCAGATCAACTCAGACAGTATTGATCACTCAGGGAGCACAGTTCAATAATTTTTAACTAGCTGATCTACAAGCTCACAACACGCCACAATGTGATGCTGTACATTGTTAGCATTATGTTTGTTTTTGGAGCAGTGTTAATGTACTGTAAATGAAAGCAATATGTTACTAAAAGTATAATGTCCAGAAAATCAGATGTAAGGTTGGTATACAACAACTATTTCCCAGATAATAGAAAAGGAAATGCTTTCTATATTACATAAACAAAAATGTTCTTATGCTTTAAGAGTCATATACAGTTTTCTCTCAGATCTTTCATTGTGTTTTTTTTTACTTTATAGAAATGGTCTATTTTTTAACTGTTGATTGTGCTTTGTTTTGTATGTAAAGAACATATTGAAATTCTGTTTAATGTTGAGAACCACCAAGTTATAGGTATCTTTAGATGGATAGATTTATTCTGTTCTCATTTCTCTTTTACCGAGGACACTGATTCATTGTATTTGATCGCATAAAATATGAACATGAAATAAATGTTTCTATGAAATATATTTTTTTGTTGTTTGTTTGTTTTATTTTTTATTTTTTCGTTTGACCAATATTGACATTGTACAACAGAACTAATTTTGTGCATTTATCTGTTCTTTTTTTTCTTTTGTTTTCTTTTACTGACAATTTTTTTGTGTTGACACTTTGATTATATTTAGCATTAAGGTATTGTGTCTAACATAAACATGTTTAACCTATTATGTGGATTTTAGAGTCAAAAGAAACTTCATTACCCAGAATTCCACACTGATGGTCATTTCCTTTTACCTAGTTTGGTGGATCATTTTGGCATAAGTGTCTTGTGAATAGTTCTAAAATTAGATGGCCTTGAACAAGCCTGTGTAAATCACCCAGGAGATTCTATCAGACCATGAAAGCAGGGAAGCACCATGTCATTATCGAATTATATGTTGGGTTTTCAAACATAACAGATCTACAAGCTCCCTACTTTGTGCTGCACTGAGTTATTTTGTACATCTGCAAGCCAGCGTTAAAGTTGACGCTGTTGGTCCAGTGTTGCTGCCGATGTGGCTCATGTTTTCATTCAATTTGATTTCATCCATGAGCCACAGGCCGGTAAAGTTAGCCTGTGATCTCATGACATACTTTTTATTTGTGTTTTGTCTATTCACATGGTCATTAAGGTCCACAGAGTGAGACGTCTGCTCTGCATTTTTCAAAATGTCATCCTACTTTACGTAGCATGTGACATGTCAAACTAGGTTGCTTTCATGATTCTGGATCCAGTCCAACCATTAGTTTTGCATGAAAAACACTCCTTGGTCTAAAACCACCCATAGACGTCATCACTGGTGCTATGGCCAAGGAGTGTTTGCAAGGAGGAAAGGCTGTAGAGTTTACTTCAGATGTCCCAGGTGTCCCATTCCCTATCCTGCTATTACTTACCGGTACTTTTTTAGAAGTATTAGGAGTATTCCTACATTGTGCTAGGCCCACTGATATACTTTTACTTTATTATGTGACTTCCTCCACTGCTAAATTCAATATTCCAGATTCTCTTAATATGAGTGGATCTACTCTGATGTGATATTGAATTAACTGATGTAGAACTATGTGAAGATATTAAATTATGTGGTAAACTGAAGAGACAGCGAAATCCTGTAGCGACCAATGACCTGATCGTGACCCCCCGGTCATGTCCAGTTTCTTACTGGTTGCGACTACTTTATACCGGTTGCGTACTTTCTCGTCCGACTAGATGCTTGTGGTCACAATGTCACGACTAGGGAGCAACTAGTCGGAACCTGGTCAACTTGCTTAAGCACAATGCAATGGTAATGGATTTTGCGCTTCTTGGAGATGAATGTAATCTTATGGAAGGATCATGGCCAATTAAGTTCACTTAAACACTTCAACCCGGACTGCTATTGTTCAAGTCATAATATATGTTTTTCAAAACGGAAATCAAAACAGATTGTGTGAAATATCACATCTACAAGCTCAGTGCGGCGTGTCTCTTTATGACAGTGTGACAGTCATGCAACAGTCGTATGAACTGTGAGTAAGTGATTGACTTTTTTTTCAGCAGTGAAGTAACTAATAATGTAGTCATACTGTACTTACTATATTTGACATATTTTACTTTACCTGAGTAGGGCCAACTTTTCCTTCTTCGCTGCTGCTATTGTTTTACTTTTGTTTTACCATGTGTTGCTTTGCAATGCGTTGTGAGGAGCCTGAAGATCTGGATTCTAGCTTTTTTATACACTGTCCACATTTGAAAACTTTCAATTGTGGACAATGGGTTTGCTTTTGATAAAACACATTGTCCAATTCACTAATTCAGCAATTATATTTTTACTGTTACTATACTAAACTATACCAACTATACCACACTTGTACTTGACAGTCAGTCTATTTCTACAATAGAATATTGGTGCAGTAGATTATGATAATAAATAGTAATTATAATATCTAATCTATCTAATTATTTATATATACCTTTATAATATATATAAATGTATGATATATTTAAATTAAATCTATAATATATATAACTATCTATTTAAATTATTAATTATGTGTAAATAATATAAAGTACATGATTGAGGCAAAAATATTTACCCTATGCTTTGATGACACTACATTTCCCAGAGTTCCGTTCGCCTGGAGGTCAACACACACATGACACTTAGCTGCACACACACACAGCTCCAGCTCCACGCCACGGTGCTGCATGCAGATCGCTGTTTGTATTTATACCTCATTCTAGTACTAGATCCGAACACACAATACATACACACTCATAGTGCTACTGTAGTTGTTCGGATCCAGCTTGTGTTTAATCGTAACGCCGTGGCGGTTATAACGTTTGTTAAAAACGGACACACAAATGGAGAGTTTCCTTACAAGCTGCCAGGATTTACTGAAGGTAAACACATAGATCTTTATTGGATTATTTTATATATAGGCTATATGTATATGGATGTTAATTATTGTTTAAGAGACGGGGCTCGTCCTGGATGGTTTATTTAAGTCTGTTCATTTTGGTTTGTCCAGCTGAGCTGGCCGCAGTGGGGCTGTGTGTTTACCAAGCCATGTCACAATGCGTGTGTGTGTGTGTGTGTGTGTGTGTGTGTGTGTGTGTGTGTGTGTGTGTGTGTGTGTGTGTGTGTGTGTGTGTGTGTGTGTGTGTGTGTGTGTGTGTGTGTGTGTGTGTTGCGTAATATTGCCTGGCCATGCAGAATGTGCATAGGTTTCATACAGTAGTGGATTGGACCTCAGCCCCTGACTGTCAACACTGTATGACATGATAAAGCTTTACCTTCTCTCTTAGAATTCAGTTAAAATCTAAATCATTAAAGGCTGTATGACACACACACACGCTATCCCTGAAACATGAACCATGGCTAGTATGACTGACTGTAGGCTAGCATGGATTATGGACCGTGCAAAAACCAGGGGAAAAGGGCCTCAGTTGCACCTAGATTCACTGGAGACTGACTGACTGTCTGTCTGAGCTACTGTACTTAAAGGGGAATTCCACCCACTTTCAACATTTCACTATGTCATTTATATACCTCAGAGATGTTGCCATGTTGTGTGGACATGATAAAAAGGTCCCCCCATTATTTGTATCCTATTACTTGATGACACCATCAAGTTGTGTTTCACCATGTTAATGATTTTTCTTTTTCTTTCTTTTCTTTCCTGAGAGTACATACAAATGGAACCAAATGCACATTTGTACACTCTCAGGAAAATGTTGAAAATGGGTGGAATTCACCTTTAAAGGTATATTCAGTGATTTCACTTAATTCAAATATTACTTATTTGTGTGTGTGTGTGTGTGTGTGTGTGTGTGTGTGTGTGTGTGTGTGCGTGTGCGTGTGCGTGCGCGTGCACGCCCTAGTTGAGAGGGACTCCATCCAGTAAGGATAGGGCAGGGTGCACATGCTGTTGGCCCTGTTGACTTCCCCACCCCCCCTGTAGATTATGTGCAATGTGCACCATCACATCTTGTTGTTTTATTTATTTTCCTCCAAAACATTAGTAATAGCCAGTGTAGTACCTCTCTTTAAAAGTTAGTTACAAAAAACAAAATAAAACTTTATCACATGCATATTTATTGAGTGTGACTTGATAAAATATCATTTTAGATAGACCTATAAAAGCAAAAGTCACACTCGTTATCATACAGTACAAGTCTTGATCCAAGACTGTCCTTAATGTAAAATGATGGAAAGTGTCGAATTAATGCATTGATGCGTTCTTCCCTTTAGTGTTGCAGCTGGGAAAGTCGGGGCTTATTTTAAGTATATGCTGCAGTTCTGAGTAGCTTATATAACAGATCACTGAATGTTATTTTGTTTTAAAATAAATAATCTAAATGTGCAAAAGCTTCTTACTTATCAAAAATGTCCTCAAAACATGATGCAAAACACATTTAACACCCAGGACTGGGACAGCAGCTGCTATTTTTGAATTATTTTGCAAATCTTTAAATGTTCCTATAGACCCCCCCCCCCTTTTAAGTCAAATTTAATCTTCTGGGTGGATCCCTGGTGAAATATAATTTGAGATGGAGGGGTCTGTCAACCTTTGACATAAAACAAAGACAGGATTTTTAGGATTTAGAAGACATTTGTAGTAGTACAATCATCTCATATTTTGATGGGTCAATGCCTTCAGATGTGCAGACTTTGGAACAGGCATATTATGGATCCAGGTTATCTTGACCTGGTCTTGGTTTACACAGAGACACACCGCAACATCACTTTGTGGAGTTGTGTGTACTCACTGTGTGTGCATGCATGTGCCTGGAAAACACTCACAGTATCCAATGTCAGTATATGAGCTGCCGGGCCTGGCTTTTAGTGAGAATCAAATGCACCAGTGAGTTCATCTTTGTGTGTGTGTGTGTGTGTGCGTGTGCGTGTGCGACTGTGCGTGCGTGTGCGTGTGTACCCATGTGCGTGTGTGTTTAAAATTCTCCAGTATTACCACAAAGAAGAGTCTGGCATTCTGAGATCCAGTTTTATCTGTGTGGAGGAGAGGATGCCATGTCTATCCTTAGGTGCCAATGAACTAACAACTGCATTTTATTTACTTCCCCGTCTAATATAGAACCAAATGTGAGTGTAAATCGGGAGAAATACAACATTTTTGTTTCTGTGTTAATCTACAATACAATACAATATAATTTTATTATGAACTTGTTTACTACTTTACTTTTGTCTCCCTTCTTGCTGCCACAAATCTAGCCCTCTAATCCATAGTTGTCAAAACATAAAACAAAACACTAAACAGTACTTTCTGACCGAAACAAGACAAAATACCACACTGCATTAACCTATTTAAACCAGGAAAGCTGTGTCATTTACTGATGCCTATAAAATACAGAAGAACTACTGATGGATTGAATATAATAGGCGTTAATGTCTGCAAGATGAAGTGTGATGATGATCATCTGTGTTTCCTGTTCAAATCCGCTGTAGAGTCAATCAAATATCTAAATTTACTAAATTGAATGAAAGGTGTGGGAAACCTTTTTCGAAAAAATTAAACAAAATGGGATAACAGCTTCACAGAACCAGTCCAAAAGGTCAACAGCGCATTCTTGCATATTATTATGACTCTGTGTCACTGTTGGATTATTCGATTGGATTTCAAATCAGTGGGTAATGGGCGTAGGTTTGTTAGCGCTGGTTTTCTCAGGCATCACACCCGTTAATTGAATTCAGAATTAACCAGATGAATTCAGTACAGGAGCACATCTCTGTTTGTCGGGTTAGTGCTTATGTGACTCTGGGGGGAAATGAACAGGAACGGACATGATGCCATCTTCTGGAACTGTGGGACTACATTTATCCACCCAGCATTTATTATTCATTATATCAAATTGGAAAAATCTGGATACTATCATCTGCAATAGCCAAATTGTTTATATTACATGGAAACTGCCTGGTATGTTTGATATAGCAGGGCTTGACACTAACACTTGCCCGCTTGCCCGGGGCAAGTAAAAAAATGTCTGGGCAAGAGAAGACTACCTGGTTGCCCGATTGGGCAAGTGTGTGACTTGTATTGAAGGTGGTCATTGCACTCTGCCTCTGCGTCTTTTCCTGCTTTGTAGCTACTATCCTATCTCTCTCCCAGGTCCATTTGGTTCCAAACTATCATTTTGCTGGGGTCAGGGAGCCGTGAGTCTGTGACCAGTCTGACCACTGATTTACTGTAGCTGATTGTGACAGTCTTCGACTGCGAAAGGAAATGCTTAAAGCACCCAAGTAGAAAGTAAACTAAAATGCAAAACTTACCATATATTTTTGGGGGGCAAGTGACCTTGACCTGAGGGCAAGTAGAACCTGACTTGCACTTGCCCGATGGGCAGGTGCCTTGGAGACCTTAGTGTCAACCCTTGTATAGACAGAATAGATGTCAGAATCATTTGTAGAACTGGAATCTATAGTAATAGTTTGGTAGTTTTGTACAGATTATATTATACTATTTAGAATTCTTATAGGTTCATGGTTTACAGGTACATGATCATAGATGATATTGTAATCTCCAACCGAGATGCTAGCCCCACTGATGTTGCACTGCTGACGTGATGTTGCACTGTGACTACTTGTGGTACGACTGCTGCTCTGAGTCCTGAAGCTCTCCACCGCTGTCTAGGTTTTCTAGGTTCATTCATTAAACCCTGTGGAGTAGAGCAACATACACATTCTCAGCCGATACATACAGTACCCCCTAATGACAGTAGTGGGGTTGCCAAGGGGAACTAGTAATAATAATATAACGTACACTAGTAAAGAACATTTACTAACCTCAAAGTTGAGAGAGACCACTCTCACCTTCTGGTTGAGCCAACAATGGGGTTATCACGGTACTTCCGGCAGTCTTCCAGGTGCTTCAAACGCCACTGAGCTAGCCATTGAAATGGCTAGCTGGGAATAGGACAGTCTCCTCTCTAGTTTATATATAGCTCTATGAGTAGAACACTTCATAGATTCTTGAGTTTGTACAACATACTATGTGTTCCGCAGGGGAATGGAGACAGCAGTCAAAGGTTCCATGTCGTTCTGGGAAATGAGGCATGTGATCTGGACTCCATGGTGTCTGCTTTGGCCTACGCCTTTTTTCTGTTTAAGGTAAGACTCTAAAGCCAATCCCTATTGGGCTGATTCTTCAATATACATGTTTAAATGCCATGAAAATAAAATATTTTCTTTGCATTAACTCACAAATCAGAGTTACATTATTGACCAAGCTTAACGAAAACCTTTAAGGCACACGACTGCATTTTTCAGATGTAGCTGTACTGTTTTAGCTTTTTATTTTCTGAAGAAAAATAAATTGTCCAGTCTGCAAGGACTTGTACTCCATTTTCTCTCACGTTCTTCTACACCTTTACCCCCCACCCAGACCCAGGCCAGTGATAAGCCCTTCCCCCTGCCCATGCTGAACCTGGTCCAGTCAGACTTGGTGTTGCGCAGCGACAGCCTGTTCCTGTTGAGACAGAGTGGTCTGGACCCAGACCTGCTGCCGTTCAGGGAGCAGTTGGACCTCAGGCGCCTGCATCGCCTGGGCCTGCTGCAGCTGACCCTGGTGGACCACAACGTCCTGCCCAGGTAACGCACACTAACGCTAACTAACTGCCCACCAGATGACTAACACACTGACAGACTGACCACCAGATAGCCTCGACACCCAGGCTTTCATTTTCGTCGGCGTTGCGCGAAAACGGAAAGCCTGGACTAACTTGTTACACGAAGTGGCCTTGAGGGGGGAGTCAACCTTCCGGGGTGGGCGTCGCTCTAAATGATGTGACGTAGAACAGCTGCTCGATCTGCCGTGTGGATCCCACGGCACCCCGACCCCCCAAGGCCAAAATCATTGCGGGTTAGGCCAGGCTACCCACCAGATGACTAACACACTGGTTCTTTTGAGGAACTGGTTCTGGAACGGCGGAACCCATTGCTGCATTATCGGTTCCCGCGAACCATTCCCAGATTTGTTTCCCTGTGCTGTAAAAGTCTGTATTTCTCCTTCATTTGTGCCTGTTAGCTGTGACCATCACGTATATCATGTCTTTCCAGTGCTTTGGCACATGTAGTAGAGTGCAGCAGCATTTTGCTTTGGCCAGGCCATCTCCAGCTCATTGTGGGTTTGGTTTCAACAACACATCTCATGTCTGATTCCTGCATTGTTTTATTAGTTTTCTGCTTTAAGTTAAATAGGGTGATTTCATTGGCCAGGATTCATACTGTATTGTACACTGTGCCACTTTAGTGTGCTGTATCTGCTGTTCTCTCTTGATTGATTGATTAATTGATTCGAACTTTCAATAACAGATTCAATGCCATTCAAAATAGTTTAGCAACTGTTGCTATGCCTATTGGACAAGGCCGGATGGGAGTGGGACTTAGTGAACTTAGATAGGACTTGTTATTCGTCTCAACTGTAGTCTCCTGACATGAAAGAATCTGATTGTCTGATGTGTAATCATGTAATCCAATTCATTACTATTGGGCCCAAACCTCATATCTCCATATTTCAACATACTCATGATGTAAATCCATTGGAACACTGCCCGTTGCCCCTCATTTTCTGAAAAGAAACAGATTTGGGATATACCAGATTTCTGACCAGCGACAACATGGCACATTTGGGTGGATGTTGTCAGCTTGACTCTGTCAACATCTATGTGCAGTGGTGGATTAACCCTTCGTGGATGATGGTCGTGGTGGTGACTGGTGCATTTTTGGCTTTTTTGTGTTCTTCAGCTAACTTTTCATTCTAACTTTTGGCGCTTGCATTCTTCTTTCACTTTCAATGGCGGGGATAAAGTGAAAAGAAGAATGTTGGTGCCCTATGCTGCAGCACCTACAGCATGTTTGTAAATAACAACCTGGGTGCATGGATACAGCTGCCAGACAGTGTTTCAAACTGCCGTCCCCCATTTTGCGCATGTCATTATAGATGAAACTTTCCAAAAATAGGTTGGAATGTATTGATGTCTGGGGAGTCAAGTAAGAGCGCATGCCATCTAAATAAGGCTATAGTCCTTCCTGCAGCTGGCTGCCCGTTTGAGTCCAACCCAAAGCGCTTCTGCTGCATGTCATCCTCCTTCTCTCTCAACTGCTTTTCCTCTCTGTCTGAATCTCTAAAATATGGTATATAAAATGGAACATTTAAATCCTAAAAAAGAATGTTTTGATGCTTGTCGTTGTAGCCATAGCTAAATACGTGTATGTGCATCTTGACATTACGCAGTATGCAACATGTCGCAAAGTCGGTCCTTAAACTTTTACATTATTCTTTAAAACTACCAGAGCTGTGATCCTAGTTTAGGCACTATGCTATGTCTCTATGCTATGCTCTCATTTGAATATTTGCTACTACCAAGATCTCCACTGTTTGTATGCGTTTGCCTTGATGTTGTTACTATTGTAAGTCACTCTGAATATAAGCGTCTGCAATTGTAAGTCATGCATGTTAACTCCTCCCTCATCCATCATTACTATTATCAGCAAACCGTGTCACGGTGTTTCACTTTCACATCACAGTGCTTGGGACAGCCTAACCATTTTAACCCTATTTTTGGCATGTCATTATCTAGACACACAAGAGTCCATGAATGACTTGATTTCCTTGATGGTAGGGAACATTAACTGAAAAAGGGCACAAGCTCACCATGTATCACAAAGTATTTGTGTTTTGGCTGAAGAGGAGAAACTAATATGAGGAGACTTTAATTGGTAACCTAAACTAATCCAGTGACCTTGAGTCAGTTCTGTGTTCTGTTGCAGCTGTAGTCATTCTCATGTGTTTTGGTGACACCTAGTGGTTTATTTAATTAGTCCATAATAACCTCAAGGCGGCTACATGCCCCCTTTTTAGGGGATCACCTAAAAGTGGAGTATGTGTCACCGTCCACTTTAACCACAAAAACCCCAGAGTCCCTATTTTGGGCATAAGTAAAAACTCCATAAAATAGGCTAGGCCTATATGCTTAATTTCTACAGCTCTTATGCTGGTAACTTAGTTGGCGTGCTTCTGAGTTTCTAGTTCTGTGATGGTAGATTCATTGGTGTATGTTATGTGGTGATGGTTGCCATATGAATCACTTAACTATGCTACAAGTAAATGGACAGGACACAAAAATACAACACATAGCTATTTATTCTCTCATTACATTTGGCTTCCACAAGTTTCAAAAAAGTACTGTGGAATCGCACTTCCGTTTTGCCTGTGCAGTCAGTCACTTAAAAAGGAAATTAAGGAATTCAAACATTTAAAGAGATTTTATAATGTGTTTTGAGGCATATACCTTTCAATTCTGCTCTCTAC
This sequence comes from Benthosema pterotum, assembly GCA_039105355.1. Taxonomy (NCBI): domain Eukaryota; kingdom Metazoa; phylum Chordata; class Actinopteri; order Myctophiformes; family Myctophidae; genus Benthosema; species Benthosema pterotum. The sequence goes on along the minus strand of CM076967.1, from coordinate 34,884,076 downwards.
TTTTATGGGATGGAATAACAGTTTCTCTGTCAGAGAAACAGACTCTCTCTGTTACCTTAACGGGTCCTCCTGAAACACCTCTGTTATGTACATTTGTAAACACTTGTGACTGTTTGTGTGCAGTTCTGATGGTGACCTTGAGGGGGCAGTAGTAGAGGTCATCGACCACCACCTGTTGGAGAGAGACCCCTCCCCCTCCTGCCCGGTTACCGTGGAGACGGTGGGCTCCTGCGCCACGTTGGTAACAGAGCGGATTCTCCAGAAGGCTGCGGACAACCTGGACCAGCAGCTAGCCTTACTATTGTATGGTAAGACTTTACTGGTAGCTACTGGTCTCTACTATAGAGCTAAGCAGTCCCGCCCCTCTTGTGACATCGCCCTTGCCCCACAAATGATTTCCCCATTCATTTTCCTCATAGACTTAAAATAATCTATATAAGGATGATTGCACCACGGACAAAGCCAACTCGGGTCTTGACAAATGACCACAAACACAATGTTTTGGGACAATCAAATAATTTCTAAGAAGAAAAACGAAAAATTGTTGTATCGTGCTGTTTTTTCTTCCTTCTTGATAATTACGTATTGTATGATAATATTGTGTTTGTTGTTGTGATTTGTCACAAACTGAGTTGGCTTTGTCCATGGAAGTCTATGAGTAAAATTAATGGGGAAATCTTTCTGGAGCAAGGGTGATGTCACGAGAGGGGCAGGACTGCTCAGCTCTATAGACCAACAGCTATTTTCTTTAATTTAGACCAACAGCTATAGACCAGCAGCTAGCCATACTATTTATGGTAAGACTTCACTAATTTATCTATAGTCCCTGAGCGGTAGTTCAAACAAAGTTGAGGTTGCCTATAATTCAACTGATTCCACAGAATGCTCAGTCTGGCACATCATGGCTGAGTGTTCAACAAATCACAGTAATAAGTGGTTTGAATTTTAACTCAGTCTGAAGGCTTTGATCCACTCCGCCCACATACTGTACCATTACATTGGAAAGCTATGATCTGACCAATCTGAGTCTTGTTTGTAGTAGACCGCCCCATTTCTTCCCAGACTGAGAAGTGAAGTGAAAAGGGGAAAAAAATCAGGCTAAAGTGGAGGTTCAACTTTGCTGCAGTGTAGCGAGACAACAATAATTGACTAGGCATAAGAAGACAAACTTATAAACGTATGAACGGAAACATGTGTGTTAACTGTAAATAAGCGTGTGTGTGCATTTGTCTGTGTGTGTGTCAGGTACCATAGTGTTAGACTGTGTCAACATGGCTCCAGAAGCAGGGAAGGTGACTCCTAAAGACAGTCAGATCGCTGCCCTGCTGGAGACGCGTTTCCCCGGCCTTCCACCGAGAGGCGCTCTCTTCCAGTCCCTCCAGAATGCCAAGTTTGACATCTCAGGTGAACTGACTGCGTGGATAATCACCACATAGTGCTATTCTGCATTTTACACTTGAGAAATTGATCAGGCTTCTGTGACCCCGGCAAAAATCAACTTGAACTCTACAATGATTTTTATTGTCCATAAAGGGAGTTGTCAAATGTCTGCAGATGATGGTGTTCAGATTCCACAAGGCGTTCATTCATGAATTCCCCTGAAGAAATGGCTTGCTGTGTTTAACCATCTTGTGAGACACTGAATAAGTTGTCTGTGAGAACATTATCTGTCACATGGAACTTGTTGGAAAGTCTTTGCTGTTTCTCTATTTTAATAGAAAATGTAATTGGCATCTCCTCCGGTGACAAGTTGTTGTTTATTTTTGGTCTGTTTACTAATTTGAGCCACTCCCTGAGGACTGAGGCTTATACTGTCCCGGATTCCATCCACAAGACGTGATTATGATTAGCAAATTATATTGACTTGTTAAAACGTTTTAATTTCAACTCTTGACAGTGTTCTGTAGGTACCAGTTTGGTTCATTTTCTACCTTCTCAGAGTCATAGATCCATTTGGAACCCCCTTGAGGAACGTCAAAGCACCGCTTTGAGCGTGTCATAAAATACGTGTTGTGTTATGTACTGTGCTGTGTGTGTCACAGGTTTGAGCACACAGCAGATGTTGCTGAAGGACATGAAGGCAGTGGCAGAAGGAGACTTGAATCTGGCCATTTCAGTTATATACATGAACCTGGAGGTAAGGACTTCAACTGGCCACTCAGATGGGCCTGGTTTAGGACCCAGCCAGTCAGAAGAGAATGCCTCCTTAATGTCTTAATGTCAAATCATTAAATTGCTGTCAAAGACGTAAAAAGAAATGGCACCAATTTCATATTGGAAATTCTTTAATCATCTACAAGTTGCTTGTAGTAAGAATGAGACTCTTTGATCATTGGAGACCTCCACCTGAAAATATTTTGTGCCAGGGAACAACTTGTGTTTCATATTTTTTAGTTATTTATTTTTCTTTGAAAATAGTGATCTACTAGCTCACTACATGCATCATTGTAGTGCTTCGTGAACTTAAAACTGGGTTATTTTAAAATGGACGATATTCTACATCTTAATACCCGTGCTACTTGCATATTGTTTGTACGTTATATATTTTTGCCAAATGTTTGCCTGTTGTCACATCATCCCATGCTAGGCCTAACACTGCTGAGTCAGCATTGTTATGTCACACCCTGCTGTCCTATCAGAGCTCTACGTCACGCTGACACAAAAAGACTCACGTTTGACTGGTGTCACACCCAGCATGGAATGTTCCACTAATGGATGAACCAAACCTGTCTTTCTGGCTTTATTTCTGTTAACTATATAATTAGAACCTTTTTAAATGATGTCATGGACACTGATTTGTCTAGACATTTCTCCTAATCACAGAGGATCATCAGCTGGCAATTTCAGAGTTCCATATAATAAATGATCATGTTCATCTTCAATATTCAGGTCCTTTGTACTGCATACAGAGACATTATTGTACAAATTTGTGGGTAGAAATGATGAAAGAATTTTAATGCTTTCAAACGGCTACCCGAGAAGAGTTATCGCACTCAAAACGCATTGCTGAGTTGTCTGTACGATTTTGAGCCTATATTTTCTTAATTTGCCTAAACAAAAAGTCTGAAAATAGCTCTTCTAAGGCATTACAATTATTTTGACATAATTTAATACAATACAATGATAGATAACTGTGGTGCAGAGCAGTGGTTTTCAACCAGTCGCCTGGGGACCACCAGTGGTCCTTGAGAGGGTTCCAGGTTGTCCCTGGAACCAGGTGGAAAGTTGGTTAACCAGATGTAACTCTTTGAGAGTGTAAAAATCAAACTATTCATGTTTACATTCTCAAGAGATAAAATATTCATCATCTGAATTAGCCCAAGTCTACACAGCTAGAGAATGTAGAAGATTAATGGCCGTGGCTCGAATTCTGAATAAATAGTTGGCCCTGGTATCAAAACGTTTGAAACCACTGGTGCAGAGGACCAGGCGTGAATGACAAACAAAAAATGTTTTCTTTTCCCTGCACTCAGGAGTTTCTCCAAAGAGCAGATCTGGATGAGGATCTGGGCAGCTTCTGTCATAAACATGGCTACGATGTGCTGGTAGCCATGACCATCTCCTTCAACAACCAGCAGCAACCATTCAGACAGCTGGCTATATACAGCCACAATGCTGTCTACAGAGAGGAGGTAGGAAATGCATACACAACTACAAATCAGTGTAATGCAACAGTTAATTGAATTAATAGACTATATACAAAATTAATCGATATATGATCAATCCCTATTTTGGTGATACGATATATATGAGCTTGTACGTTGTAGATTGACTATTTCCAGGTTCTTCTACAACACCATTGTGCTTTACTGTAGTTATACCATTAAAACATGGGAAGCGCCTGTGTCATTTTAGGTTTTAAGCAATGTTAACAGTTATTTTATACTTGGCTATTCAAAAATAACAGATGTATAGCATTTGCCTTTGTTGTACCAGTCTATGATCTTGTAGATCTGCTTTTAATTTAAAGCACACGTTTTTAAGAAAAAGCACTAGCCAGGTAGGTGTTCAAAGGATGTAACAAAATGTGATACTGTTTAAGAAGGAGCTCACACGGGTCAAAAACAGGATCAAGACAAATAGCCTTTATTACATTAAAAAGGCAGCCAGGGGCATCAGGGCTAGTGGGCCCTGATGATGACCAGGTTTGGTCAAAACACTGGCGGACAAAGCCATATAAAATTGTGAGTCCTTGATTTGAATAGGTTTGAGAATTACAGAAGCACGTACAAACTTAGTTCTTCCTTGGACCTATACCAGTGGAATATACCAGAGACAAGGAACTAGACCTTTTTCCATGTTCTACCGCATGGACCTACTTGTGGACTCTATGTGGACTGAACGTTCCACAGTCTACATAATGAGTTCTCTCTACTTTGGGTAGTACGTTTTGTAATGTTGCTCGAGTAAATGTTGAATTCCAGGCTTTTACTTGGCACAGAGTCTTTCTAGGTTGCAGTATTGACACATGTTTACTTACTGATCCAGAGTATTTCTGTGTTCACCACTGATCACCTCTGTGCTGTTCACAGGTCAGCCAGGCTCTGGAGGATGGGCGTCCCAGCCTCAGCCTGTGTCCAATGAGCAGTCCCTATCCCCGCCTCAACGCCTACCACCAGGGCAACGCTCTGGCCTCGCGCAAGAAGCTGCTCCCCATCGTCAAGGACTTCCTCAGGGGGCGGGAGGTGGGCGGGGCCGCTCTCCAGGGCGACGAGGAGGACACTCCGTTCCCGCCCACTCCCATGAACAGTCTGGTGGAAGGCTGCCCGTTGGACGCTGGCCTGCCCCTCGCCATGAACGCCCTGCAGGAAAAGTTCAGCAAGATGGCCGACACACGCTGACCACTGTCGCCCCGGACGGTCCCCCGACGGTCCCCCGACGCCACCAGCGCGACTCTGATTCACGCCGCTTTACAATCGGTACAACTGTTGTTAAGACTGTTAGAGAATTTTATAAAGCATTTTTAAGCTGGAGAGATACATGATGCTGTTATTTACATGTGTGCACACCACACACACACACACACACACACACACCAAACCAAACAGTGGTGAAAGAAGTACTCTAAGTTTTACTCAAGGGGCAATTTTACAAGATATTGTAATATTGCTGTTAAGTTTACTTGAGTCATCAAAACAAAACAAATGTCAATCTTTATAAAAAATAAACATCTGGTAGAATGGCTCATACATACACATTAAAGTTATATTTAACTACGGTACATGAATAAATGTACTTAAAGTAGTTACTTTCCAGCACTCTCGCACTCACACACTGCACGCATACACACTCACACACACAGGTTGTTTGGTTTTGAGGTGTGTGTGTCAGCTTACCTCTATATTGAAGCTACAATCTGTATGTTTTACCGTCCTCTGCCAACAGTCTGAGGTGATTGCAACAACAAAGATGGCAGCCCATCTAGTGTCCAAATAACTTTACCAACCGTTGACAACCGGTACAGTTAAGTGTCCATGTGTCCCAATGGAAGAGAATGGAGACCACCTCCAACCAACTGCAGTTGTTATAGTTTTGGTTTGTATTGTGCCATACAGCTTGGTTAAATGCTAATGTTTAATTAATTAAAATAAGTTCCGGATTGTAGCTTTAAAGTTTGTTTTTATGTAACTACTGTACTGTATGTAGGATTTCTATGACATCGGCAGGTGGGTTCATGATGACTGCAGTGTTTATTAATATGCAGACCCAACTGTAAATCAGTGGTTCACAGGCTGTATGCCTGGTGGCCCACATCCGGTGGGTGGGCGGGCCTAGTCTAGAATGCTTTTTTTAGATTTTCAAGTAGGCCCTGAAAACCAGAAAAAAAGGTTAAGAACCACTGCCCTTACATGTTGGTTTGGTTGATGTTAGTTTTGGTCTCATGCATCCTGCAGACAAACATGAACCAACATCATAAGCTGTAGAAGATATGGTAGCTGTTAAGGTAGCAGATATGAGTGGCATGTTGTTAGTGATTAATTACTATACAATCCTTTTAACAGGGAAACAAAGAAACCTTGACTTTTAAGTGTATTTCTCAAACTGGCATCAGTTACAATCTTCACCAAAGCTCATAGTGATAAGTGATATTTCAGCTGAAATACCATTCTGTATAAAGCAACCTGGAATGTGTGCTTTATTTATTTTTATTTTTTAAGACCTGAGGTCGATTCTATACAAATGCCTTCAGTAGTTCTCAGAAGGTTTTTCAATAATAGCGACTTGAAGCAAGCTTGTACATTTGCTATTTTTGAATGGCCGGTTAACCCTGTTTAATGGGTTAGTGGATTGAAGTTTTAATAGATTTGAGGTTTAATGGATTCTCGATACATTCAAAGTGATTTACATACAGATGTGTGTTGACTACAAGGGTGAAGTCGTTGCATGTTCACCACCATGCAGAACTAAGTTTGGTAACCTCCCTGGCAGGGCTGGGTATCCATAGTACACACCAGTGCCTCCTCTTACAGGTGGCTGTGCCTGTCATTGGGGGAATCTGTACTGTGAGGAGAGTGTTCCTACACACACAGTGCATCGCAAAACGGGTTTGATTTGAAAGACAGCCATAACTTGGAGAAGATACACATGTATTTACGGATTCATTTGCTTCCATGTAGGGATCTCCCAAACATTTTTTTTATTCCAGATCTGAATATCATTTGATTCTATATTTACCGGTATATTCCTTTAGAACAGTTATATCATATCACAGTAGTACAGTATCCCAAATCACAGACAATATCCATCATCCTGGTATCATCCTGACATCGATTGGATGTCAGGATGATACCACCAGTGATTCTGATTCGAACATGATTGATCGGCCTAATTTCCAATCGTCTCTGTGATCGGATCGGGACAACTCCAGTTCCATTGTATCTTCTCCAAGTTACAGACCTGTAAGGGTACATTTAGATTAGACCCCCACTGAGGTTTCCTGGACCCCACTGGTCCAGCATCAGTGACGAGATCATATACAATTATACACAAGTGTGTGGATAATTTGCTAATTGGCATAACTACTACATTATTGTAGTAGTTATGCCACAGCTATTGACAAATCTAAATAAAGGAAAGTGAAGTACATTGAAGGATTGCCTCTTGAGCCTCTTGAGTCTCTTGAGTGACAGCTGTAGTTTGGAGTTGTACTTTTTCTTCATTTTTTTACTTTAAGGACTGCCCCGGTTTCGTATGCATTACTACTAGGGCCATGGACCCTCATAACATGATGGTGTACCATTCCGTTTTTACACTCTGTATTACAGACCTGTAAAAGCTCATTTGGTATCAAATCGTTCTAGACTGGGGACCCCCTGGATCCCCCTCAGTGACCTGTGGGGACCCCACTTTGAGAGCCACTGTTGTATTTGATGCAGGACAATCATTACAAAGCGAATCTACGGTATGTAACGCTATGTATTGACAGGCAAATGGACTATGATTCTCAAATGCAAACATTAAAATCAACTATTTGTAGTTGTGTGTGATTGTCATCTTTCTTTACATAACACATTTAACAACTATGATTAAATAAGTGCCTACAATAACACTGCACCACACATACCAGACACTTTAAATGAGAATGATAACAATAGCAATCGTAATGTTCAAATAAGATAGCCTTTCTGGGAAGTCCCCCCCTCCCTACACACACACACATACACCTGTCCTCTCCCTCTCTGCCTCTAAGGTGAGGATCACATGGTGTCATGAATGCAGAAAAACCTGTAAGGGCAGTATACACACACAAAGACACAACATAATATGCTCTTAGATGTCCACACCCACACCACACCAACACAAGTATTCTCAGGGGAACATCATGGACACATGAACTGTTTTGTTGACCTCCTGCTGTCTGTCTGCCTGACCAATTTAAGCTATATCTACCTGACTGACTGACTGCGTGTCTGTCTGCCTGACCATCTGTCTGGACTCTGGACGTGGGCCAACAGACCATGGAAAGCCAATCAGAGCCCAGAAAGCACTTCACAGTCAATGGGTGAGTGACCTGCAGCTGACCCTTATATACTGTATGATATATGCTCATAGTGATACTAATATGCATGACTGACTGTTTCAGAATTGTCCTATATGGAAACACGACATGATTCTCTCTGCTCAGTTAAAGACTGGAACTGCAAAGCAGCCATGTTGATAGAAATGGGGCCTCTTCCTTAATTCCTTGAGGTCTTACCAATGATACTGCAACTCTGCTGGGGCTCAGCATATGGGTCGTGGAGGGAGTATCAAATGATGTTTAACTCCAAACCGAATGGACCTCTAAGTTTCCATTTGTACATTCATAGCTATGGGGGTCCTTGAAGTTAAACATTTTGAGGACCACAGTGCAGCACCAAATGTACAGAGACTTCGTTAGAATCAGGTGAGACCTGTGTGTTTAGAGCCTAGAAGTGGAACAGAAGAGAGGACTAGTATCTAGAGAGCAGGAGAACACTATGTTTTGTATTCATATTCTGACACTGAAACTAGTAGCTAAAGCTCTCACATAATGTGTGTAGTAGACAGTAGAGATGTGTGACCGAGGGGTGCTCTTATGTGCTGTGCATCATCCATTCATTGTCAACAGGAATTTAATCTTTGTGTTAGGACAATAGACGAGTTGCTCATCCACATATTACGTAAATTACTTTTATAGATAACACCAGTGCCTATTCCTAATGTGATCCTACACATGCGCCATGGAGGCAGCGGACTGCCTCATCTTCCTTCAATGAGTAGTCCAGTGCTTTCAAAAAAGAAAAGGAACGTTAAAAAATTCCAGTTCTCTTCAGTTCATTCATATGAATGTCGAAGCACAGAATAGCGATTTGCTCAACACACATGATGTACATTTTTCATTCATTGTCAACGGCAATTACTATTATAGCTACACCATAAGTGAATATAGGAGGAGCTAGCGCCCTTCAAAAAAGTAAAAAAAAAAAAAAAAAAGACTCTCAGTACAGTACAGGGATGGAAGCACAGATACCCTCTGGCAATAGTGTGAACTTTTATCATATCACTACTTAGTGAAATATTTCTGCACAAATAAGGTCACACATCATGCGTTGAACTGTTGGCACATTGGTGAGAGCATGGTTCAGTGCAGACCATGAGCTAAATCTCTCTTCTGACTGGCAGTAGCCAATAAACACCTCAATATTCAAAGAGCTGACGATGCTCAAACAGATCAATAAAGTATTTGTTTCTGTATTTGACAATATTCTTTCTCATTATCACTAAATATGATAGTGTTCACAGTTGGATGAGCAGCCCCAATAAGTAGGAATCTCACGCATGAGAGCACATCCTCAGGAAAGAAGCATTTACTGTACATGATTCTTAAAAAGTAGAGAGCGTGAGAGACACGTGTGTGTGTGTTTGTGTGTATGTGTGCATGCATGCGTGCGTGCAGAGAGAGAGAAGCTGCAACCTTTATTGTGATTTTGAGGGCAGCTAGCCCCTCCGGCGTCCAGCCAAGACTATGGACTTTTAATGTTGTTTACAAGCAGTCATTGTCATGTAGGTCAATATAAATACATCTTGTGATTGCATTCATGTCTCATAATGTATAGGTCTAGTACAACTAAATTTATTGATAGTGATCCTGCCATATAGTGCAGGCTTCTAATAGGGGATTCACACTGAGTGTGTTTGATTCAAACTGATCCCGAATACTGTACGTCGCCTGCTCCCCACTGGCCATGATTGACATTCGCTTTGATTCCTCTACACCCAAATACACTTCTTTCAACTGAATGCTTAATGCTTTCACATTCAACGATAAAGTAATCCAAGTAGACTTCAATCGGTCCTGATACCGTCCCGGGAGCAGATGGGTGATCCGCTCCTGGAAACACTACGCAGCATTCACACTACCACTACATCTGCACCTGATCCCAAGTGCAGATCCACAACCATAGTGTGAATCCCCATTAACAGAGCCTTTGTCGTGTTTCTGGACATTGGTGTGTCCCACAGACTCAAGGCCACGGGAGTATGGAATGTGTGTGGCAAATTTGAAGTCAGTCAGGCAAATGGTTCTAGACATTGCACGTGTTTCTGTCTACCTGTATTGATTGACTATTCCTTCCTTGTAGGAGTGCCATCCAAGACATGGAGCTGAGAGAGGAATGGCAAGACGAAGAGTTTCCGAGGTACAAGTGACTTCTTTTGACCTAGTCTGCTTGGGGTCGTGACCCCTCCCGAAAATACCCAATGATTTATTACGACCCAGTGTGAGATACCGGGTGTCATCATAACTGCTCACTTTAGGAGAGCTTAAAAAAGCTACATACCAACACAAATATATCTAATCTCTCTGGTAGAGATTAGACAAATGAGCTAAATGCACAACTTTCAATTGCCAATGCATAATTCATCTACGTTTGTAAAAGTCTAAACTAAAATTGACTTTTTTGTATGAAATGATTGTAATGTAAATCATCTGTTTCATGCATTTGTAGATGTTCTGACTAATAATTTCACAAAGATACTATATACTGTAGGTCTTAGTCAAGTGTTTATGCGTGTGTGTTTTGTGTTCTCTAGACCACTACCTGAAGACCCCCACAGTCCTATTGAAGACAAGGAGAATCTCCCCACAGACAGACCAGGTATGTCTGTATGCATTCATGTATTTATTTATGATTTATTTATTCCGATCATTTGAAAATGAAAATGTACTGGTAACTTTGTATTCATTAAGTACAAAACATTGTCATCTCTCTTCCCGTAGCTCCACCCACCACCCTCACCCTATCAGGGACAGCCAAGAAGCGTTTGGCTGCAGCCCCCACCCTCAGCAACATGCTGAACTGTGATTCGCCGGTCCACTCGGCTGCTGGCCTCTCGGACACGCCCCCAGACACACCCTCCCTGGACATCAACCTGGATGGTCTGGACACGCCCTCTGACAGCCAATCATATTCCTTCCCTGACCTCACACATGACCTGGAAATGGGAGGGTGAGAGGATCATTCTGCTTAGGGTCGATAATTTCAGCCTGTCCAGTGCCTGTGATGTACCCTAATCATCAGGTCCAACAGAAGCGCTTGCCTTGGGCCAGTGAAAAAATGCTTTGAAACCAAAAAAAAATCGGTATGGAGGTGCCCCAGTGCTCTGCAGAATGTACTATATGACATTGTTAATTCATACAACCAGGGTTTTTTCCAGCTTTACACTGTATTATTTTCTCCATGCCTGTTATTGTGTCTCTAACCTGATACCTAGATATTAAATAAATAAATAACTCCTGTGACTTTCAGATGACCTCCCTCGGTTGGGCCGGCGTGGGACAGGGGGTGCAGGCGGTGAGGAGGAGTCAGAGGAGCAGGTGGAGCATGGTGGTAGTGTGGAGCTGGACCAACAGTTTGACCAGACAGACAGCAGGGGGCAGCGCTGGAGGAGGTTCTGTATCTCTGGACAGGAGTACCAAGTCAACATGTCTGTTCTGCAGCCATACCTACAGGTCCTGTCCCATGGAGGTGACTGGTACTATTATTGCACTGGTTTCTACTTTCTACCTATTAAAATAGGTAGAAAACAGGTATCTACCCTGTTAAAATAGTCTAGTATTTATATACTATATAGTGTTTTTGGTATTTGTGAATAAAATAATAATATAATAAAGCATACATCATGATTCATTTAACACAATATCAATACAAAGTCAATACAAATGATGTTTGCTGTGGTATGCTAACTCTTGCATGGATGTGATTGCAAGGTTACTACGGGGACAACATGACGGCTATTATCCTGATATCTTCATGCTTCCTGCCAGAGAACTCAGTGGAGCAGTACGATTATGTCATGGACAACCTGTTCAGGTAATTAAAGCTTTATGAATAAAACCTATAAAAGAAGTGTTCTCCATGGTTGTGGCATGACTTACAGTAAGTAGGCTACAGATTGGAGGTGATTAAAATGTTTGATCATTGATGACGTCACATTTTCTGTGTTCCAGGTACATAGTGGGGACCCTGGACCTCATGGTATCAGAGGACTATGTGCTGGTGTATCTGTGTGGGATGGCTCCCAGGAACAAGCTGCCCTCCATCAAATGGCTCCGTCAGTGTTACACCTCCATAGACAGAAGGTCAGCCACAGACCCAGAACAACCTGTTCATATTGTATACCTCTACCATAGAGATGGGCCTAAATGTTTTAGCTTCACTCCAGAAGCATTAGCCACATAGTGTCCTTGACTCTTGGTAATACTGTAATACAGTAATAGGCAGATATTCTGTGGACATTGGATAATAATAGATCTCACAACACAATGTGCAATGTTATGAGCTGGGCCTAATTGTGGTTCAAACCTGTCTTTTAAATCCGTTTTCTGAAAAACCTGTCGAACAGAAACCACTGATCTTCTGTTTATTTTTTTTTAGTAACAGCTTACAATCACACTACAGTGTCACTCAAACATAGCAGATCCACAACTGAGATCTGAACAAAGTTCAGAGTCTGACACAGATGCTTCCTCACGGTAGCACCCACATAATATGTGGGTGCTATGTGGGTGCTATCATGTTCTGTATATTATACAGAACATCTGAACATATACTGTAGGCTCGTCTACTCAACTATTGTCAATGGCATTCACTTTGTATGGACCATAGCTTGTCTTTTCTGTCCATCCGACCATCATGACCAATGTGTTCCTGTTCCAGGCTGTCTCATTGAGATATCTCTTGAAAGTTAGAGGCTTGTACTGTTCATCAATATACATTTTGGTGGCACCCATACTTGCCTTTAGCATCGGTCTGATGGAAGGGCCCTTGTCTCACCAGAGCACATATTTCAATAGATTTTAATCGTACACAAACAAAGTATTCAAGGTACAGAATGAATGATGAAAAATATTTATTATGGCAATTCTGTTTTGTGTGTGTGTGTTGTGTGTGTGTGTGTGTGTGTGTGTGTGTGTGTGTGTGTGTGTGTGTGTGTGTGTGTGTGTGTGGTGTGTGTTGTGTGCGTGTGTGTGTGTTGTGTGGTGTGTGTGTGTGTGTGTGTGTGTGTGTGTGCGGGCTGTGCCTGTCAGGTTAAAGAAGGACCTGAAGGGACTGTTTGTGGTTCATCCTGCCTGGTACATCAAAGCTCTCCTCATGCTGGTCAAACCTTTCATCAGGTATTTTTTGTTGATTCTAGATTTACCGGTAATTTACAGAGCAAATAGTACATGTACAAACCAACACATTTCATGATGTTATACGTTACACAAAACATCCATTCAGACAATACTGCACATTTGACACTGACAAAATGCATTCATAATTGTACATTTACTGTAATTGCACATTATGCATGACATCATTCAGACAGAACTATACATTATTATACTGTTATACAACCACCCAGTCAACGTTTTCAGTTTTTACTGTTCAATCACAATTTACCAATTTATTTACATGTGCACGCATTTTATTATTTATATTTATTTATTTATTTATTTTCATAAATATACATTGTAGATATATTGTTATAAAAGAATCCATCAGCGATTGACTGATCATGCATGCTTGGACAATTGTGTGACATTTGTGACACATGTTCTTGTGTCCACAGTGAGAAGTTCAGCAGAAAGTTGTGTTTCATATCAAGTCTACAGGAGTTGGCAGAAATGTTACCGCTGGACCACCTGCAGATCCCTGACTGCATCAGACAGTAAGACACACAATCACAATCTTTCACTGCATGTACCTAATCTCTCAACATCACATTAGAGTCTGACTTTGCTTATTTACACTCTGTCTGATGTCACTTACACATCACCTTGTTGTCCAAACACTACACACTACACACACACTACACACTCAGTTGTTGCACACACTTAATCACGTAAAATCCCAAAGTTTCAATGTACAACACACGACTATTCAAATCTCAATCTGAGAGGTTTTCAGTTTCGTGTGTGCAGTTTTGAGAATGCCATTTGGTTGTGAAAAACGTGAATTGTGCCAAATTGTAAGCCTTTTCAGACACATAAAGCTAAACTAAGTTAGCAAACACATTTTAAAAAGGAAAGGAAAAGCAAACAAATTGGAGAAAATGCAACACTCTCATTTGTTATGTTGTCTTTCTGCCCCATGTCTCCAGGTTTGATGAGGAGCTCAATGCCAACACGAAGAGACAGGAAAGGACACAGGAGGCGTGAGCCGAGATGTGGATAAACAGAAGACATGGTGAAGAGAGTGGTGGAAGAATAGGATACATAAGGGATCTTCAACCGGGAGTCTGGTACCCCTAGGCCTTGAAGGTTCTCACAGATACTGCAGGGTGGGCAACAAATCTTTTCATGATTGGGAATTTATTTTTGTATTCTTACATTCAAAAGGAGATCAAAACGGATGACAAAGAAGAGCACATTGTCTGGAAGTTGAAAACACAATGTTGCTCTGTATTAGACATTTCGGCCATTCAGCCAAACAATACCTTGTAGTTTTACAAGAAACATCCTTATTCTGGACAGAGACTACGGGCACAGGCTGTGTTTGTGACAATTTGTGAGCTTTTCTGAAAGCTGGTTTGGTTTTGGTGTCCCAGGGCAAGGGAAAAAAGACCAAGTACAGAGACAAAGATCAAGTATTGCAGTTTTAAGTTGTTAAGTCTGAAAAGAACACATTTTAACATTGAAGGCCCCTGATATACATGATGATGAACACAGGGATCAATCAGACAGGGTATCTGTTTGTAAGACGGACATGATGGACAGGGCAATGGATTGGAGGTGTGATGGCTGGGTTCTGCCACCTCTTTACCATTCTTTGGAAGACATTTATTTGTTGAATGTCGGAATTGTCCCTTTCAGTGACCTCTGACATTAACTCCAGTGACTTTCAAAGGAACTCCAAAAGGAATGATTTTTAAAAATGTTCAATCTCTGGAGAACAGTTAAAAATGGAAACCTACTACAGAACAGAGACCTTGTTGTCATACTCTGCATCTTCATTACATGATGTGGCATCCAGCAAGGTTCAAGGTTCTAGGGACTCTTATATGGGTATACGATACTACTCCATGAATGTATTTAATTTATTTACAGAGTTTTATCAGTTGTTTGTTTTGTTTAATTACTCTGTTGAGTTATATTTGCCAATATTTGAAAATAACTTTGGAACAACTCATTGTTTTATGTGACTTATACAGTATATTCACCAATATCATCAACATTGAATGATGACATTTTATATAATTTTATGGTTGTGTTGAGTGCATCCTGTACTTCCTGTTGGGTGATTAGTATGTTGTATTTTCCAAAGCTTATTGCTGTTCTTTCCTGATATGCTTGCAAAAAAAAAAACAGAAAACAGAAGAAGACAACTTAACCTTTATACATCAAAGATGTGATGATGTAATGGACTATGCTCAAATCTCAGCACTGGGTTTCCTAGTTCAAGTGAAGTCCCAGACAGTGGTTCAATGCAACGTGCTGTGAATTCCTTAATGTTAACATAAACATGTTATCATTTTTTGGTCCAATCATCGTGCAAATCAGTAGACACTGTCTCTATCTACAACGTACCATGGACCCCAATAGAAATAACCCACAGGACAGAGATGGATTCTGGACTTTTATTTATTTTTATTTTATTTTTTATTTTATTTTTTTTTATTTTTTTTTTTTTTTTTTTTTTTTAACCAGAAATGTACAACATACAGGCCTAGATTTCCGTCACCGCTAAACCCCTTATCCCTTAACTTCTTTGCCTTTTAAAACTATTTTTAAAAAACATTTTCCAATAGTTAAAATGGCCAGTCTGCAAGCTCACAACATGTCAATAGAGTGGCATGTTGAACTATTCCAAAAAGTTTATCAAAATAGTAAAAAAGGGATAAGGGTTTTACCGTGTAACGAGAATGGAGCCCACACTCTATAAAGCAGTTAGATAAATACCGGTAACAGTAGTTTCACTCAGCATTAAAATAATTTACTGTACAATCGCTGAGACACTTCAACTGTAACAGGCATTTTGTTCACACAATAGAACTGTCATCCTCTTTCGGTCTGAAGAGCAGTGGAAACCAGAAATATGCCTAATGAGAGAAAACACACAAAAACAAAACAATAAATCAGTTACAAAGACGTAACTGGGGTCATGGAACAAGCATATCTCACTTTGTTTTGTTTTTCAAACCTTGAAAACGAGTGCCCTCAAACTGCTCTCGTGTGAATCCGCTCCCAGTAACCTTTCCGATCGTTTCCGCAGGATCTTTGCGTGGAGGTACTTTGACCTCTGCTCTGCAGGGGCAGGGAAGAAGTGCTCACACAGGATCAGCCTCAGTTGTTTGAGCTTGGCACCCATCAAGGTCATGGTCAGCAGTGCGGCGAGGATGACCGCTGCGCTGAACACCGAGTTATAGAGCGGCAGCTTTGGTTGATAAAGACATCGCTCCTCAAACAGGCTCACAGAGTAGGAGAAGTCTTGACTGCTGTTCTCCAGCCCTGTATTCACGCCCAGGACAGATGTAATGTCCTGGAAAGATGGATGAGATGATTATCAACACTCATCTGGCGTTCTAGAAATGTGATTATTTGTCACTGATTGAGGGGAGGGCATGGCAGTATCTTAAGATTTGGTATCTTATCACAAGTCTCAATGTTATATTCATATTATAATATGAGACTAGATGATCGATATCATCAGACCCATATAGACAGAGTTGCAACACACTTTGATCTCACCACAAAGCTGGGTGTTATGTTGCAAACACTGGAACTTCCCCTTTCCGATAGAATAAGAATTCTATAGTTAGAATGGTACTGTGAGTCTATATGCACTGTAACTCTATGGGTCTGGAACATACTATTTAGGATGTGAGTAACAAAATCTAAAATCTTCCAAAAATGCAGTCTTGAATATTCAATGTAGATCTTAAATTTTGTCACTATTTCAGATTATTTTGTAACAAATATATTCTCATCCCAATATCATTATAACCTTACAAACATACAGTACCTGGATGTTCATAATTAAGGGGACTGGGAATGGTTTCAACTGTGCCATCTGCACAGTTACAATATTAACAAGCCAGTATATTAATCCATCCACACAAACAAACACCACCCAGGCTACAGAATGGGTGAGAATTGGGATTCCAAATCTCAGCATAGCTTCCCCTTCTTTGGATGTGGGCCGAGCGGACAGGACGGAGATGTAAAGCTTTGCCTCGTCGGGTGTGAGGGGCAGGACGTGAGGCCTCCCTTCCTCCCTCTGCTTCTCATCAAAGGAGATGAATTTGCTGCTTATGAACATGTTTTGATATTTCAGGTCGTTGCAATACTTCTTCACGTGTAGCGCAATAAAAGTCATGAGCAAGAGAAAGCTGAGTGCGGGGAACATTCTGTGACTCACAGAGGACACTGTGTTAAAAACAGATTGGATATATATGGCTGTTCTATTCAGATTCTGTCTGGCATCCACAAGTTTCTCCTCGAATTTGGCATCGTATATCTTGAGCGAAATATTAGGTTTGCCATTAAATGTGACCACACCGATGTCTGGTAGTTCCGGCCTGAGCATGGCACCGACCAAGTTCAGCATTTTGATGTATTTTTCCAGTGGCGTGGCAATATAGTCCTTCTTTGCTTGCAAGTTGCATATCATACTCCCGATGAGGCCTGTGAGGTTGTCTAAAGTGTTCTGGACGTTCCTCAGCACCACACAGCTGATCCAAGCTGTCAGGAGCAGCTTGCGACTCTGCTTCATGAAGCAGGAGATCAGAAACAGAATGGCGGCACAGCGTACTTTCTTTGAGAGAAAGAGAGTGAGCACCAGTACTGCTCCCACAGAGACTGCGGTGCTCCCGGCCACCTCCACCGTGTAGCCCAGAGTGTAGAAAAGGTACAAGAGGAGCAGGGAGCCCAGCAGGAGACCGAATATGAGGCAGGTGAGGAGGAGCATCATTGTCGACCTCCAGCTGTCCCTGGTGCCAGTTACATAAACCTCCAAGGCCAGAGATCCAAGATCCCTGAAGCACTGTGTTGCTGCAGCAATGTACATGGAAAAGAATGGCAGCACTTGTACAAATGGCCTCTGAAAGAAGAGGCCAAATCTCTGTAGAACACAAACACAGTGACAGCAGGAAGAAAGTTGAACATAAAGTACTGCTTGTATTTGTAGAAATAAAAAAGAATGGAAAATAAAGAGAAGTGAAAGATCTATCTCACCTAATAAAGTGCAAACGCTAAATCTATATAGTTCAGTTGTGCTGTTGTGTGCTGCCTCTCTGCAGTATTAAAACAAAATGTACAGTGTTCATTTATATGCTCAAACATTGGGTGTTACTCATTTCCCAGTCATCCTCTTGGAGGCGGCACTTGAACATTTACCACAAAGCAGAAGTAAAACCAAATAATGTGTGTATGTATTAGGCTGAGCTAATAGTCATCTAATTGATCTGTGTGTGTGTGTGTGTGTGTGTGTGTGTGTGTGTGTGTGTGTGTGTGTGTGGTGTGTTGTGTGTGTTGTGTGTGTGTGTGTGTGTGTGAGAGAGAGAGAGAGGAGAGAGGGAAGAGGGAGAGAGGGAAGAATGGAATTTGGGCAGAACTGGACTGTTTGGGAACCAACCATTGGGAGTCAAACAGGCGTGGGTGTGTGCATGCATGTGTGTGCAATTCCCCCTCAGTTTTCCCCCTCCGTACACCTAATGCTCAAAATAGTCCATTTACATCCTACAAGCTCAAAATGTGTCTCGCTGACATGCTGAGATTGTCGGTTTCTATGTTTTCAGATTATTTTGCTGTTATGAAATTATGATATTTCACAATATCATCCTCTGGCTCTTAACATTGCTAAATTGAAACTGAGTGACAATGTAGGCCTAGTCTGAAAAGCATTGTGTTAGGCAACATTAAGAGAGTATTGTTAATTATTACATGACGCTCCTTAAAAATATATATACCTCCCACACACAAATAGGGATTCTACAACATAATCTGTGTAGTCAGCTTCTTTTGGAAGTTAGAACTGAAACAATACTTTTGAAGAAGTAGAAAAAGAGCCAGGAACCAGGAACTGTTTGGCAGAGTGATACTTTACTTGTTACTAGGTAAAGTACGGTAATATAATATTAATAGTAAGTTGTTGTTAATGCCCACCACTGTTCACGAAGGCCTCTGCCTCTACCTCTGAGAAATGAGAGAAAAGTGTATTACTCTGAGAAAAGTGTATTACTCATTTCTCTGTCAACTTCTATAGAGGCATCATACTCTAACCACAAAGCAGGAGGAAAACTTACCAGTTTGAGTTTAACGTGTAAAGCGACAATGATGATACATAATATGTTTTGGTCATTGTATTTTTAGCTGTACTTCTGCAAGTAGTTACTTTCATTTAGCATGTTTCCATGTTTCTTTTGTCAGAGACAAACGTTTGTTTTTTTGTCATTGGTTTTTACTATTTTGAAAAAACATTTTGGATTGTTGTAATTATCAATCTACATCGACATGTAAGCTTGAGATTGCCTAATTAGGCTAAAAGTGGCCTACAATGATATGCCATGAGGATTCTAATTAAGGTCTCTATGCCACAGGGTCAGTCACCTGTTTGTAGCTTTTGTCTAACCCTACAATAAACAAAACCACAATGAACTGGCAAAACATAGCTGTTTAGGCCCAACTCTCCAAAGCCAAATTAAAACAGCTAATTTAAATAATGTGATCATTAGGGGCCATTTCTTGTACTTTCATTTTGAATGCTACTCTCACATGAGTCAATAAAATGGAATGAGTCACACAGTGAGCGCCACTGACCTGTGGTGTAGTCTGATAAACTCAGACACGTTATGTAACACTAACACCAGCATGCCACCGCAACAAGATGCAACAGGATGCAGCATGCCACATGACGCTGCTGACAGCAGTGCTGGCCTCTTTTAACCACAGCGACGAAGCTGACCTTATATGGGTAAAACAAAGTACCGTTATTGCCGTAAATGTTGTCCTTTTTTGAAAATCCTCAAAATCTATAAAAACATATACTATGTCATCTGACACCATGTACCTGTACTGTACATGTAAATGTTTGAATGTTAGGACACAATGGAAGCGAGCCTCTGAGTTTCTGGAACTTTCTATTTTACATTTTGTGAACACATAAAGGAAACAAACTGGCTCACTGGACAATGATTCTGCCTGAGAATTTGGAGGCCTCGGGTCAAATCCCAGATCTTGTGTGTTTATTGTAATCTAATGCATTCAACAGATAATTAAAAGCAGGAATTCTAATAGTTTTTTTCTTTGTTTTTTATTTGTGATTTTCATTAAAAAATCAAAACGTGTTACTATACATAGTACTGTAGGCTACTATGTCATCCAAAACTATATTATGTCTTTCATTCACTTTTTATTTTGAAATGTTTTGTACTTTCTGAGTTATTTAACTTAAACACCCAATACATTCTCAATGGCAATAGCACAAACTTTATTATACTATTAGTCCTACATATTTACACCTAAGAACCCCATTTACGGCTATTAACGTTGATCTTATGGAGTACGTTTTCCTGAAAAGCAATCTTTGAAATGTTTCATCGTTTTAGAAATACAGTGCTTCCAAGAAATTTATTATGGGAGTCAATCGCAGCTTCCATGGCATGCAAAAAAGTCACGTTTACTAGAAACTCCATTCACACTTTTTTAAATTCAGCTTACTATAGATACATACTGGAACTTTTGTTTGTTGTTGAACTGTTGTAGTTTCTGAGTTATTTAACTTAAATGCCCAATGCATTCTCAATGGCAAACTTTATTATTCTGTTAGTCCTACATACTTACACCTAGAAACCCCATTTCAGGTTATTTAGGTTCATCTTATGGTGGATATGCTTGCCTGAAAAGAAATCTTTGAAATGTTTTATCGTTTTAGAAATATAGTGCTTCAAAATTTGAGATCAAATCAGTTTATATCTGTCCTAAAAGAAAGTACTTGAGTGGGGTTTGAACTCACAACCTCTGAACCACTTCACCTGCAACCAACTCACTGAGTTACTTGGCACAGCCCGTATGTCAATCTTTGTTTGCCTTTGAGAAACAAAACTCATAGAACATTCTTCTATTGTTTGTGTTGTTATTTATATCTACGATAGTATGCCATTTTTCAACATTTTTGAGGATTTTTGAGAAAAAATCAAAGAAAAACCAAAGGTTATAGTACATGGTCTCGCACAACATGCTATAGTAGGCCATTTTTCATCATTTTTGAGGATTTTTGAAAAAATGTCGAAATCGAAGAAAAAACAAAGGCTATATATGGTGTCGGAGGACCTACTATGATATGCCGTTTTTCATCATTTTTGAGGATTTTAGAAAAAATGTTGGAATTGATAAAAAACCAAAGGCTATAGTACATGGTCTCGGATGACATGCAGCTATAGTATGCCGTTTCTCATAGTTTTTGAGGATTTTTTTTTTAAAGTGTCAAAATCGAAGAAAAACCAAAGTCTATAGTACATGGTCTAGCACAACATGCTATAGTATGCTGTTTTTCATCGTTTATGAGGATTTTTGAAAAAATGTTGGAATCGATGTAAAACCAAAGACTATAGTACCTGGTCTCGGTTGACCGATAAAAAACAAAGGCTATAGTACATGTTCTCAGATGACATGCTATAGAATGCTGTTTTTCATCATTTTGAGCATTTTTGAAAAAATGTCGAAATCGAGAGAAAACAACATACTATTTTAGATGTTTGAATGTTAAGAAGCAATGGAGGCAAGCCTTTTTTCATCGTTTGGAAAAATGTTGGAATTTACGGCCTTACCGTTTTTCAACGTTTTGAGGATTGTTGGGGATTTTCAAAAAATGACAAAACCTGGCGAAAACGCAAGGCTATAGCCATACGGTCTTGCACAGCATGCAGCATGCAGTTTTTCACCATTTTGTGATTTTGAGGATTTTCGAAAAATGACCAAAAATGACGAAACCTGGCAAAAACGCAAGGCTAGCCTTACGGTCTTGCACAGCAACACTGTATCACAGAAAAAGTCAAATAGTGACTTTTTCCCAGACCCCACACAAAGTCAGTATTTGACTTTCCAAAGTCAAATAGTGACTTTCTGAAGAGGGCGTGGTTTTCCTTTTGTCTTGCAAAAAAAAATGCATCAAAACAGTAGCGGCACTGATTCAAACCGCCAACCTACTGACTACTGGCCAACCTGCTTTACCTCCTGGCTGTACCTCCTGAACCACCATGGTTCAGCAGGTTCACATAGTGTAGCTACTCTTGGGGGCCCCTAGTGCCCCAGGCTGGTACTACACAATGAATTTTAAATCACTTACCCTACATTTAAGCATTTTTGAGCATTTTCGAAAAATGTCAAAATTTTGAAAAAAAAAAAAAAAAAAAAAAAAAAAAACGCAATTAAGGCTATAGCCTTACCGTTTTTCATGATTTTGAGGATTTTCGAAAAATAACAAAAACTGGCAAAAACGCAAGGCTATAGCCATACGGTATTGTACAGCATGCTGTTTTTCATCGTTTTGAGCATTTTTGAGCTTTTTCGGAAAATGTCGAAATTTTGAAAAAAAAACGCAAGGCTATAGCCTTACCGTTTTTCATGATTTTGAGGATTTTCGAAAAATGACAAAAACTGGCAAAAAAGTAAGGCTATAGCCTTACGGTCTTGCTCAGCCTTTTTTTTTATCGTTTTGAGCACTTTTGAGCATTTTCGAAAAATGTTGAAATTTTGAAAAACACTAAAAAAAAAAACAAAACAAAAAAAACACAAGGCTATAGCCTTACCGTTTTCATGATTTTGAGGAATTTCCAAAACTGACAAAAACTGGCAAAAAAGTAAGGCTATAGCCTTATGGTCTTGCACAGCATGCTGTTTTTCATCGTTTTGAGCATTTTTGAGCATTTTCGGAAAATGTCAAAATTTTGAAAAAAACGCAAGGCTATAGCCTTACCGTTTTTCATGATTTTGAGGATTTTCAAATAATGACAAAAACTGGCAAAAAAGCAAGGCTATAGCCTTACGGTCTTGCTCAGCATGCTTTTTTTCATCGTTTTGAGCATTTTTGAGCATTTTCGAAAAATGTCGAAATTTTGAAAAAAACGCAAGGCTATAGCCTTACCGTTTTTCATGATTTTGAGGATTTTCGAAAAATGACAAAAACTGGCAAAAATGCACAGCTATAGCCATACGGTCTTGCACAGCATGTTGTTTTTCATCGTTTTGAGCATTTTTGAGCATTTTCGGAAAATGTCAAAATTTTGAAAAAAAAAAACGCAAGGCTATAGCCTTACCGTTTTTCATGATTTTGAGGATTTTCGAAAAATGACAAAAACTGGCAAAAAAGCAAGGCTATAGCCTTACGGTCTTGCTCAGCATGCTTTTTTTCACCGTTCTAAGCATTTTTGAGCATTTTCGAAAAATGTCGAAATTTTGAAAAAAAAAAAAAAAAAACACAAGGCTATAGCCTTACCGTTTTTCATGATTTTGAGGATTTTCGAAAAATGTCAAAAACTGTCAAAAAAAGCAAGGCTATAGCCTTACGGTCTTGCTCAGCATGCTTTTTTTCATCGTTTTAAGCATTTTTGAGCATTTTCGAAAAATGTCGAAATTTTGAAAAAAACGCAAGGCTATAGCCTTACCGTTTTTCATGATTTTGAGGATTTTCGAAAAATGACAAAAACTGTCAAAAAAGCAAGGCTATAGCCTTACCGTCTTGCTCAGCATGCTTTTTTTCATCGTTTTGAGCATTTTTGAGCATTTTCAAAAAATGTCGAAATTTTGAAAAAAACGCAAGGCTATAGCCTTACCGTTTTTCATGATTTTGAGGATTTTCGAATAATGACAAAAGCTGGCAAAAAAGCAAGGCTATAGCCTTACGGTCTTGCTCAGCATGCTTTTTTTCATCGTTTTAAGCATTTTTGAGCATTTTCGAAAAATGTCGAAATTTTTAAAAAAAACGCAAGGCTATAGCCTTACCGTTTTTCATGATTTTGAGGATTTTCAAAAATGACAAAAACTGCAAAAAAGCAAGGCTATAGCCTTACGGTCTTGCTCAGCATGCTTTTTTAATCGTTTTAAGCATTTTTGAGCATTTTCGGAAAATGTCGAAATTTTGAAAAAAACGCAAGGCTATAGCCTTACTGTTTTTCATGATTTTGAGGATTTTCGAAAAATGACAAAAACGGTCAAAAAAGCAAGGCCATAGCCTTACGGTCTTGCTCAGCATGCTGTTTTTCATCGTTTTGAGCATTTTTGAGCATTTTCGGAAAATGTCAAAATTTTGAAAAAAACGCAAGGCTATAGCCTTACCGTTATTCATGATTTTGAGGATTTTCGAAAAATGACAAAAACTGTCAAAAAAAGCAAGGCTATAGCCTTATGGTCTTGCTCAGCATGCTTTTTTTCATCGTTTTAAGCATTTTTGAGCATTTTCAAAAAATGTCGAAATTTTGAAAAAAACGCAAGGCTATAGCCTTACTGTTTTTCATGATTTTGAGGATTTTCGAAAAATGACAAAAACTGTCAAAAAAGCAAGGCTATAGCCTTACGGTCTCTCTCAGCATGCTTTTTCTCATCGTTTTGAGCATTTTTGAGCATTTTCGAAAAATGTCGAAATTTTGAAAAAAACGCAAGGCTATAGCCTTACCGTTTTTCATGATTTTGAGGATTTTCAAAAATGAGAAAAACTGGCAAAAAAGCAAGGCTATAGCCTTACGGTTTTGCTCAGCATAATTTTTTTCACCGTTTTAAGCATTTTTGAGCATTTTCGAAAAATGTCGAAATTTTGAAAAAAACGCAAGGCTATAGCCTTACCGTTTTTCATGATTTTGAGGATTTTCGAAAAATGAAAAAAAACTGGCAAAAACGCAAGGCTATAGACATAGGTCTTCTCAAAGCATGTTGTTTTTCATCGTTTTGAGCATTTTTGAGCATTTTCGGAAAATGTCGAAATTTTGAAAAAAACGCAAGGCTATAGCCTTACTGTTTTTCATGATTTTGAGGATTTTCGAAAAATGACAAAAACGGTCAAAAAAGCAAGGCCATAGCCTTACGGTCTTGCTCAGCATGCTTTTTTAAATCGTTTTAAGCATTTTTGAGCATTTTCGAAAAATGTCGAAATTTTGAAAAAAACGCAAGGCTATAGCCTTACCGTTTTTCATGATTTTGAGGATTTTCAAAAATGACAAAAACTGGCAAAAAAGCAAGGCTATAGCCTTACGGTCTTGCTCAGCATGCTTTTTTAAATCGTTTTAAGCATTTTTGAGCATTTTCGGAAAATGTCGAAATTTTGAAAAAAACGCAAGGCTATAGCCTTACTGTTTTTCATGATTTTGAGGATTTTCGAAAAATGACAAAAACGGTCAAAAAAGCAAGGCCATAGCCTTACGGTCTTGCTCAGCATGCTGTTTTTCATCGTTTTGAGCATTTTTGAGCATTTTCGGAAAATGTCAAAATTTTGAAAAAAAACGCAAGGCTATAGCCTTACTGTTTTTCATGATTTTGAGGATTTTCGAAAAATGACAAAAACTGTCAAAAAAGCAAGGCTATAGCCTTACGGTCTTGCTCAGCATGCTTTTTCTCATCGTTTTGAGCATTTTTGAGCATTTTCGAAAAATGTCGAAATTTTGAAAAAAACGCAAGGCTATAGCCTTACCGTTTTTCATGATTTTGAGGATTTTCAAAAATGACAAAAACTGGCAAAAAAGCAAGGCTATAGCCTTACGGTCTTGCTCAGCATAATTTTTTTTCGCCGTTTTAAGCATTTTTGAGCATTTTCGAAAAATGTCGAAATTTTGAAAAAAACGCAAGGCTATAGCCTTACTGTTTTTCATGATTTTGAGGATTTTCGAAAAATGACAAAAACGGTCAAAAAAGCAAGGCCATAGCCTTACGGTCTTGCTCAGCATGCTGTTTTTCATCGTTTTGAGCATTTTTGAGCATTTTCGAAAGATGTCAAAATTTTGAAAAAAACGCAAGGCTATAGCCTTACTGTTTTTCATGATTTTGAGGATTTTCGAAAAATGACAAAAACTGTCAAAAAAGCAAGGCTATAGCCTTACGGTCTTGCTCAGCATGCTTTTTCTCATCGTTTTGAGCATTTTTGAGCATTTTCGAAAAATGTCGAAATTTTGAAAAAAACGCAAGGCTATAGCCTTACCGTTTTTCATGATTTTGAGGATTTTCAAAAAATGAGAAAAACTGGCAAAAAAGCAAGGCTATAGCCTTACGGTTTTGCTCAGCATAATTTTTTTCACCGTTTTAAGCATTTTTGAGCATTTTCGAAAAATGTCGAAATTTTGAAAAAAAACGCAAGGCTATAGCCTTACCGTTTTTCATGATTTTGAGGATTTTCGAAAAATGACAAAAACTGGCAAAAACGCAAGGCTATAGACATAGGTCTCTCACAGCATGTTGTTTTTCATCGTTTTGAGCATTTTTGAGCATTTTCGGAAAATGTCGAAATTTTGAAAAAAACGCAAGGCTATAGCCTTACTGTTTTTCATGATTTTGAGGATTTTCGAAAAATGACAAAAACGGTCAAAAAAGCAAGGCCATAGCCTTACGGTCTTGCTCAGCATGCTTTTTTAAATCGTTTTAAGCATTTTTGAGCATTTTCGAAAAATGTCGAAATTTTGAAAAAAAACGCAAGGCTATAGCCTTACCGTTTTTCATGATTTTGAGGATTTTCAAAAATGACAAAAACTGGCAAAAAAGCAAGGCTATAGCCTTACGGTCTTGCTCAGCATGCTTTTTTAAATCGTTTTAAGCATTTTTGAGCATTTTCGGAAAATGTCGAAATTTTGAAAAAAACGCAAGGCTATAGCCTTACCGTTTTTCATGATTTTGAGGATTTTCGAAAAATGACAAAAACTGGCAAAAACGCAAGGCTATAGACATAGGTCTCTCACAGCATGTTGTTTTTCATCGTTTTGAGCATTTTTGAGCATTTTCGGAAAATGTCGAAATTTTGAAAAAAACGCAAGGCTATAGCCTTACTGTTTTTCATGATTTTGAGGATTTTCGAAAAATGACAAAAACGGTCAAAAAAGCAACGCTATAGCCTTACGGTCTTGCTCAGCATGCTTTTTTCATCGTTTTGAGCATTTTTGAGCATTTTCGAAAAATGTCGAAATTTTGAAAAAAACACAAGGCTATAGCCTTACCGTTTTTCATGATTTTGAGGATTTTCGAAAAATGACAAAAACTGGCAAAAACGCAAGAGTATAGCCATACGGTATTGTACAGCATGCTGTTTTTCATCGTTTTGAGCATTTTTGAGCATTTTCGGAAAATGTCAAAATTTTGAAAAAAACGCAAGGCTATAGCCTTACCGTTTTTCATGATTTTGAGGATTTTCGAAAAATGACAAAAACTGGCAAAAAAGCAAGGCTATAGCCTTATGGTCTTGCTCAGCATGCTTTTTTTCATCGTTTTAAGCATTTTTGAGCATTTTCAAAAAATGTCGAAATTTTGAAAAAAAACGCAAGGCTATAGCCTTACTGTTTTTCATGATTTTGAGGATTTTCGAAAAATGACAAAAACTGTCAAAAAAGCAAGGCTATAGCCTTATGGTCTTGCTCAGCATGCTTTTTCTCATCGTTTTGAGCATTTTTGAGCATTTTCGAAAAATGTCGAAATTTTGAAAAAAACGCAAGGCTATAGCCTTACCGTTTTTCATGATTTTGAGGATTTTCAAAAATGACAAAAACTGGCAAAAAAGCAAGGCTATAGCCTTACGGTCTTGCTCAGCATAATTTTTTTCATCGTTTTAAGCATTTTTGAGCATTTTCGAAAAATGTCGAAATTTTGAAAAAAACGCAAGGCTATAGCCTTACCGTTTTTCATGATTTTGAGGATTTTCGAAAAATGACAAAAACTGGCAAAAACGCAAGGCTATAGACATAGGTCTCTCACAGCATGTTGTTTTTCATCGTTTTGAGCATTTTTGAGCATTTTCGGAAAATGTCGAAATTTTGAAAAAAACGCAAGGCTATAGCCTTACCGTTTTTCATGATTTTGAGGATTTTCGAAAAATGACAAAAACGGTCAAAAAAGCAAGGCCATAGCCTTACGGTCTTGCTCAGCATGCTTTTTTAAATCGTTTTAAGCATTTTTGAGCATTTTCGAAAAATGTCGAAATTTTGAAAAAAACGCAAGGCTATAGCCTTACCGTTTTTCATGATTTTGAGGATTTTCGAAAAATGACAAAAACTGGCAAAAACGCAAGGCTATAGACATAGGTCTCTCACAGCATGTTGTTTTTCATCGTTTTGAGCATTTTTGAGCATTTTCGGAAAAATGTCGAAATTTTGAAAAAAACGCAAGGCTATAGCCTTACCGTTTTTCATGATTTTGAGGATTTTCAAAAATGACAAAAACTGGCAAAAAAGCAAGGCCATAGCCTTACGGTCTTGCTCAGCATGCTTTTTTAAATCGTTTTAAGCATTTTTGAGCATTTTCGAAAAATGTCGAAATTTTGAAAAAAAAAAAAAAAAAAAACGCAAGGCTATAGCCTTACCGTTTTTCATGATTTTGAGGATTTTCGAAAAATGACAAAAACTGGCAAAAAAGCAAGGCTATAGCCTTACGGTCTTGCTCAGCATGCTTTTTTTCATCGTTTTGAGCATTTTTGAGCATTTTCGAAAAATGTCGAAATTTTGAAAAAAACGCAAGGCTATAGCCTTACCGTTTTTCATGATTTTGAGGATTTTCAAAAATGACAAAAACTGGCAAAAAAGCAAGGCTATAGCCTTACGGTCTTGCTCAGCATGCTTTTTTAAATCGTTTTAAGCATTTTTGAGCATTTTCGGAAAAATGTCGAAATTTTGAAAAAAACGCAAGGCTATAGCCTTACCGTTTTTCATGATTTTGAGGATTTTCGAAAAATGACAAAAACTGGCAAAAACGCAAGGCTATAGACATAGGTCTCTCACAGCATGTTGTTTTTCATCGTTTTGAGCATTTTTGAGCATTTTCGGAAAATGTCGAAATTTTGAAAAAAACGCAAGGCTATAGCCTTACTGTTTTTCATGATTTTGAGGATTTTCGAAAAATGACAAAAACGGTCAAAAAAGCAAGGCCATAGCCTTACGGTCTTGCTCAGCATGCTTTTTTTCATTGTTTTGAGCATTTTTGAGCATTTTCGAAAAATGTCAAAATTTTGAAAAAAACGCAAGGCTATAGCCTTACCGTTTTTCATGATTTTGAGGATTTTCGAAAAATGACAAAAACTGGCAAAAAAGCAAGGCTATAGCCTTACGGTCTTGCTCAGCATGCTTTTTTTTCACCGTTTTAAGCATTTTTGAGCATTTTCGAAAAATGTCGAAATTTTGAAAAAAACGCAAGGCTATAGCCTTACCGTTTTTCATGATTTTGAGGATTTTCAAAATGACAAAAACTGGCAAAAAAGCAAGGCTATAGCCTTACGGTCTTGCTCAGCATGCTTTTTTTTATCGTTTTAAGCATTTTTGAGCATTTTCGAAAAATGTCGAAATTTTGAAAAAAACGCAAGGCTATAGCCTTACTGTTTTTCATGATTTTGAGGATTTTCGAAAAATGACAAAAACGGTCAAAAAAGCAAGGCCATAGCCTTACGGTCTTGCTCAGCATGCTGTTTTCATCATTTTGAGCATTTTTGAGCATTTTCGGAAAATGTCAAAATTTTGAAAAAAACGCAAGGCTATAGCCTTACCGTTATTCATGATTTTGAGGATTTTCGAAAAATGACAAAAACTGTCAAAAAAGCAAGGCTATAGCCTTACGGTCTTGCTCAGCATGCTTTTTTTCATCGTTTTGAGCATTTTTGAGCATTTTCGAAAAATGTCGAAATTTTGAAAAAAACGCAAGGCTATAGCCTTACCGTTTTTCATGATTTTGAGGATTTTCAAAAATGAGAAAAACTGGCAAAAAAGCAAGGCTATAGCCTTACGGTTTTGCTCAGCATAATTTTTTTCACCGTTTTGAGCATTTTTGAGCATTTTCGAAAAATGTCGAAATTTTGAAAAAAAAAAACGCAAGGCTATAGCCTTACCGTTTTTCATGATTTTGAGGATTTTCGAAAAATGACAAAAACTGGCAAAAAACGCAAGGCTATAGCCATACGGTCTTGCACAGCATGTTGTTTTTCATCGTTTTGAGCATTTTTGAGCATTTTCGGAAAATGTCGAAATTTTGAAAAAACGCAAGGCTATAGCCTTACCGTTTTTCATGATTTTGAGGATTTTCAAAAATGACAAAAACTGGCAAAAAAGCAAGGCTATAGCCTTACGGTCTTGCTCAGCATGCTTTTTTAAATCGTTTTAAGCATTTTTGAGCATTTTCGAAAATGTCGAAATTTTGAAAAAAAACGCAAGGCTATAGCCTTACTGTTTTTCATGATTTTGAGGATTTTCGAAAAATGACAAAAACGGGCAAAAAAGCAAGGCTATAGCCTTACGGTCTTGCTCAGCATGCTTTTTTTCATCATTTTGAGCATTTTTGAGCATTTTCGGAAAATGTCAAAATTTTGAAAAAAACGCAAGGCTATAGCCTTACCGTTATTTCATGATTTTGAGGATTTTCGAAAAATGACAAAAACTGTCAAAAAAGCAAGGCTATAGCCTTACGGTCTCTCTCAGCATGCTTTTTCTCATCGTTTTTGAGCATTTTTGAGCATTTTCGAAAAATGTCGAAATTTTGAAAAAAACGCAAGGCTATAGCCTTACCGTTTTTCATGATTTTGAGGATTTTCAAAAATGAGAAAAACTGGCAAAAAAGCAAGGCTATAGCCTTACGGTTTTGCTCAGCATAATTTTTTTCACCGTTTTAAGCATTTTTGAGCATTTTCGAAAAATGTCGAAATTTTGAAAAAAAAAAACGCAAGGCTATAGCCTTACCGTTTTTCATGACTTTGAGGATTTTCGAAAAATGACAAAAACTGGCAAAAACGCAAGGCTATAGACATACGGTCTCTCACAGCATGTTGTTTTTCATCGTTTTGAGCATTTTTGAGCATTTTCGGAAAATGTCGAAATTTTGAAAAAACGCAAGGCTATAGCCTTACCGTTTTTCATGATTTTGAGGATTTTCAAAAATGACAAAAACTGGCAAAAAAGCAAGGCTATAGCCTTACGGTCTTGCTCAGCATGCTTTTTTAAATCGTTTTAAAGCATTTTTGAGCATTTTCGGAAAATGTCGAAATTTTTGAAAAAAACGCAAGGCTATAGCCTTACTGTTTTTCATGATTTTGAGGATTTTCGAAAAATGACAAAAACGGTCAAAAAAGCAAGGCCATAGCCTTACGGTCTTGCTCAGCATGCTGTTTTTCATCATTTTGAGCATTTTTGAGCATTTTCGGAAAATGTCAAAATTTTGAAAAAAACGCAAGGCTATAGCCTTACCGTTATTCATGATTTTGAGGATTTTCGAAAAATGACAAAAACTGTCAAAAAAGCAAGGCTATAGCCTTATGGTCTTGCTCAGCATGCTTTTTTTCATCGTTTTAAGCATTTTTGAGCATTTTCAAAAAATGTCGAAATTTTGAAAAAAACGCAAGGCTATAGCCTTACTGTTTTTCATGATTTTGAGGATTTTCGAAAAATGACAAAAACTGGCAAAAACGCAAGGCTATAGCCTTACGGTCTTGCTCAGCATGCTTTTTTTCATCGTTTTGAGCATTTTTGAGCATTTTCGAAAAATGTCGAAATTTTGAAAAAACGCAAGGCTATAGCCTTACCGTTTTTCATGATTTTGAGGATTTTCGAAAAATGAGAAAAACTGGCAAAAAAGCAAGGCTATAGCCTTACGGTCTTGCTCAGCATGCTTTTTTTCATCGTTTTAAGCATTTTTGAGCATTTTCGAAAAATGTCGAAATTTTGAAAAAAACGCAAGGCTATAGCCTTACTGTTTTTCATGATTTTGAGGATTTTCGAAAAATGACAAAAACTGGCAAAAACGCAAGGCTATAGCCTTACGGTCTTGCTCAGCATGCTTTTTTTCATCGTTTTGAGCATTTTTGAGCATTTTCGAAAAATGTCGAAATTTTGAAAAAAACGCAAGGCTATAGCCTTACCGTTTTTCATGATTTTGAGGATTTTCAAAAAATGAGAAAAACTGGCAAAAAAGCAAGGCTATAGCCTTACGGTCTTGCTCAGCATAATTTTTTTCATCGTTTTGAGCATTTTTGAGCATTTTCGAAAAATGTCGAAATTTTGAAAAAAAAAACGCAAGGCTATAGCCTTACCCGTTTTTCATGATTGAGGATTTTCGAAAAATGACAAAAACTGGCAAAAACGCAAGGCTATAGCATAGGTCTTGCTCACAGCATTTGTTTTTCATCGTTTTGAGCATTTTGAGCATTTTCGAAAAATGTCGAAATTTTGAAAAAAACGCAAGGCTATAGCCTTACCGTTTTTCATGATTTTGAGGATTTTCGAAAAATGACAAAAACGGTCAAAAAAGCAAGGCTATAGCCTTACGGTCTTGCTCAGCATGCTTTTTTAAATCGTTTTAAGCATTTTTGAGCATTTTCGAAAAATGTCGAAATTTTGAAAAAACGCAAGGCTATAGCCTTACCGTTTTTCATGATTTTGAGGATTTTCAAAAATGACAAAAACTGGCAAAAAAGCAAGGCTATAGCCTTACGGTCTTGCTCAGCATGCTTTTTTAAATCGTTTTAAGCATTTTTGAGCATTTTCGGAAAATGTCGAAATTTTGAAAAAAACGCAAGGCTATAGCCTTACTGTTTTTCATGATTTTGAGGATTTTCGAAAAATGACAAAAACGGTCAAAAAAGCAAGGCCATAGCCTTACGGTCTTGCTCAGCATGCTTTTTTAAATCGTTTTAAGCATTTTTGAGCATTTTCGAAAAATGTCGAAATTTTGAAAAAAACGCAAGGCTATAGCCTTACCGTTTTTCATGATTTTGAGGTTTTCGAAAAATGACAAAAACTGGCAAAAACGCAAGAGTATAGCCATACGGTCTTGTACAGCATGCTGTTTTTCATCGTTTTGAGCATTTTTGAGCATTTTCGAAAATGTCGAAATTTTGAAAAAAACGCAAGGCTATAGCCTTACCGTTTTTCATGATTTTGAGGATTTTCGAAAAATGACAAAAACTGGCAAAAAAGCAAGGCTATAGCCTTACGGTCTTGCTCAGCATGCTTTTTTTCATCGTTTTAAGCATTTTTGAGCATTTTCGAAAAATGTCGAAATTTTGAAAAAAAAACGCAAGGCTATAGCCTTACCGTTTTTCATGATTTTGAGGATTTTCGAAAAATGACAAAAACTGTCAAAAAAGCAAGGATATAGCCTTACGGTCTTGCTCAGCATGCTTTTTTTCATCGTTTTGAGCATTTTTGAGCATTTTCGAAAAATGTCAAAATTTTGAAAAAAACGCAAGGCTATAGCCTTACCGTTTTTCATGATTTTGAGGATTTTCGAAAAATGACAAAAACTGGCAAAAAAGCAAGGCTATAGCCTTACGGTCTTGCTCAGCATGCTTTTTTTCACCGTTTTAAGCATTTTTGAGCATTTTCGAAAAATGTCGAAATTTTGAAAAAAACGCAAGGCTATAGCCTTACCGTTTTTCATGATTTTGAGGATTTTCGAAAATGACAAAAACTGGCAAAAAAGCAAGGCTATAGACATAGGTCTCTCACAGCATGTTGTTTTTTCATCGTTTTGAGCATTTTTGAGCATTTTCGGAAAAATGTCGAAATTTTGAAAAAAAAACGCAAGGCTATAGCCTTACCGTTTTTCATGATTTTGAGGATTTTCGAAAAATGACAAAAACTGGCAAAAAGCAAGGCCATAGCCTTACGGTCTTGCTCAGCATGCTGTTTTTCATCGTTTTGAGCATTTTTGAGCATTTTCGAAAAATGTCAAAATTTTGAAGAAAACGCAAGGCTATAGCCTTACCGTTTTTCATGATTTTGGAGGATTTTCGAAAAATGACAAAAACTGGCAAAAAAGCAAGGCTATAGCCTTACGGTCTTGCTCAGCATGCTTTTTTATATCGTTTTGAGCATTTTTGAGCATTTTCGAAAAATGTCGAAATTTTGAAAAAAAAACGCAAGGCTATAGCCTTACTGTTTTTCATGATTTTGAGGATTTTCGAAAAATGACAAAAACTGGCAAAAAAGCAAGGCTATAGCCTTACGGTCTTGCTCAGCATGCTGTTTTTCATCATTTTGAGCATTTTTGAGCATTTTCGGAAAATGTCAAAATTTTGAAGAAAACGCAAGGCTATAGCCTTACCGTTTTTCATGATTTTGAGGATTTTCGAAAAATGACAAAAACTGTCAAAAAAGCAAGGCTATAGCCTTATGGTCTTGCTCAGCATGCTTTTTTTCATCGTTTTAAGCATTTTTGAGCATTTTCGAAAAATGTCGAAATTTTGAAAAAAACGCAAGGCTATATATAGCCTTACTGTTTTTCATGATTTTGAGGATTTTCGAAAAATGACAAAAACTGTCAAAAAAGCAAGGCTATAGCCTTACGGTCTCTCTCAGCATGCTTTTTTCTCATCGTTTTGAGCATTTTTGAGCATTTTCGAAAAATGACAAAAACGGTCAAAAAAAGCAAGGGCCATAGCCTTACGGTCTTGCTCAGCATGCTTTTTTTCATCGTTTTGAGCATTTTTGAGCATTTTCGAAAAATGTCGAAATTTTGAAAAAAATGCAAGGCTATAGCCTTACCGTTTTTCATGATTTTGAGGATTTTCGAAGAATGACAAAAACTGGCAAAAAAGCAAGGCTATAGCCTTACGGTCTTGCTCAGCATGCTTTTTTTCATCGTTTTGAGCATTTTTGAGCATTTTCAAAAAATGTCGAAATTTTGAAAAAAACACAAGGCTATAGCCTTACCGTTTTTCATGATTTTGAGGATTTTCGAAAAATGACAAAAACTGGCAAAAACGCAAGAGTATAGCCATACGGTATTGTACAGCATGCTGTTTTTCATCGTTTTGAGCATTTTTGAGCATTTTCGGAAAATGTCAAAATTTGAAAAAAAACGCAAGGCTATAGCCTTACCGTTTTTCATGATTTTTGGGGATTCTCGAAAAATGACAAAAACTGGCAAAAAAGCAAGGCTATAGCCTTACGGTCTTGCTCAGCATGCTTTTTTTCATCGTTTTGAGCATTTTTGAGCATTTTCGGAAAATGTCGAAATTTTGAAAAAAACGCAAGGCTATAGCCTTACTGTTTTCATGATTTTGAGGATTTTCGAAAAATGACAAAAACGGTCAAAAAAGCAAGGCCATAGCCTTACGGTCTTGCTCAGCATGCTTTTTTAAATCGTTTTAAGCATTTTTGAGCATTTTCGAAAAATGTCGAAATTTTGAAAAAAAACGCAAGGCTATAGCCTTACCGTTTTTCATGATTTTGAGGATTTTCAAAAATGACAAAAACTGGCAAAAAAGCAAGGCTATAGCCTTACGGTCTTGCTCAGCATGCTTTTTTAAAAATCGTTTTAAAGCATTTTTGAGCATTTTCCGGAAAATGTCGAAATTTTGAAAAAAAACGCAAGGCTAAGCCTTACCGTTTTTCATGATTTTGGGATTTTCGAAAAATGACAAAACTGGCAAAAAAGCAAGGCTATAGCCTTACGGTCTCTCTCAGCATGCGTTTTCTCATCGTTTTGAGCATTTTTGAGCATTTTCGAAAAATGTCGAAATTTTGAAAAAAAAACGCAAGGTGTGACGCCCACGTCTGTCACTAGAGGGGGGTAATAGGGGTGTGTACCTGTTCATTGCCTGTTAACCTCCTCCTTCCCCATTCAGGTGAGCCTGGGTGGATTTTCTACAATGGCGGATTGGGAGTCTCCTGGGGCCCGGTGCCTCCCACAGCCTATAAATGCCAGCCCAGATCATTACCAGAGAGAGAGAGAGAGAGAGAGAGAGCTTCAGATGAGGCAGACAGCCTCCACTTCCCCTGCCTGTGCCTTCATGCTTTTTGTTTGTTAATTCTTTCCATCCAACACACACCTCACCATGTCTCACACATCCATACATTGCACACACCACTGATATACTTACTACACACCCTCATAGGATCCGTTGCCTTATGTTTTGTTGATCTCAGTTCATTCATTGATTTAGTTATTGTTTGTAGGCCTAATTTAAAATAAATTGTTAAAATCTTCAAGTCTCTTGCCTCCCAATGTTTGTCATGGCTAAGAGCCAACCATGACAAATGGGGGCTTCGTCTAAAAGTGAGTATTGCTAAGGCTAAAGTTAAGTGAAGTTTACTTCAGGCTACTTCAAGTTAACTCTTTGGCCGCTCTTGACAAGTGTTTTTGTCATTTTGTTTTGGCTTTGTTTTGTTTGGGCATGGAGTAATTTGGATGCAATTGGTAAGTCTTTTTTTAATTATTTGACACATTTAGTTGAGTAATTGGCCTGAGCATTTGCACTGTCCCCGGTAGGCATAGTGGTGGTTCCCCATATGGGTCGCACTGCATTTGTTGTTTTTCATGTGTAGATTGTGTTTCACAAAAGTGAAATACGGCGGTACCACTAAGATACCTTGCGGTAGGGAGACTTGGGAGGACCGCTGAAGACTAGGGTGAGCTTAGAGAAGTTTCAGTAGGCAGTTAGGGGGACGCTCATTATTGTTCATTGCTTGTCTGGTGTGTCATTTAATTAGTTTGTTTGGCTTTCCATTGCATTCAAAAGAGAAAAAATGGCTCAAATCAAAGATTTTTATGATAATCCATCTAAAAATTTTCTAGAATGTTGCACAAAAGAGCAACTTTTTGAAATTGCAGACTATTATAAAGTAGACATTGGGGACAAGAGACGAAAAATACAAACACTAAAGGTGATATTGACTGACAGCTTGGAAGAAATGAACATATTGCCACTTGAGAAAGAGGAGGGACATGGTGCGGCTGCTGCAGTGCCGTTGCCTGTCCCGAATCTGCAGTCACACTTATCATTCGAACAGCAAAAAGAGCTAATGTTAATTCAGTTGGAGATTGATCGAAATAAGCACCAAACTGAGGTGGAACGCTTACGTCAGACAACAGAACAGGCAAAGATTGAACTACAGAGGGAGAAGTTGGAGCTGGTAAAGTCAGGTAAAATGGATCAAAAGCTGTTAGAGGAAGGAGTGTAGGTTTCAGGAAAACGTGGGTTTGATCTGGGTGGGGCAGTTTGCGGTTAATGCCAAAATTTAATGAGAACGACCCTGAAACATTTTTCTCCTTGTTTGAAAGGCTAGCAGAGTCCAGAGGTTGGCCTGAGGGGATCGTACTGTTATGCTTCAATGTGTGCTGACGGGGAAGGCACATGAAGCGTATTCAGCCTTGTCGGTAACTGACAGTATAAACTATAATTCTGTTAAATCTGCTGTTCTAAAAGCTTACGAGATGGTTCCCGAGGGTTACCGCCAGAGATTTAGAACAACA
This sequence comes from Benthosema pterotum, assembly GCA_039105355.1. Lineage (NCBI taxonomy): Eukaryota > Metazoa > Chordata > Actinopteri > Myctophiformes > Myctophidae > Benthosema > Benthosema pterotum. The sequence goes on along the minus strand of CM076967.1, from coordinate 34,846,719 downwards.
GAAACGAGGACAAACAGACATATTTGGAGTTTTCACGTGAACTTGTACACAACTTCAAACGTTGGCGTATGGTTGCAGGTGGTGACACCTGTGAGGGCTTGTGTGAATTGTTGTTGGTGGAGCAGTTCAAAAATGCAAGTCCAGCTCACATAGCATCCTACTAAATGAGCAACAAGTAAAAAACCGTAGCAGAGGCAGCCGCTTTGGCTGACCAGTACGTGTTGACACACAAAGATTGGGAACCACGGGGTGTCCAGTTTGTGCAACGGGAGAATGTTGAATCCAGCCATGGGGACGGCGGTCGCAGCGTACCTTTCAGGGAAAATGGTAACATGGAGGACGGGAAAATTTGGGCTGCTCGTGACGGCGCGAAAAACATGTCACTATTGTGGAAAAAAAGGTCATATCAAACCAAACTGCATAGCATGGAAACTAAGAGAAACAACGGAGGTGAAGTCAGCTATGGCTTTGTGCGCCTGTGTCAGATGTAAGGCCAGAAAGTTCTTTACATGAAGCGGGAGTAATCTCGTGGTGTGGAGGAGGCCTATCAACCGTTCATTGAAAAGGGGTTTATCTCTCTTGTTGGTTTCACACGAAAAAGTGCCAGTTACAATTTTGAGAGGCACAGCAGCGCAGGGCACGTATGTTCTTGACTCACTTTTACCAATTCTCTTCACAGTCGGCTACCTGGCGTGTCATGTTGAGCCGTGGTATGGGCATGTCCACCATCCCTTCTCCTATACACAAGCTAAAGCTCGAGTGTGGTCTGGTTCAGGGTGAAGTGGAAGTGGCGTTGCGTGCGGCGTTACCTGTGGCTGGGGTCGATGTTCTCCTAGGTAATATGCATGCTGGGGACCGCGTGTGGGGAAATGGGTCAGCACTGCTGGATCAGGTGGGTTCTCCTGAGCCTGCTAAAAACTTCACTGTAAACCCTAAAGTTAAAATGAAGCGTTCATTTGGTCAGCGGACTGAACGTCGGAGGAGTTCAGACCTGGCGAACACGTGTGGGCTCTTTTACCTTTCCAGAAGAGGCTCACGGGGCATATACTGTGGTCGAGCGTGTTTCTAAAGTCAACTACCTAATTTCTACTCCTAATCTTCACAAGGCAACTCGGTTTTGTCATGTAAACCTGTTAAGGCCTTGGTATGGTCATCAGTCAGTCACCACTCACCACTAAGTCCTTCTGCTCAGTCAATGGCAGTGGCTGAGTAGAGGACAATCTATTGGTGTCTAGATATCTTGTGCTCTTGTATACAGAATGTGTCCCTAATACTTTATGTCTTCTATTTTAGTGTGCCTGATGTTTTGTGACCCCTGGCCTGTCCTTCTCTCTGATGGTTAATGCTATAGCTGAAACACCGGATCCAGCCGTGAGGGGGAGGAGAGTCCAGGGTGTTGCAGGGCCAGGGCGCTATAGTATTTCTAGGGTTGTTAGCATTTTAAATCTAAAAAAAAAAAAGGGAAAAAATATTGAAAGTATTTTAAATTATTAAATCCATGCATGGTAAAATTAATGTTAACATTATGTAAATTTTGGGGATTGTACTGGTATATTAAGTCCATTTGTTTTCGATTATGTTTAGTTTGATTAGTCTCTAATTTAGTGCTGGAGAGCCGTGGATCCTTTAGTAGGACCACGACTTTAAGGGGGGGGGTGTGACGCCCACGTCTGTCACTAGATGGGGTGGTAGAGGGGTGTGTACCTGTGCATTGCCTGTTAACCTCCTTCCCCATTCAGGTGAGCCTGGGTGGAGTTTCTACAATGGTGATTGGGAGTCTCCTGGGCCCGGTGCCTCCCACAGCCTATAATTGGCCAGCCCAGAGTCTTACCAGATGAGAGAGAGAGAGAGAGAGAGAGAGAGAGCTTCAGAGAGGCAGACAGGCCTCCACTCCCCTGCCTGTGCTTCATGCTTTTTGTTTGTTATATTCTTTCCATCCAACACACACCTCACCATGTCTCACACATCATACATTGCACACACCACTGATATACTGACTTTACACACTCATAGGATCCGTTGCCTTATGTTTTGTTGATCTTCAGTTCATTCATTGATTTAGTTATTGTTTGTAGGCCTAATTTAAAATAAATTGTTAAAATCTTTCAAGTCTCTTGCCTCC
>CM076967.1:34765180-34844097 GCA_039105355.1 Benthosema pterotum | reverse complement strand
CATTTTTTCGAAAGTCCTCAAAAATCCTCAAAACGATAAAAAAACGGCATGCTGTGCAAGACCATGAGGCTATAGCTTGCGTTTTTGCCAGTTTGTCATTTTTTGTCATTTTTTTTTTTCGAAAATCCTCAAAACGATGAAAAAACGTAAGGCTATAGCCTTACGTTTTTTTTCTCGAAATTTCAACATTTTTCTGAAAATCCCTCAAAAATCCTCAAAACGATGAAAAAACGCATGCTGTGCAAGACCGTGAGGCTATAGCCTTGCGTTTTTGCCAGTTTTGTCATTTTTTGTCATTTTTCGAAAATCCTCAAAACGATGAAAAACGGCATGCTGTGCAAGACCGTGAGGCTATAGCCTTGCATTTTTGCCAGTTTTGTCATTTTTTGTCATTTTTCGAAAATCCTCAAAACGATGAAAAAACGTAAGGCTATTAGCCTTACGTTGTTTTCTCAAAATTTCAACATTTTTTGAAAATCCTCAAAAATCCTCAAAATGATGAAAAACAGCATGCTGTGCAAAACCGTGAGGCTATAGCCTTGCGTTTTTGCCAGTTTTGTCATTTTTTGTCATTTTTCGAAAATCCTCAAAACGATGAAAAACTAAGGCTATAGCCTTACGTTTTTTTTCTCGAAATTTCAACATTTTTTTGAAATCCTCAAAAATCCTCAAAACGATGAAAAACGGCATGCTGTGCAAGACCGTGAGGCTATAGCCTTGCATTTTTGCCAGTTTTGTCATTTTTTGTCATTTTTCGAAAATCCTCAAAACGATGAAAAAACGTAAGGCTATAGCCTTACGTTTTTTTTCTCGAAATTTCGACATTTTTTTGAAAATCCTCAAAAATCCTCAAAACGATGAAAAACGGCATGCTGTGCAAGACCGTGAGGCTATAGCCTTGCGTTTTTGCCAGTTTTGTCATTTTTTGTCATTTTTCGAAAATCCTCAAAGATGAAAAAACGGCATCTGTGCAAGACCGTGAGGCTAGCCTTGCATTTTGCCAGTTTTGTCATTTTTTGTTTTTGTCATCTTTCGAAAATCCTCAAGACGATGAAAAACGTAAAGGCTATAGCCTTACGTTTTTTTTCTCGAAATTTCGACATTTTTTTGAAAATCCTCAAAAATCCTCAAAACGATGAAAAACAGCATGCTGTGCAAGAACATGAGGCTATAGCCTTGCGTTTTTGCCAGTTTTGTCATTTTTTGTCATTTTTCGAAAATCCTCAAAACGATGAAAAAACGTAAGGCTATAGCCTTACGTTTTTTTTCTCTCGAAATTTCAACATTTTTTTGAAAATCCTCAAAAATCCTCAAAACGATGAAAAACGGCATGCTGTGCAAGACCGTGAGGCTATAGCCTTGCGTTTTTGCCAGTTTTGTCATTTTTTGTCATTTTTCAAAAATCCTCAAAACGATGAAAAAACGTAAGGCTATAGCCTTACGTTTTTTTTCCTCAAAATTTCGACATTTTTTCGAAAGTCCTCAAAAATCCTCAAAACGATAAAAAACGGCATGCTGTGCAAGACCATGAGGCTATAGCCTTGCGTTTTTGCCAGTTTTGTCATTTTTTGTCATTTTTCGAAAATCCTCAAAACGATGAAAAAACGTAAGGCTATAGCCTTACGTTTTTTTTCTCGAAATTTCAACATTTTTTTGAAAATCCTCAAAAATCCTCAAAACGATGAAAAACGGCATGCTGTGCAAGACCGTGAGGCTATAGCCTTGCATTTTTGCCAGTTTTGTCATTTTTTGTCATTTTTCGAAAATCCTCAAAACGATGAAAAAACGTAAGGCTATAGCCTTACGTTTTTTTCTCGAAATTTCGACATTTTTTTGAAAATCCTCAAAAATCCTCAAAACGATGAAAAACAGCATGCTGTGCAAAACCGTAAGGCTATAGCCTTGCGTTTTTGCCAGTTTTGTCATTTTTTGTCATTTTTCGTCATTTTTTGAAAATCCTCAAAACGATGAAAAAACGTAAGGCTATAGCCTTACGTTTTTTTTCTGGAAATTTCGACATTTTTTTGAAAATCCTCAAAAATCCTCAAAACGATGAAAAACAGCATGCTGTGCAAGACCGTGAGGCTATAGGCTTGCGTTTTTGCCAGTTTTGTCATTTTTTGTCATTTTTCAAAAATCCTCAAAACGATGAAAAAACGTAAGGCTATAGCCTTACGTTTTTTTTTTTCTCAAAATTTCGACATTTTTTCAAAGTCCTCAAAAATCCTCAAAACGATGAAAAACGGCATGCTGTGCAAGACCATGAGGCTATAGCCTTGCGTTTTTGCCAGTTTGTCATTTTTGGTCATTTTTTCGACGTAAGAGGCTATAGCCTTACGTTTTTTTCTCAAAATTTCAACAGTTTTTTTGAAAATCCTCAAAAATCCTCAAACACAAAAACGGCATGCTGTGCAAGACCGTGAGGCTATATAGCCTTGCTTTTTTGCCAGTTTTGTCATTTTTTGTCATTTTTCGAAAATCCTCAAAACGATGAAAAAACGTAAGGCTATAGCCTTACGTTTTTTTTTCTCGAAATTTCAACATTTTTTCGAAAATCCTCAAAAATCCTCAAAACGATGAAAAACGGCATGCTGTGCAAGACCGAGAGGCTATAGCCTTGCGTTTTTGCCAGTTTTGTCATTTTTTGTCATTTTTCGAAAATCCTCAAAACGATGAAAAACGGCATGCTGTGCAAGACCGTGAGGCTATAGCCTTGCGTTTTTGCCAGTTTTGTCATTTTTTGTCATTTTTCGAAATCCTCAAAACGATGAAAAAACGTAAGGCTATAGCCTTACTTTTTTTTTTCTCAAAATTTCGACATTTTTTCGAAAATCCTCAAAAATCCTCAAAACGATGAAAAACGGCATGCTGTGCAAGACCGTAAGGCTATAGCCTTGCGTTTTTGCCAGTCTTGTCATTTTTTGTCATTTTTCGAAAATCCTCAAAACGATGAAAAAACGTAAGGCTATAGCCTTACGTTTTTTTTCTCGAAATTTCAACATTTTTTTGAAAATCCTCAAAAATCCTCAAAACGATGAAAAACAGCATGCTGTGCAAGACCGTGAGGCTATAGCCTTGCGTTTTTGCCAGTTTTGTCTTTTTTTGTCATTTTTCGAAAATCCTCAAAACGATGAAAAAACGTAAGGCTATAGCCTTACGTTTTTTTCTCTCGAAATTTCGACATTTTTTTGAAAATCCTCAAAAATCCTCAAAACGATGAAAAACAGCATGCTGTGCAAAACCGTAAGGCTATAGCCTTGCGTTTTTGCCAGTTTTGTCATTTTTTGTCATTTTTTTCGAAAATCCTCAAAACGATGAAAAAACGTAAGGCTATAGCCTTACGTTTTTTTTTCTCGAAATTTCGACATTTTTTTGAAAATCCTCGAAAATCTTCAAAACAATGAAAAACAGCATGCTGTGCAAGACCGTGAGGCTATAGCCTTGCGTTTTTGTCAGTTTTGTCATTTTTTGTCATTTTTCGAAAATCCTCAAAACGATGAAAAAACGTAAGGCTATAGCCTTACGTTTTTTTCTCGAAATTTCGACATTTTTTCGAAAATCCTCAAAAATCCTCAAAACGATGAAAAAGGGCATGCTGTGCAAGACTGTAAGGCTATGGCCTTGCGTTTTTGCCGGTTTTGACTTTTTTTGGGTCATTTTTCGAATATCCTCAAAACGATGAAAAAACGTAAGGCTATAGCCTTACGTTTTTTTCTCGAAATTTCGACATTTTTTGAAAATCCTCAAAAATCCTCAAAACGATGAAAAATGGCATGCTGTGCAAGACCGTGAGGCTATAGCCTTGCGTTTTTGCCAGTTTTGTCATTTTTTGTCATTTTTCGAAAATCCTCAAAACGATGAAAAAACGTAAGGCTATAGCCTTAAGTTTTTTTCTGGAAATTTCTACATTTTTTCGAAAATCCTCGAAAATCCTCAAAACGATGAAAAACAGCATGCTGTGAAAGACCATGAGGCTATAAGCTTGCATTTTTTGCCAGTTTTGTCATTTTTTGTCATTTTTTGAAAATCCTCAAAACGATGAAAAAACGTAAGGCTATAGCCTTACGTTTTTTTTCTCGAAATTTCGACATTTTTTCGAAAATCCTCAAAAATCCTCAAAACGATGAAAAACGGCATGCTGTGCAAGACCGTAAGGCTATAGCCTTGCATTTTTCCAGGTTTCGTCATATTTTGTCATTTTTCGAAAATCCTCAAACATGAAAAAACGTAAGGCTATAGCCTTGCGTTTTTTTGAAATTTTGACATTTTTTGAAAATCCTCAAAATCTCAAATGATGAAAAAACGCATGCTGTGCAAAACCGTGAGCCGTAAGGCTATAGCCTTGCGTTTTTCTAGGTTTCGTCATTATTTGTCATTTTTTGTCATTTTTTGAAAATCCTCAAAACGGTGGAAAAAACGTAAGGCTATAGCCTTGCGTTTTTTCGAAATTTCGACATTTTTCGAAAATCCTGAAAAATCCTCAAAATGATGAAAAACGGCATGCTGTGCAAGACCGTAAGGCTATAGCCTTGCGTTTTTCCAGGTTTCGTCATTTTTTGTCATTTTTCGAAAATCCTCAAAACGATGAAAAAATGTAAGGCTATAGCCTTGCGTTTTTTCGAAATTTCGACATTTTTTGAAAATCCTCAAAAATCCTCAAAATGACAAAAAATGGCATGCTGTGCTAGACCGTAAGGCTATAGCCTTGCGTTTTTCCAGGTTTCGTCATTTTTGTCATTTTTCGAAAAATCCTCAAAACGATGAAAAAATGTAAGGCTATAGCCTTGCGTTTTTTCGAAATTTCGACACTTTTCGAAAATCCTAAAAATCCTCAAAATGATGAAAAACGGCATGCTGTGCAAGACCGTAAGGCTATAGCCTTGCGTTTTTCCAGGTTTCAACATTTTTTGTCATTTTTCGAAAATCCTCAAAACGATGAAAAAACCTAAGGCTATAGCCTTGCGTTTTTTTGAAATTTCAACATTTTTCCGAAATCCTCAGAAATCCTCAAAATGATGAAAAACGGCATGCTGTGCAAGACCGTAAGGCTATATCCTTTCGTTTTTCCAGGTTTGTCATTTTTTGTCATTTTTCGGAAATCCTCAAAACGGTGAAAAAACGTAAGGCTATAGCCTTGCGTTTTTTCGACATTTCGACATTTTTCGAAAATCCTCAAAAATCCTCGAAATGATGAAAAACGGCATGCTGTGCAAGACCGTAAGGCTATAGCCTTGCGCTTTTCAACGTTTCGCCATTTTTTGTTATTTTTCGAAAATCCTCAAAACGATGAAAAAATGTAAGGCTATAGCCTTGCGTTTTTTGGAAATTTCAACATTCTTCGAAAATCCTCAAAAATCCTCAAAATGATGAAAAACGGCATGCTGCGACCGTAAGGCTATATCCCTGCGTTTTTTCCAGGTCTTTCGTCATTTTTCGAAAATCCTCAAAACGATGAAAGAACGTAAGGCTATAGCTTTGCGTTTTTTTCGAAATTTCGACATTTTTTGAAAATCCTCAAAAATCCTCAAAATGATGAAAAACGGCATGCTGTGCAAGACCATAAGGCTATAGCCTTGCGTTTTCCCAGGTTTCGGCATTTTTTGTCATTTTTCGAAAACTCTCAAAATGATGAAAAAACGTAAGGCTATAGCCTTGCATTTTTTCGAAATTTCGACATTTTTTGAAAATCCTCAAAAACCTCAAAATGATGAAAAACGGCATGCTGTGCAAGACCGTAAGCCGTAAGGGTATAGCCTTGCGTTTTTCTAGGTTTCGTCATTTTTTGTCATTTTTCGGAAATCCTCAAAACGTTAAAAACGTCAGCTATAAACTTGCGTTTTTTCGTAATTTCGACATTTTCGAAAAATCCTAAAAATCCTCAAAATGATGAAAAATGGCATGCTGTGCAAGACCATAAGGCTATATCCTTGCGTTTTCCCAGGTTTCGTCATTTTTTGTCATTTTTCGAAAATCCTCAAAACGATTAAAAAACGTAAGGCTATAGCCTTACGTTTTTTCGAAATTTCGACATTTTTTGAAAATCCTCAAAAATCCTCAAAATGATGAAAAACGGCATGCTGTGCAAGACCGTAAGGCTATAGCCTTGCATTTTTCCAGGTTTCGTCATATTTTGTCATTTTTCGAAAATCCTCAAAACGATGAAAAAACGTAAGGCTATAGCCTTGCGTTTTTTTGAAATTTTGACATTTTTTGAAAATCCTCAAAAATCCTCAAAATGATGAAAAACGGCATGCTGTGCAAGACCGTGAGCCGTAAGGCTATAGCCTTGCGTTTTTCTAGGTTTCGTCATTATTTGTCATTTTTTGTCATTTTTTGAAAATCCTCAAAACGGTGAAAAAACGTAAGGCTATAGCCTTGCGTTTTTTCGAAATTTCGACATTTTTCGAAAATCCTCAAAAATCCTCAAAATGATGAAAAACGGCATGCTGTGCAAGACCGTAAGGCTATAGCCTTGCGTTTTTCCAGGTTTCGTCATTTTTTGTCATTTTTCGAAAATCCTCAAAACGATGAAAAAATGTAAGGCTATAGCCTTGCGTTTTTTCGAAATTTCGACACTTTTCGAAAATCCTAAAAATCCTCAAAATGATGAAAAACGGCATGCTGTGCAAGACCGTAAGGCTATAGCCTTGCGTTTTTCCAGGTTTCAACATTTTTTGTCATTTTTCGAAAATCCTCAAAACGAGAAAAAACCTAAGGCTATAGCCTTGCGTTTTTTTGAAATTCAACAACATTTTTCTGAATCCTCAGAAATCCTCAAAATGATGAAAAACGGCATGCTGTGCAAGACCGTAAGGCTATAGCCTTGCGTTTTTCAGGTTTCGCATGTCATTTTTTGTCATTTTTTGAAAATCCTCAAAACGATGAAAAAAATGTAAGGCTATAGCCTTGCGTTTTTTCGAAATTTAGACATTTTTATAAAATCCTCAAAAATCCTCAAAATGACGAAAAATGGCATGCTGTCTAGACCGTAAGGCCTTGCGTTTTCCAGGTTTCGTCATTTTTGGTCTTTTTTCGAAAAAATCTCAAAACGATGAAAAAATGTAAGGCTATAGCCTTGCGTTTTTTCGAAATTTCGACACTTTTCGAAAATCCTAAAAATCCTCAAATGATGAAAAACGGCATGCTGTGCAAGACCGTAAGGCTATAGCCTTGCGTTTTTCCAGGTTTCAACATTTTTTGTCATTTTCGAAAATCCTCAAAACGATGAAAAAACCTAAGGCTATAGCCTTGCGTTTTTTTAAATTTCAACATTTTTCCGAAATCCTCAGAAATTCCAAAATGATGAAAAACGGCATGCTGTGCAAGACCGTAAGGCTATAGCCTTGCTTTTTTCCAGGTTTTGTCATTTTTTGGGGTTGGGTACCTCTGCAGTAGACCACAAGCCAGGCTGGTTGTCAGTGTATTTTATAACTAATGAAAACTATACACTACATAATATACATGCTTGCCACTACATACTTTGGACATACAAGTTTTCCAGCCAACAGCAACAATACACTGTGCTGTATAATACGAATTGTCTCATGTGCTATAAAATCTGACACGTCATGCTCTGGTATATGTTTAGCTGATTACCTTTGTTTTGTCTGAAGGCTAAATGACCTTGATTGTAATGTAAGTTAGAGATCATATTTCATCAAGCAAACTCGAAGTGAAGAAGTCATTGACAAACTAACACTTGGCCAAAATTAATGCAATCACACACACACACACACACACACACACACACACACAACACACACACAACACACACACACACACACACACACACACACACACACACACACCACACACACACACACACACACACACACCCCAAAGCACACATACAACACACTAAAGATGTTTTTGAAGATTCTTTGGCTGACCTTCCCTACAAAAAAGCTGTTTATCTTTAATGTTAGCAAACGAAACCATTCGTGTTTGCTTGAATTATCCCTGATGGGAGCCAGATATACCAAATTAGAAGCCAGAAAAACGTTCTCATTCTAAGTTGAAATAACATATTAGATAATGTTCCTTTGTTTTGCTTCTTCCGTGTCCATGTGTGCAAAGATAATAATCATAATAGTGATATTTCATAAACCTGTCAAAGCAAACAAAGAGCCAAACAAATTAACATCGCTCACAATTACTGTTATTACCTTGATGGTTTCCTTCCAGTGGTCAAGTTGACGAGAGGAAACTCAATTTGTTATGTTTGAATACTTGCATTGGCAAATTCCAAAGATACCAAAACATTAGGTTCAGGTGCACACAGTTCTGTTCTGGGTTTAGGGTTACACATGGAGAATGAACCAAGACAGCACAGAAACAAAACGTATGCTGTTGCTGCTGTCACTCACCTCTTTTGAAGTAACTTTAAAAGCCTGAGTGACTGGAGCACATCTTGTTACCGTGCAAAAACATGTTTTGTATGCAAACTGAAATGTCATTTTAAAAGCTCAACGTTTGTAAATTAGATTTATTTAATGGAGAGGGCACTTATCCTGGTAACCGAAAACAAAGTGAAGCGAAAAAGATGCAGGACCTGAAAGAAAGCGATTTAAAAGAGAATTTAGATGAGTCCAAAAACCTGTCAGTTTTGGTTGGGTTATGAAAAACAGGGAAAGCCCCAGAAATGTTGCCCTGTTAAGTGAGGAAAAAAGAAGTGAAGGGTCCTGGCATATGGTATGTAGGCAGTATTGGCTGCAGTTTGCTGGGATAGAGTTTCCCAGTTAGCATCAATTAGGCAGTCACACTAAGGACCCATCAGACTCAGCTAACAACTTCAGGGCTTAATTACACTTAAATAAGGTATTATGTTTCTGATATTTGCAATCACAGTCATGCCATGATGTCAAAGCAATAAAGTCCCTTCAACTTATACTTGGGCTTACCTTATGAAAATATTAATACTAATGCCCCAAGTAATTTTCTTTGTTTTTGCATGTTTTGTTGTAATTTTTTTTTAACAATAAGATACTGTTTGATTTTTGCTATGGAAACCACAATATAAATAAATCATGTTAAGGGTCAACGTTAGTGCATTTATCGCATGGTATTATGCTGCCAATCAAACTGAGAAGTAAAAAAAAATGATATACTTCCAGAGATACTGAATTAATGCTAAATATCTTTTTAGGAAAGCAAGCATTTGAAGGCAGGAGGAGACAGAGACTCTTTCTGTCTGGAATGAGAGGTTTAGTTAATTTGTCCTTGACTTACGGACATGGAACATATTAAAGATGTTATTGCATATGCATAGCCAATGTGGCTATCAGTAAACTGGAGAAATACAATATAGAATTATATACATATCTGGATATCTCCCCCCTTTCTTAGCTTGACGTCATTGATTAACCTGATCTCACAGCTGATTGTATACAATTATGAGAAGAACAAGAAAAAGTTTACTTACATATTGCACAGATCAAATTTGGTCCATGTGGACTCAAACGGGCAGTGTTTTGACATTAAACTATGCCAAACCTTAATCATAATCAAACAAATTTTGCCTAACCTCAGTTAAAATCAGTGAATTAAAGTTAAACTAAGCCTTTAACTCTCCAAAAAACAAGTCTAACCGCAACCAACAGTGATGGTGAATCCGTAATGAAACAGTGGAAAGTTGAGTCCATGTGGTTTGCATCGTTCACATTTTGATTTATACAGCATGTGCTAAACTTTGTAATGATGCTCATGTATTGTCAAAACGTTTTGAAACATTTATTATACACATTTGAGGGATTGTGCTTTTTGTGGGTATATACAGTACGAACAGATTGCATTGATTGTATGAATAGCAACCCGCGGTGGGATAAACTGAAGGTCACTGAAGATGTTATCACTATACAATGAATGTAAAAAAAAAAAAAAAAAAAGAAAAGAAAAAACTCTGATGATGTTCATCTCACACATGCACTCTTGTTTATTAGCCTCTGGTTTGTTTAGATGTGACACAGAAAACCACAACAGAAAACACATCTTTGTAGGTTCTAACACCATAATGTGGAAAACTGATTCAACTGTGGTATGGTGAAAAAATAACTTGATGTTGACGTTCATTTAAGGCAGAATTCTTGTTTATTAACCTGTGGTTCCCTAGAATCTCTCCATGTGTCTTTGTTATTTTGGAAACTATCTTAGCATAGTTGGGTAATATTCCTTTGTCGGAATTCATTGTTCTCCATAATCCTCTTCCCAGGACTATAACCGCTATAAATATATTCAACCTTATTTTAGAATCGGATTGTTTGTCTGTTGTGAACAAAAACAAACAAACAAAAAAATAAAAAGGCTCACACTGGCACAAATGCAAGACAGTTCTCCATGAATTTGTAATTATACTTAGAACACACACATGCACTCCGTCATGCTCCTCCAGTCCCTTATACATGGTTAGTCTATAAACTTCTGAGATTAGCTGCACGGGTATATGTCAAACAAAGGAGAACAGATCTAAGATTTCTGAGACATTGTTTACTCTCAGTGAAGGTGACATGGGGTGATCGTTATGGTCTAAATACTCTATGTCCTCAAACAGCATGCTCCGCACAGACAGACAGGCCTGGCTGTATCTTTCTGAGTATATCCAGGCAAGAACAGCCTATTTGCAGCCATAAACCCCAATAATCCTCATTGATTCCTGCTCATTGACCCGGACAAGAATTCCTAGTCTTGTAGTGCAACGTTGCTCATACAAATTATCAAGGAAAAGAAGAGGGAATGTGTGCCGCATAGTGAGCGGCAAATGATGGCATGCAATTTTTTTTTTCAGACTCACACACTTTACTCACTAAAAGCCCCAGTGTTCATTTATGAACTTTAAACTCTGAGATCACACAAGGGTTACCAAATGTTCTCCTATCCATTTGGTCATGTGCACTCTCAAGAGTTAAATCAAAGCAGAGGATTTCGCTGTGCGTACATGTATACAGCTCTGGATGTACCTATTCCTGATGGCTCGGGGGCTCAGTTTTGACAAAGGGATGTGGTTTCAGCCCCCCACACACAGAGGTTAATTCCTCTAAACCTCTACATGTGTCAGTGATTGTGGTTTTAACTGGGTGATGGCCTGCTCTGCTCTGAACAAGTACTCAGCAATGTCGCCGTTTGCCATAGCCATGCCAGTGGGAATTCTCAGCATGCCAAGGGTATTCTTCAGACCAGCTGCAATGGAAACGTAAGGGCACTTATCTGACTATAAATGCACCATGTCTCTGTCTGTCTGTAAGGTCGTAATCCACGTAACTTGAGAACCGTTCGCCCTATCGGCTTCAAATGTGACACACTCATTCCACAGGGTGTGCCCACACTTGAGTCTGTTATGTAGGATACACCATTGTCCAGAAACACCAAAAATGGCCCCGCTACCTCAGCCAATTGATTGCCATCGTAAAATGGTTACAGTCCACTTTTCATGGTCAGTTGCACTCTTCAGACACAGGCAGACACAGCGATCTCCTTATGGAGTATGTGCATAAAGGGTTGTTCAAAGGGGTGCTATCTATGCCAGTGGGTATAGGATATTATTAGGTCCACAAGGTGGACCATTCCCAAGTAGGCCAGTGCCCGACAGGCACAGGTCTAGTTAAATGGTAAATGGTGCATTTACAGTATATAGCGCCTTTATCCAAGGTGCTTTACATAGATTGTGGATCACACAACACGACAATGTCAGCGGAAACCATGCAAGGTACCGTTCGGTCTTGCTCAGGAACACATTGGTACTAACTCTGGGGGAGTGTGTAGGTTCATCTTGTGGTTACCTTCTAGCCACCGATAGTTTACATGAAGCTAAACGGGACATGGAGCACCGCGTTATTCAGCACAGCATGGATGGACTCATGTTCAAGTTATTCCACACACGCCAGTCCCAGCTGACCACGATTCTCCCCGTTTCACCCATCACTCAAAATGATCGGTCCACTGTCCATCCAGGCATCCACACACCTGTCGTCGCATGGATCATGTGCCCATCTGTCCATATCTCCATCCACTCATCCACCCAACATGTGTCTCCCCGGATGACCCTTTGACTTTTATGCCAGTGGTGCTGAGATTTACATCCTGTTTTTGTTGTCGTAATGAGGCAGATTACTCATCCATGTCCAATGGGGTAAAATGGAACACATGTGTACATTCTCCCGTGTCTCCTCCTATCACTGTGAGGAGTTTATGGAAGTCATTTTTATGAAACAGGTGCATCCATTACAGTTATACCACTGGTGGTTAGAAGTCCGGTTTGGAGTTTGCACTGTGCACTACGGGCTGTGCTCTGTAAATGATGGGGAAGATGAAAGCTCTTCGCTTTGTCTGCATGTGCATGCTGTATGCACGCCCACTCGCCCGCATGTGTGTGTGTGTGTGTGTGTGTGTGTGTGTGTGTGTGTGTGTGTGTGTGTGTGTGTGTGCGTGTGTGTGTGTGTGTGTGTGTGTGTGTGTGTGTGTGTGTGTGTGTGTGAGTGTGAGTGTGAGTGTGGGGGAGAGAGATCTGTGTTATTAAATGCTGGATGCGCCTGGCCTGCATGCATGTTCATGTCCTTATGATCATATGAAACTGTAAGTACATTTGTTAGTAATTTATAAACACATACAGTAGGGTAGATGTGGTGATTTCATTGGTTTTGTACGCACTAATGGAATATCAAGATGCAACACAGACTAATTTGTGGGCACTAAACAAAACCACAAATGTAGGTATACTATTATGGGCTATTTAAATACAGTAGCAGCTACAGTAAGTCCAGGGATTCATGGCTGGTCAAGGCACAATTGTTTCGTCCTATACGCAGCTTTGTCTGTTTGTGTGTACTCTGTAGCGATGATTTGATTGGCTGATTAACGCATAGCAATGAGCAATGTAGCGTATGCATGTGTGTATGTGTGAATTGAATGCTGTCATCAACTTTTGCATCTGTTGTCGTAGCCTATGGCATATGGAACATTTTAAGTAGTTTAACTACTTGAAATACAAAACAAATGGTAAGTTATAAACAATATGGTTAATGTGGGCAATCTCAAGGTAAAGGTGCAAACAGTTAGAAGTATACTGGCAAAATATAACTAACATTTTGTACCACTGTGTGTGTGTGTGTGTGTGTGGGGGGGGGGGGGGGGGGGGCTTGGGGGGGTGCGTGCGTGCGTGCGTGTATGTGCGTGTGCGATAGTGTCAAGAGAGGACAGTACTGGCAAATAACTGATAGAGCGAAACGGAAGCACAGAAACCAACCAGAATCAGAGAGAGAAAGAAGATGAAACCATATCAAAAAGGGTAATTACTGTGTGAGAGAGAAACCAGACAGCCTCTTAGAAAACAGAACGCCACCATCATCCGACCATAACTGGTCAGCAGAAAGTCCAAGAAAAACTGTTCAACACATGGCCATAGCCTAATCAGAAAACAGAACAAACTGGTGTGTTTCGCTTGGTGTTTTTGAGCAAAGAAGTCACAGAGAAGCAGATACTCCTGCTGGCAGTGCTTAGAAGGGATCTGTCCCGCTGAATTTCCTGCTGGTGAAGTAGAAGCTGTAGATATGGTTACGCAGGAGAAGGCTGAAGGGACTACACACCAATTAGACTAAGCTGCCGTTGGCCTTGATAGCCTTCAATAGGACAGGCAGATGGAAATGATATGTGCATGTGTGCATGCCTAAACATCAGTGTGTGTGTGTGTGTGTGTGTGTGTGTGTGTGTGTGTGTGTGTGTGTGTGTGTGTGTGTGTGGTGTGTGTGTGTGTGTGTGTGTGTGTGTGTGTGTGTGTGTGTGTACGTGTGTGTGTGTGTGTACGTGTGCGTGCGTGCGTGCGCGTGTGCAAATGCATAATTGTGTGCGTGTGTGAGAGAGAAACATGCATGCATGTGTGGGCATACATGCGTACGCACACTTCAGTAGTTGAGAACATACGGGTGTCTGTCTGCATGTATTCAACAAACTTGATCCTAGACATTGCCACAGTTTTCCAAACATTCCAAAGGCACATGTCCTGAGAAATCTAATCAAATGCAAAGATGTGTTATGGTACAGTGTATGGCTCACAAGCCACAGAAAAAAATAAAAAAATAAAAAAAAAATCTAACCACTCGCTGAGGCAGTGTTTAGTATAGTTTAGTGTGTGTGTGTGTGTGTGTGTGTGTGTGTGTGTGTGTGTGTGTGTGTGTGTGTGTGTGTGTGTGTGTGTGTGTGTGTGTGTGTGTGTGTGTGTGTGTGTGTGTGTGTGTGTGTGTGTGTGTGTGCGTGTGTGTGTGTGTGTGAGAGAGAGAGAGAAAGAGAAAGAGAAAGACAGTAACTAAATTGTATTTAACTTTTTATGTTTATGTCCTTGGTCTTGGGGTGCCAATGTATACAACAAAAACAGGTGAGACGCAGTTTACAAAAATAAAGTGAATTTATGAATTAATCAAAAGGAATACAGGATAAATACAGCATAAAGGAATACAGGAATAAGGAATACAGCATAAATAAACATATGAGGTGTGGAAATCAGTAATCACACACAAGGGATGTGTGTGGATGCATGATGCATCATGCATGTATTAACCACAATGTTGTAAGGAGTGCATGAGAACAAAAGAGAACTGAAGAAGGACTGGGGAAGCAGGGTTTTATAGGGTGTCGACACATGGGCCCAGGTGTGAGCTGATCATTAGCCCTGCTCCACAATCCTATTGGACAGGATAACACCAATGATTAGGGCAAGAAGAGTAAGTAAGTGAAGTGCAGTAGGCCTACTACATAATATCCAATAAACTACTATATAGGGAAACATCACACTTTCCAGATAATCACTAAATTCATCTGACAATACTGTTTATTATTTATTCTATTTGACATGTATGCTGTGAATTAGATGCATGTTTTTTATTGAAAAAAGATTATATACAGCATTTGTTACAAACTTATGATATGGATTTTATAGAAACAAACAAAACGTTAAAGAAAACCTGATCCTCCCACCCATGCTGCTCAGCGACACCACTGTTATGGTGAAGAAACGGAAAACAAGGGTGCAAGATTTCAACCCACCAAAACCATTTCCAAATGTTTTTATTTAATTATAAAACATTTCAAATTGTATCGGGGAAAAAAAATCAGATCTACAAACTCAGAGAGTCTGATTTCCACTATTAGTGAATATGGTTTAAGTGGTAATGGTAACAGCATGGCTTTGTGGCACTAACTTCACACTCAGTATCTCATTAAAGCCAAATTCACAGCGCTTTAATCTTAACGACACACAGGAACCGCTTGGCCGGGTGATTCAACCAGAAGGAAATGAGCTGGACGTAAGAGTAAGACAACATATTATTTCTTAGTTTGCTCAGACTGTTCGTCTTTGAGCCACAAGCCGCTCAAGTCTGTCTGAAAGTCTGTCTGAAAAGAAAAAGAAGGAAGTGCATCAGACTTGTTGCAAAGACACACAAACATCCTGATGGCCTCATCATGGTGTGAAATGTAGTGTTGGTCAGGGCTACATTAGGGAGGAGATGAGTGAGGGGGCTGAACCTCTTAAATGCTATTTAATCACCTGCAGCGGCAGCAGTAACCGCGCCGTCCAGCACTTACACTCCCCCCTCGCTCTTTATCTCATCGTAATAATTGAAAGGAAGGGTGATGGATGAGTTTAATAACTGGAGAGAACAAGAGCACTTAAGCGGCCCATCAATCTCGACCCACCAGAGGTGAAAAAAGAGGAGAGCCCCCTCCAAAATCTGTGGGATTTGGCCGCGCCTTTGAGAGAGCTTTTCCAAGATACAGTACGTGGAGACAAATTGAGTTTTTTTTTTTCTTTTCTTTTCTTTTTGACAATGTAGAAAGAGAAAGGAAAGAGGGAGAAGGCGGGGACAAAAAGTACAGAAACTGAAAAAAGGGAAATGAAGGTGACAGTGAGAGGAAGGAATAAGAGATGCAAGCTTTAAGGTGAGAGGTTGCTAGGTTTCCTGGGGAGCACATGGGGATACGCCCATGGGTCCATTTACTGCTACCCTGAGTTCAGGGTTAGAGACGGGGAAACGTGGGGACGCGCATGAGACACAAAAAGTAGAGGGTTGGAACGAAGGAGAGGAGAGAGAAGCGCTGCGAGGTGCACTGAAGATGATTAAAAGTTACCAAAGAGTTGCTGGAGGAGGCAGCCTGGTGCTCTGAGGTGATGACTGGAGAATGCAGCTGAGAGAGGCTGCTTGCATGGGAGGGAATCTGCCGCCGTCATTTGCAAGCATGTCAACAGCTCAAAAAAAAGAGCAGTCACATGAAATGCAAACTTAAAAAAGGGGGAAGAAGATGACTAGGTAGAATAGTTTAATATGATCAATGAATGTGTGTGGCAATTATATATTTCCTTTTATGAATTTCTTAAGATTGTACATTTTTCCATTGGAGCTTTGGAGTGGTGGAATTAATATCACACACACACACACGAGAGAGAGAGAGAGAGAGAGAGAGGGGGAGAGAGAGAGAGAGAGAGAGAGAGAGAGAGAGAGAGAGAGAGAGAGAGAGAGAGAGAGAGAGAGAGAGAGAGAGAGAGAGAGAGAGATTAATTTAATTTCCTACCTGTGTGGTCAGATCCACATCTTCCGTGAGGAAATCAAATTTATCCATTTCTTTTGTTTGGGAAAAGTATAGTTTGAAATCGGAAAGGTTGTTGGTACTTTATGACTTTATTGTTTAACAACACGCAAAGTGTGGAGTTGTGGTGTGTGTGTGTGGGGGGGGGGGGGTTGGACTGCAAACTAGGAGCAAGAGAACAGAGGGAGAGAACACCTGCTTGCAATTTCACACGAAACAAAAAAAAGAAAGGAAAGAAAGGAAAAAAAAAAACAGTCTACAATCCAGGCTTGGCCGGCTGGCTGGCATAGGACCTCGGCATCATTTTTCAGATCTATCCGATATTAAGACTATGTAAACGCCAACCTCTCTGGAGGCTGGGCCATGTGTTGACATTTTTGACACATGGCCAGAGGCCCGTATAGACAGTGCTAAACTTGAACTTGGAAATATGATCAATAACTTCACATTTTTCCTCACTCTTGCAAGTCCATCTTAGCCTGCATTCCACACCACACTATAGGACATACAGAACCTGGTTAAAGAAGGTGTGAGATAAGACAGGGAAGTTTAAGCCGTTGTTTTCTCAAGCCACGCAGCGTATGTGGGCCAGTTTGAAAAACATAAGCCAGAAAGGAAACTATAAAGCAAAATACAGCGTTCATTTACGTTTGCGTTCATGTAACTCACAACACTACAGAGACCTTACCGTGTAGCATGCTTTAAAGTTTAACCACCGTAACAGCGCTGGACGCATAGCAACATGATGTATAGTGTGGTGTACATTATACACCACCCTATACATCATGTTCCTATGCGTCAAGCTGATGGATCCGTTATTTTCGCTATATGATGAGACTATTACGCCATTCCCAGAATACGAATGCTAGGATTCCATGAGAATGCATGGCCCCACCGGGACATGCTAGATCTCAGTCAATCAGTCATGTACTCTGTACAGATATGTTTTGCTCTCATAATAGGTTCAATTGCCCTGCATGATTCTGCAAAGATATTTCTAGTTTTCCATAAAAGAGTGGTATAAATAATGCATACTGTGAAAACTGAAAGCGGTGTAGTCCGGCGTTTAACCCCTGACTCTAACTTCAACGCAGGCATATGTCACTTCATTCCAACATGCAATTACCCACGTTTCCTCTTGGTAATCTCTAAATTACTCCATCCTAAGATTTCACTAACTCTTCCTTCAAGCCACACATATTTTTTCAGCTGCTTATTTGTCCTCTTGAGACGGTGGAATGATTGTGTGTGTGTGTGTGTGTGTGTGTGTGTGTGTGTGTGTGTGTGTGTGTGTGTGTGTGTGTGTGTGTGTGTGTGTGTGTGGTGTGTGTGTGTGTGTGTGTGTGTGTGTGTGTGTGTGTGTGTGTGTGTGTGTGTCAGTCAGACGGTCAGTTGGACAGTCAGTCAGTCAGTCTGTCTGCTTGTTTCTCAGTCAGTCAGTCAGTTGGACAGTCAGTCAGTCAGTCTGTCTGCTTGTTTCTCAGTCAGTCAGTCAGTTGGACAGTCAGTCAGTCAGTCAGTCTGTCTGCTTGTTTCTCAGTCAGTCAGTCAGTTGGACAGTCAGTCAGTCAGTCTGTCTGCTTGTTTCTCAGTCAGTCAGTCAGTTGGACAGTCAGTCAGTCAGTCTGTCTGCTTGTTTCTCAGTCAGTCAGTCAGTCAGTCAGTCAGTCTGTCTGCTTGTTTCTCAGTCAGTCAGTCAGTCAGTCAGTCAGTCAGTCAGTCAGTCAGTCAGTCTCTCTGTTAGTCAGTCAGTCAGTCAGTCAGTCAGTCAGTCAGTCAGTCAGTCAGTCAGTCTGTCTGCTTGTTTCTCAGTCAGTCAGTCAGTCAGTCAGTCAGTCAGTTTGTTTCTCAGTCAGTCAGTCAGTCAGTCAGTCAGTCAGTCAGTCAGTCAGTCAGTCAGTCAGTCAGTCAGTCAGTCAGTCAGTCTGCTTGTTTCTCAGTCAGTCAGTCAGTCAGTCAGTCTGCTTGTTTCTCAGTCAGTCAGTCAGTCAGTCAGTCAGTCAGTCAGTCAGTCAGTCAGTCAGTCAGTCAGTCAGTCAGTCAGTCAGTCAGTCTCTCTGTTAGTCAGTCCGTCAGTCAGTCAGTCTGTATGTATGTCTGTCTGCCCTGTCAGCTTGTCTCTCTGTTAGTCAGTCTGCTTGTCAGTCAGTCAGTCAGTCCAGTCTGCTTGTCTCTGTGTTTGTGTGTGTATGTGAACAGAGAGGCTGCTTTAGATTTAAGAGGAGCTAAAGCAAACCACAGGGTCGGTGCTCGGGGTGTCTCTCCGTCTTCTCTGGCTGTGCGTGGACTCGCTGGCCGCTCCTAGAGTGAAGATATCAAAGGACAAGCACCATCTGGTTCTCTCAACCATCGCTGTCCTCTCCGTCTCTCACTCCACATGTAACAATAGGGAGATCCAGACCTTCCAGCTGCCTTGAGGACCTCATGCATGCAGGGGAGCTGTTGTTCATGTGACCTGACAATGGCAGAGGTGCGTCTGAGCTAGAATTTCTTCCTTGCAGAATGTCTGTGACACTCATCCAAAACAATGCATTTCCATTTGAGAATATCTGTTGTTTGTGTGTTGCATGTGTTCCGTGTGTGTGTGTGTGTGTGTGTGTGTGTGTGTGTGTGTGTGTGTGTGTGTGTGTGTGTGTGTGTGTGTGTGTGTGTGTGTGTGTGTGTGTGTGTGTGTGTGCGTGCATGCGTGCATGCGTGCATGCGTGCGTGCGCACACACATGACAGATCCTTTCAAAACAATAGGAAAGAAAAAAAGGCACAAACACATTTGCAATCACGTATATATGATGCAAGTAGCCCATGTACGTGCGTATGTAAATACAGGTCAAATGAAACACACACACCCACGTGCACGCACGCACGCACACACGCCGCACACGCACACACACACACGGACCTATACGCAAACACACACATCTACAATGCATATACACACAAACTAAACTGATCACATCTACACCTGGAAGCAGATCAACTCACACTGCAGGTAAAGTGTGGGCGTGTCTTTCAGTCTGACTGCACATAGTGTACATTTCTGCGGAGCGGGAGCGTGAGGCGGAGCAGAACCGCTGGCCGCCGTTATCTCGTCTGTTTAGCCTTTATTCCACCGATAACAACAACCCTCCACCACAATGTGCCCGATTGTGTACTTAAGATCCTGCAGGGTGACTGAGCAGCGCTACGCACACACACACACACACACACACACACACACACACACACACACACACACACACACACACACACACACACACACACACACACACACACACACACACACACACACACACACACACACACACACACACACACACACACACACACACACACACACACACACACACACTCAATTTCACTTCCCCAATGAACTCGATGACATTGTGGTTTTGGTATACAATGTGAGATGTTACTTTGGTTCTTGGGTCAGTTTGTAGGGTTGCCTCTTTCACCCGTTGTATTGGATATATACTGCATACCGTGGATGGCTTCCCATTCCCCTGTGAAGTTAATGATGTGTATCCACCTGTATTTGAACCCGGCTCTTCGTCATGGGAAACCAGACATCTATACTGCTCATCCACAGGACTCTCCTCTATTATGATATGGAGCTCGGAGTATGTGTATGCCTGGAGAGGCAAAAATCTACAAGATAGCAACAGGTCTTCAGGCAGGGCTACTCTGCTGCAGCTGAAGTCCAGCAGTTGAGAGCAAAAGAGAACTGCAGGGCGAACCAAAAACAAAGTGAGGGAGTAGATCGTCCATATCATTTCCAATCAACCACCGGGCGTGAATTATGGACTTTAGATGGGAGTAAAACTTTCTAAGAATATGGGGAGTCATGTACTGTGCAGTAATCACAACAATGTTCACTCAAAAGTATGTGTTTTTTTATCTAGATATTTGGGATGGGTCCAATTTGTGCATTAAAAATATTTCATGTTGAAAGTAAATTTGTAGTGTGATAAGCATGCTTGCTGTCCATCATATATGTCATACAGTATGTGTCCTATACAGTACTGTATATATCACCAAGTAGGAGTGTAATAAGAGTAATATCATATAAATTAAAAGACTTAAGCAAATTAACAAGTCAATGGGCTTGTTGGTTAATTTGAACTCAGTCTAGATTTAACAAGCATATACAATGTACTTCTAAATTCAGCCAGGCCTGTATGTGGTACACTGCTATGCAGAGATTTATCTGTTTTATCTGTAGTTTTCACCACAACACGTTCTCTGACAACAGTCACTGTGAAATGGTTCTCTCCGTTTCAGAGGGCGCTTATCAGCCAGACCACTTAACAGCATGGACCTGGGAACCACAGGCCCATAATTCTCTGTAAATCTCCGGGAGATAAAACTCTTGCGCGCTTCCCTTTGTGCAAAGGCAGACACCAGTACATAAGGAGAGATGAAAGGACATGCTTTCAACACCAAACGGAAACAAACAGACAGGCTGAAGAGCCAAAAGCATGCTTCCCACCCACTCCAACCCATCGCTCCTCTCCTCTGCCCTATATGCGCTCTTTCCCTCGGTCATAGGGGAGTCCTTCGAATCATCAGTCAAGCGTACATTGGCTTGATGCTGGGACGTTCACCGGAGGGTGCTCAAGTCTGGCCTTAAATGATCTAAAGGTACTTGTACCTACACTGTAAAATGTATTGAGACGATCAAGCACCCAGATACCATCACTTCTGTTCACAGAGTGTATGTAGCAAATGGCCTTTTTGTTGAAATTGTAACTCTTTGGAGTTGTAATTTACTATACCATCAATTACAGTACATTCATTTAGGAGATGTAAAAAGGGAAAATTGATCATTAGTGACATTTTCATGCGTGATATAGTAAATCAGTGTGGACTGTGTGGAATCCAGGCTAGTGAATGCATTGTTTAGATAAGTCAAAAGAAGTCCTTGGTCGGATGTCAGAGACAATGGAAGTTTTAATTTCAACCAAAAAGTGCAGTGAGAACAGTAAGGTAACTTATTTTATAACCAGATTTTGAAGATAAATTGAAGTTTGCCAGTAATTAAAAGGATCCCTGTCTAATAACGTAAACATCGCTTAAAACATTATACTTTCCCTATATAACTAAAATAAACAAATAAAAACACCATTGGCATCTTATTTCTTTCATAAAGAGAATATTTTACTCAACAAGAACTGCTCCTGGCGCAGGATGATGATGTCACGTGTGATCTAGCTCTATAGAATATATGGATGAACATGCTCATCTGACATCATCATCCTGCGACCGGAGCACCTCCTATTGAGTGAAAGATTCTCTATTTATGAAAGAAATAAAAAAAAAGGTATTGAAGTTGTTTTCATCTGCATGTTTTAGTTATAGAACGCAAGTATAGTGTTTTAAGGCATATTTGTCTTATTAGCCAGGGATCCTTTTAACAAGAAGAAAAAGTTGAATTGAAAATAATCATAATTTCCGCCTTAAACATGAGCAAAGAAACTCTAATCTAGAGTTTAATCTAGTCTAATCAGGTTAGTAGCTGAGTGCACATTTGTATTTACTTGCGTGAGCGTAGCAGGCGCAAGTTAAGAGTGCGGTGGATGTACGGTCGTCGCCCCTCAGGGTACTCCAATGGGCCGGTTTAGGTAATGACCTAATGGTGGCGTAAGTCAGCATTACATCATCATACTGTATTAGCTTGCTCCACTCATGCACAACTTGTGCACAATGCACAGAATAAGCCCTTTGTTTTTAACTGATCTAGTTAAAAATTGAGGTTAATTGAATATTAGATTTAATTCTGAAGGTCCCAGGCTGCCTGGGACCTCCCAAGCATCCCTGCAGATCCACAGACCGCATTTTGACAACCAATGATCTAGAAGGGGATCAAGATAAAGGTCTGCAGTTTTACAGCGGTGAACTGCTTCACTTGGCTGACAACAACCCAGTGCAGTGTTTTGTACCGAGTTCCATGCAGGCGCTAACAAACTCTCCAGGGACGTGCACACATAGACATCAAAGGGGGCTCCAGGCCCTGCCCTTTTACCTGTCTGTAAAACAACTGCCCTTTCCAGACCACGAAAGCAGCATTCACTATGGTAGAAAAGAATGCAAAATGTCACCCTTTTCCATGCCATATTATACCAGAAGGTAGTCGGGATTAATGTCACAATGTATCAATGTATCTCCAGTAGATGAAAAGTTCTGGGATGAAAATAGCAAACAAGCTCTCACCACATTGCCGTGTTAACTTAGCTTGTAGATAGCTTGTAGATCTTTAAGCAGAATTTACAATATACTGTACTATACACAGTTTATAAAGTAAGCACAAAAAACATGGCGGAAGATAGGGAGTCAGTCTGTGGTGTTGATTGCAATAGGAAGTGCATCTGCTAAATGGCTAAATTGTAATATTAAATGAGTCATTACAAACACAGCTTATTTTTTTACAAACAATATGGTAATACAAAGCCAGTGTACTTTCACTATGGCCTGCATTATCTTTAATATTTAAATGAATGGTCGTTAGGGTTGTAGGGTTTAAGTCTTCTCATTAGCTGCATGGCAGCAAATCAGGGCTGGGGCCTTGTGGTAGGCCAAAAGCCCGGGCTTACCAAATAATTACTCACAATAATTAAGAACAGCCATGAAGAGCTTCAACTCATGAGGAAGAAAGCAGAGTACAGTAACATTTTTAATTGGGGAGTCAGGTGATTTCTGTACTTTTTGAATTGCAAGTTTTAATTATTATAGATAATTATTTGGTAAGCCCAAGCCCAGGTCTGGTGGTCTAGGCTTTTGGCCTACACACCAGTCCCCAGACCTGATTAGCTGCCATGCAGCCAATCATGCAGCCAAAGCCTTACAATAATCTGGCTACACTATAGCGTTTGAGAATACCAGCCAATTACTCAATTCTGCATTATTAGTTCAACTGTGTTATTCTGAAGAATAATGCAGATAAACTAATAATGCAGAATGCAGAAGAAGTGAGTGGGGAGATAAGAGAAAGTGAAGAGAGGAAGAGATAACGTTTTCATGGCATTCATTCACAGATGTTTATCACTTTGTTGGTTGAGTGATGAAGGAGATAATGAAAGAGGGAGCTTGTAAACAGCGTCACAGTCATACACATGTGAACATACAGAAAACTCTTAATGCAGTGTTTTCTAGCACACAACACACACACATATACACACACACTTGAATTGTCTATTTATGTCCACATCAATGCAAGAATAAACACAGACAGAAAACCGCAGGAGCAATCAGACAGTTTCCGGGTCCTGGCCGCTACCTCGGTGATTGCAGCACTTAAACACGTTTAGTGATAACATCACAACAAAATCAAGACAACTCTTAAGTTATCCTCTTGGATGCTGTTTGTAGCAACGTGACACACACACACACATGCACACACACACACACACACACACACACACACACACACACACACATACACACACACACGTGCACGTGTGAGCATGCACGCACACATTCACGTCTCATGCACAGACGCAGTACATTACCAAACACAATCCATAAAGAACAACAAGGATCCTTGGCTTCAAACCTCACGTTGATAGATGGCAACACAAATTTAAAACTAAACTTTCAGTGTAGCTCTCATTACTTCCTGCACTTACTCATCATGCTGGC
The DNA here is from genome assembly GCA_039105355.1 of Benthosema pterotum. NCBI lineage: Eukaryota > Metazoa > Chordata > Actinopteri > Myctophiformes > Myctophidae > Benthosema > Benthosema pterotum. The sequence goes on along the minus strand of CM076967.1, from coordinate 34,819,901 downwards.
TGTGATTACAATGAAATCTATTAGAGCCATCAGCATTTCAAAGCAATGGCACATCTTTGCAGCACATGCTTCATGTTAGTTTATGTCATCTTTACTGTTGAGCGTGGTTAAGCTTTATCAGTAAGCATCTCACAACAATAAAGGATGTAATAAATAAGGCATAATTAGTTACTTGAATTGCATCAGCAAATCTGGCTGGGATTCTTTTTGACAATGAAATGCGATGTTCATTTGGAATGCAGTTTTATAACCTTGTAAAGCGTCAAACTGAATTCTGAAATTGCCATGGCGTTCGGTCAGAATCAATAAGATCATTCAATAAGGATGCCCAAATAAAAAGCCTCAAACACCAAAACACACCAAAACAAAATGATCTCACATGTTCAGGGCTTTTCAAGCCTCAGGCGAAGCGCTAAATTATAAATGAAATGTCCAAATTAAAACACAGTGGGAATAACTCACAAAAAGCTCATAACAGTCCTTGGTTTTCTACTTTCCTTGTGTGTTTAAAGGAGAGGGGAAAAGGAGCGTGTCAGTGTGTTGGCAGCTGGAGGCGTGATGAGGGTGTCCTAATCCTCTTTACAGCCATGCGTACTGCCACCAGCACAATGCTCACTATAAAATACAATATAGACTTGCACATGTACAGTGTAGTCCTCACACAGATGTGCCTGCATGTGGCATGCACTCGCATTCTTATAAGAACAGTACCGTAACTGACAGTAAGCAAAATACTGACAACACATGCATTCACAAGTTTCAACGTCAATACTCAGTCAATTCCCCTCGGACATGTCTCCTTCGTTTTCATATTTTTCATAATCTTATTTTATTCTTTGTCTATTATGGTGTCTGGAATAAACAAATCAATCAATCCTGCCAACTTGCGATTTGTGAATAAAAAAGGTTCTGCATGTTTTTTAGTAACTACAAACAGGTGCTCCTCGGAGAGGGTTCCATAATAGAAGAATAAATTCAAGTTCCTTCCCCTGTAGTAGTGGGCTGACAATCAAATGAAATAAAATTCCAAGACACTGTTCAGAAATGTTTAAAATAAAAGGGAGTATGTGTGGAAAGTTTTGCATCAATCGAGCCAGGAGATTACCTGGTAACAGACAAACAGACAGACGGAAAGATAGACATGAAAACTCTACTCCTCATACCTTCGGCCTGATGGAGATAATAATGGATTTCGGCTAAGAAACATTCATCAGGTTATGATTATGAGTAATGGTTATGATTACCGGTAAGTCATTTTATAGCAAACTCAGACTGAGACTCAATCATAATTAAAAACAACTAATAACAATACATGTCACATGCATAACATGAATGTAATTTTCTCTTCCTGACCTATCCATGATACAATCAGAGTGGAGAGATCAGGAATACAACTAAATTTAGAAAAATAGAACAATTTATTTCTTAGAGCAGCTGTTTCAATCTGAGCACATCTGATTTGGGGATGATTTCAATAAACGATAATGATTTTGAGAGAGATCGGATTGGCATGACCAGTTTTTTGTAGGGTTCGCCATGGGATTGTTGGGGCCATGGGATTGTTGGGGCCTGCATCTCAGCGGATCTCAGTCCGCTGAGATGCAATACAAATACATGCCACAGTTATTGTAGTCCACATTCCATCATAGTAGTCTTGCAGTTAGCACAACCTTTGACCTGAAAACATTCAAAAGGCTTTGTTTTAACAATGTTACTACTTTGTACATGTAGTAGGTTGCAGTTACCACCTGCCAACTTGTCATTGTTCATCGTCATCCTGCCTTTTTTTCAACCTCAAAGGCATTCCCAGGTTACATTCACTCAAAGTATATGAGACACTACAGGGATACAACTGTGACACACTCATCCAGGGAGGTTCTCATTGCTCATCAATGGAGCGTCAACATCAAAAGGTTAGGTCATGCCATAGAAGGAGACTTTAAGCTGTATACCCGTCAACACTCAACAGCAGCAGTCATTATACCACACGTGACACATAGAGTACAGACATCACTGATGCGGTATGGAAAAGTAACCCCAGGGACTCCCATGCGATAACTCTGCCATTTCTTGACCCGCTTTGGACCTGGGGTGGCTCGCCACACCCCACCCCGCCCCGGGTGTGTTCCTGGGGGTGTTTGTTTGTTTTTTTTTTTTTTTTTTACAATTATTGGACTGAATGGTTGTCTGGTTATCATTTGTGTGTTAATTTGGTTGCATGACCTGTTAAAAAACAGAACTGACTGTCTGACTCCCAAGTGGAATGAAACAGTTGAATGAAGTTCCTGTGAAAGATGGAATCCCTTTGGACTCCAAGTTCTCACACGGAAACTAGTCATATCGTTTTACTTTGTCTTCGACCAAAAGGCATACCTCATTTCTACAGGGGAATAGCATTAAAGAGAACAATCAGTTTGCTCTATTTGTAATCCAAAATGAATGAATCGAGATGTTGTTTTGATCTCATGCCCGAACAATTATTCTATTGGTAAGAAAATGACTGCTTTTCATCACAGTGGAAAAACTATTCAGACAGGATTACCCCCACTCATCATACTAGCCTCCCTCCAAATACGATACTTTCGAATCTACATCCTCACCAAAGACTTTTTAAGAACCCTTTGATTTATACCATCCTTAGCCACACGGCCTATCTATACTCATAGTTTCCACTGTCCTACCTTTCAAGTTTAATCGTCTAATGCATCAACAAACTGGTAGAGCAAACCCACACTGTTCAAAACAAACCCACAAATTGTTTCAGGTTGCTCTAGATAATGAAGGTAGCATAAGCAATAAGCATTCATTCTTCCGGCCAACAACATCTCTTCAACATTATCTCCCACGGTTTGATTGTCGTTTCTCTATTGAGCGAGAACCAGCCCATTATCAGATGAGTCTGCCAGCATACTAGATCACTTCTCATCCCGCAGCGCGCATCATTCTGCATGGACTCCGGAAGCGGAGAGACATGGTGGTTGGTGAGTGGCGGTGTAGGACTTCTTGTGTCTGCCAACAGTAACCTAAATCAACCTCAACCAGCCACAAAACCCAAACGAATCACGGAATATTACAGTACATGTATATTTGCTTTAAAAAAATAAATAAATAAAGATGCATACCATTTCATATTAACACTAAACCACTATTTTCCCTGTGTTTCCATAGGCTTGTCTTTTTCTGGGAAATGTAACCACTAAATGTGATAGGGATAAAGAAGGATTTAGTAATGTAAGTGAATGCACTTCATTGGTCATAAGCTCGAGGACACACTACAGCAACATGTTGGGATATAACATGCACTCTATTCCTCTTGTCTGCATATGTTCCAGTTCAGTGGACCATGTATGCATATGCTTTCTATGAAGAGCCACATCTTCAAAACATTTTCTTTTTTTCAGATGTCACAAAAAATGATTCAAACTGTTATATTTCTGGACAATGGAAAAATTCATCCCTTTTTATCAAAGCACAGTGAACACTCGAACATTCACCATATTCACCATATTTCCATGGCCCAGCTCTGCTGTCCTCTAACAACGCTGGCCCAGCTGACACGGACGTGACCCGCACCCATGACTTTAAGCTTGAGTTACAGTAAACAGTACATATATTCAACAAATATATAAATGCAACTTTTGTCCTTTGTCCTTTGTTTTTGTTCCCATTTTTCATGAGACAGACTTAAAGATCTAAAAGTCATTCCAGATACACAATATTACCATTTCTCTCAAACATTGTTCACAAATCTGTCTAAATAAATGTCACTTCTGCTGTGCACAGGTGTGCCTTAGACTGTCCATGATAAAAGGTCACCCTGAAATGTGCTATTTTTTTATTTATTTTTTTTGCTTTATTGGGGGTCTGGGGACTCAGAACCAGTCATCGTGGTTGCAGTGCAATACATCTTCGCATAGAGTTTATCAGATTATCAATTGTGGCCTGTGGAAAGTTGGTCCACTCCTCTTCAATGGCTGTGTGAAGTTGCTGGATATTAGTGGGAACTGGTACACGCTGTCGCAATGGCAATATTGTGTATCTGGAATTCATTTTAGATCTTTGAGTCCAAAAACAAAAGTGTTGCGTTTATAGTTTTGTTGAGTAATACTTTGTTGCACTTTGTGTCGTGCTTGAAAATAGCAACGTGGCGAGCTTTTTATATCAGCAATTTTTCAGGGCACGTAACATGGCACGCAAGTTCGTTATACGTCAGCCTTATACAGGGCTTAGCAGGGAGCCATCCTCCTAATTTCACACATTCTGCTTCACCAGCCACAAAACGGCAGTCTGTCTTTCAGCCGCTGACTAATTTGAAGTTTTGTTTAGTTTTTCTCCCCCTCTAAGAGCTTATCCAAAGGGCTGACGTTGATGAATGCAAGTAAAAGATCTGCTGCAGGTAGGATACAGTTACCTGCTAAACGAAAAGGAGGGAGAGAGGAAAGGAGGGAGGAGACGGAGAAAAATGTGGAAGGAGGGATGGTTGGTAGAAGGACATGGGTGATGTGTGTGTGTGGGGGGGGTCTGGGACTCTAAGGAGGTGTGGTGGAGGGTCAGGATGTTTGTCTTCAAATGAGCCGTGACCCTGGAAGGAGGCGGAGGAGGAGGAGGAGGAAAGCAACGATGAAGGGGGTGGTTGTAGGGTAAGAGAAGAGGGCAGGGTGAGAAGAGATTAGATAGAGAGAACAGGATGGGTCATTGCAATCTCTTTACAGGCAACGCAGGTCAAGGTGAGGAAGACAATGTAGGCAGTTAGCAGACGCTCTTCATCCAGGGCGACATACAGTAAGCAGGGTAAACACATCAAATGCACAGCGATAGTGTAGACAAAGAGCAACAGGCCATACAGTAGTGGTACATATTAAAACAAGTAAGACGCCTTATAGGGCGAGGTTGTGTGTACTGGCCATATATAGTATACTGGAGCATATCTTGAGTGTTTGATGAGGTGAGATCAGAACACGTCGGCTCCATATATGGAGATCCATGGGGTGGCACTTGCAGTGCTGGCAGTGTTTTGAATGTAAAGAGTTTGATTGAGGTCCCAGGTAGGGCCGCGTGGCTGCACTAACAACTTTGGGGCAGGTCCGTTTAGAGTTTAAATGGACAGGTATCAGCCAAAAGGGAGACATTGAAGATGAAGGATCAACATATGGAATGTCAGAACAGGGTCTGATCTAGCCACACATTGATCATCCCTGATGAAGATCTTAGCACAATTCAGTATGGGGGCTTTCTTTCATCATGTGGATTTTGAGTGATGGAAAACGCCCTGGGTGAGTTTGAGACTTCACAGTTAACTGCGACCTTCGATCACAATAAAAACAAATTGTATTTGACTAATGAAGACAGAGTGAGTGAGAGTATGTGAGAGTTGTTTATTTTCCCACATGAGTTATGAAATGGGTGTGCGTTTGTGTGACACACACACACACACACACACACACACACACACACACACACACACACACACACACACACACACACACACACACACACACACACACACACACACACACACACACACACACACACACACACACACACACAGGCTGCCCCATGCTGAGGTGTTTACAGCCTCCCGCTGCACCCCGGGGGCTTTCCCATTCCAAGCCCATTAACCCTCTTGCACACACACATACACACACACATACACACAGTATACTGAATGCATCTATGAAATCTAGATGCAGAGATACATGTCCGACTCTGACTTAACATTCCTCCATTTCTTAGCAATGCAGCTTTTATCATAATTATGATGTTGTCAGTGTCACCAAGTGAGTGAATGTTCCTCACCAAACAATCAATTGACTATATTCACGCAGTGGCCATTTTGCTCTCTCACATCATATGTGGTTTGGAAGGATGCAAAGTCCAACATTGTAACCGCTAGACCAAAGGGACATCCCGATTTTTGGTTTACAATAGTCCACTTATTCATACTTTGGGAGGTGAAGTGGCAAACAGTCGATGCCAGCATCCAGACAAAGGTGGTGGGATGCTACCGCAAGCAAGGCACCGACCAACTGAGGCTGTGAGCACATTATAGTGGAAAAACTCTGCAGTCTCAGCCGCCATGTTTGGAGTTTTTGAATGGTTGTGGATGGGAAATAAAAATGGCAAACGGCAAAATTCCACACAGACGTCCTGGGGACGCATGGCCTTGCGTCCAACGTCTCTTTCCATTCAGCACCTTTTTAAAACACGTCACGTGACCTCAAGACGTTTGCAGTATGGTGTGCCCAGCCCTTAATTGGAGGCAATGTCGCTAAATGTGCCTTGCCCTAGGACACTTCAACATGTAGACAGGAGGAGCCGGGATTCGAACAACAGACCCACGGATCATTGGAAGACCTGATCTACCAACTGAATCACAGACACCCCAAAGCCACAACAGTCTCGGTTACATAATCAAATTGAAACCTTAATCTAGACAAATATAGAATGCTAATAACATCTAAACATCATGATATTTTATTTAGCGTTATTCCATGTGTCAATCTCGGTTAGGTGCCGGAAATATTTCCTTGGGAAGATCCGTACACGTTTTATCTGTGGATGTGGTAACCATCTGCTTACTGACACTCGTTGCTCTTGGCATCATTTCTACGAGGTAAAATATGAAGCCTCGAAAAAAAAAAGAACTTGGTCAAACACAAATTAAGAAATTACTGTGTATGACATGTGAAAAAGGAAAATATGGATGTGTATTTCAGAATTACTTGAAACCGTTGTAAAATCAATGCACACTTCCATTCTTTCCTAGGATGTCATCCACCAGCTCGAATTCTGTGAAAATTACACGTGGCATATACTATTTAACCATGCTTTCTATTTTAAATATAATAGGGTCACAGCCAGGAAACAGTGATGACCAAAAATGATCCGCCTGCTTATTTTAATGATAACATCATAAAAGCTCTGAGTGGCTGTTTTAAAAGACAGCCAAATGACCATAGTGAACACTAAACTGGAAATCAACGCACATCTCAGTTGATTAATGTGAAATCTGTGTGCAATACATATGCAGAGCAAATCCGATCTCTTTCCAAGTAAAACATGCCTAAGATTATCACTGTGTGTGTGTGTGTGTGTGTGTGTGTGCGCGCGCGTGCGTGTGCGCGCGCGCATGCATGCGTGCGTGCGTGTGTGTGTGTGTGCATGCGTGTGTTTTGATCGTGTGTGGGCATTTGTGCATGTCTCTGTTCTTGCTTTAAGTGAGTGTTGTCAGCTATGTACAGTCTGGCTCTACGGTATCTTGAAGATCACCATCCATGCTGTGTTCCACACACGGCTTCAGTTCCTACTATAATCTATTGCACATTTAGGGAATCGGTGCCTTGCGAAGACCTATGTGCAGCCAGACATGTATTTTCCATTTGGTGGCTTTGGTAGCTGTGATAAATTACTACCTGCAATGTAAGAATTGTCCCTCAAGATATTTTCTTCCAATGCCTCTGAAGTAATTTTTGCTAATAAAAAGCAGAGCACATTTCCTGACTAGTTATTCGCTAGGGTTGTCCATTTTATTTCATATGAAACAAGTCCTATCAGATGAGCTGACCTAAACTATAAATTTCTCACAGCTAGGTTTTAGGTGTGTTCAAGCGAACTGATTATCCTCATGTCTTACATAGAGCAGATAAGTCAGGAACTAGCCTGAGCTAACTTGAAAGCATTTCGGCTCCTCTTCCAGGCAACCGTGGCCAGTGATTTTGTCCAGGCTTTCAGTTTTGGTGCAACGCAAACGGAAATGAAAGCCTGAGTATCGAAAACAGTCAGGAATACATCATGTCAAAGAGAGTACAATTTTAACGAAAATAATAGTTATACTACCTGGCTTCAATAGCTTTTAAGCTGCTCCAAGCAGGCTGCTAAGCTAAATCAGGGAACGCAATACCGAAATTCCCATGGGAGTGCGCCAAATCAAAGCAAAGACTTTGAATTTCCATCTTAACTTCTGAGCACTGCTTTGGTGTAGCAGGGAGCCATTACATGGACCACCTTGTTGTGAGATAGTCTGTGATTTGTGGGTACAAATGTGTGTCTGATTAGATTAGATGTTTGCTGACTGAAATTTACAGCCTAACTACTAGAGTAGCTAGAATGGATTGGGGCCTACAGAGAAGATCAGGGGTGTTTGGGCAGGGCAGGATTTGATTCAAGTGCACATTTTCTTCATTTCATCGTAGACTTTCTTTCATCATCTCTGCAATTAAATGAGGCGTGGTTGAATTGTGCTGCAAGTTTTTGATTAGGATGATAAAAACAAACAAACAAACAAAAACACGATGTGTCTCTTTGACATGTCCATGTGATCTGTCAGTATTATTATGGTCAGTATTATGTCAGCAATATGGCTTATAGTCAGTATCATGTCATTATCATGGCCAGTATGCTGTCATCAGCTAGATATCCCTGTGACAGTGCCACAGTCATGTCACAGCCCTGTCCCATCAGGCTCCTCTCCCAGCACTGTATCACTCTGGCTGGCTGGTAAAACGGTACCATAACACGGCCCATGACTGTGTGTGTGTGTGTGTGTGTGTGTGTGTGTGTGTGTGTGTGCGTGCGTGCGTGCGTGCGTGCGTGCGTGCCATGTTTGTGATCACTGATGCATATTAAATAAAAGCGGTGGTGCTATTCCAAGGGAGACAGCCGTTCCAATTAACTATGTTCTGTGTATCTGTTTACGCTGTTGCTGATGCAAACATTACTGGGAGGCATTGTTACATAACACCCTCAGACATAATTTACTGCCCCGCTCGCATGTGCATCTCTATGTGTGTGTGCGCCACTAGTAGTTAGATCTTGAGATGTCTCATGTGCGAACAGGAAGAGGGGCGCTATGGGGCAAGGTCCAGGGGTCACCAAACAATCACCAAAGCAATCCAGACGATTGAATCCATACTATAACTAAGGAAATGTCTGAATGAATGAATGTCTGTCTGTCTGTCTGAAACCGCAGTAACTCATCACTGCTGCACCAATCGCTATGATTTTTCACCTAGTCATTGGCCATTATATAGGAAGAGACTAACAAAGCCGTTTTTCAAATTAACAAATTGTTGATTAATAATGCATTTATTGGTGCATTAAATTTCCCGATCCGCTTAACATTGGCAATTCCCTTTTCAGCCACAGGGGGCAGTGGCAAATAGCAAATAGCACTTACTTTATGACTGGCCATTGCGCTGTCTGTACAAAAGTGTGCATTAAAGCAATCCTGCATCAACATACTTACATCTTTGGTGAAATCACATTACCCATGCACACAGTACATGATTTGGCGTTATATATATTCACAGCAGGTAAGGTCCTAGTATCTTGAATATGGGAGTAAATGGACGCAGTCATTAGCCGACTGGCCCACATGTATGGCCATCCTTAGCAGTGTTAAAGATACTAGCCCTAATGTTCTGGTGGACACTGCTGCTTTGTGCTGGGTTCAGTGAGGCTATGTTTTTCCGTTCTCATGCAACACCTCGCCACACACCTATAAATCTCTCCCACTTAACTACCGGCACTAAAACTTCTCTGATTAAATAGCAGGAAGACAACTGCATATATACTGAAGACTGAGGCAGAGAATCTGTCTTTATACAGCTGGTCAGGCTTTTATCCAGGGGTGTGCAGTGAGATCCGTCAAGCTTTTGCGAACGCATTGCAAATGGTAAAGGTTTATCTCAGATAATCCCGAAGAGCACATATTCCCATCAAAATGTGATTTCTTTGCGTGACAGATTTCAGGCCTTACTGTACTGAGGGGCTTTTTATTCTGCAGGTTTCTTTGTGAGTGTGACCAGTGTTGAGATCACCCAGTCGGTATGATATATTGTAGATTATACATTATTTTGTGATCATTCATTCATTTACATGAGCCCAGTTTTTTTGTGAAATGGCACCATATCACCCCAGATAGGTCAAAGGCCTCTGTATCCATCCTTCCTTCCATCCATCCTTCCCTCTATGCATTTACGTATAAAGGTGCATTCAGCTTTATCAAGTGTTTTTTACAAGTTAAAGGTAGGGGAAGTGATTTCACTATTGTGAGATATCACCCAAAAAAAAAAAATTCTGTTAAAATGCTCTATTATAAGGTGTGGAAACCACATATGGAGTTTCCCCCTCCCCCACGTTAGCAGAGGAGCTAATAAAAGTTCCCCAGGTCACCACAATTCTCCTCCAATCAGGAGAGAGCAGCAGGTTCACATAGTGTAGCTACTTTTGGGGGCCCCTAGTGCACCAGGCTGGTACTACACCATGAATTTCAAATCACTTCCCCTACCTTTAAGTTACACAATTGGCATACATTGGGGAGTACAACGGAATACACGTAAAAATAAAGTACAGAGTAGTACACAACCACTGACACACGTTTTCAGGCTGCAGTGAAAGTGAAGCCACAGAAACTATATAAATTCCTCCTGGCACTGAGCACAAACCGAACATATACAAGGCGACAGCAGCAGGGCACCAAGTGGCTAGCCTCATCTTGTAAAAAATGATTATAGCCTAATAACTTTGATTTAACTTCTTACAATAAACACATGAATCAACTAATTCACTCACGGTTACAGCCACTGGTAGCTGTTTTTTCAGCAATTTGTTTTTGCAAAGTGATAAATACTTAAGCTCCAAAATACTGCTGGGTCAGCCTCTGGAATTAAAGATTGCAGGGTGGGCTGAGTTCTGTATTATTACAGGACAAATAGAGCAGGCAGAGAAAGGGAAACCAATGACTCACTGTTGACAGAACGCACATCCAGACTGTGTTAAAACTACAGTGACCATAATCCCCTGGGAAGTCGGAAGTTGTTATTACCGAAAGAGCTATTCCACAGCAGCAAGACATAGGAAAACAAACGAGAACAATAAAACAAGATGAAAATATAGCTGCAAGCAGTGTTAAGACAGGACCAAGTAAGCATCTAAGGCAATACGAACATAGAACAATATGCACAATAAGCCACAGAAACATGGAAATATGTAAAATAAGCCACAGAAACATGGAAATCTGAACTTCAGAAATAGAAGAGCTTGAAATTGTGACAAGGTATGTTTTAATTGTGGCTTAGCCAGTTACACTGGCTAAGCCATAGAAACATTGAGGACTGATGTCCATGTAATATTGTGCATTCTTCATATTCATATTCTGGACAATAAAGAAAAGAAAAAAAAAGCCATAGAAACATGGAAGACTGAACTTGAGAAATGGAGACCATATAATGTGCAAGGTTCTGTCAAGGCTCAGTCATGCACTAAAAGCACCCCCAGCATATTGTTTGTGTGTGATCTTGTACAGAGACACCAATACAAGCAGCATATTCCATTCCAGCAATTCAGTTTGTATGCCTACCATACATCTGCTCTGTCTGTGAACCGAGTCCCTGGCGCACGATGGATCCCATTTGAAAAAAAAAAATGAAAGTGGCACATTTCATACAAGCGACTTTACAAAAAATATTATGGATCTTCTATCTGTTTGTTATGTTATATATAACTCTTATAAATTATAAAAAAAATTATATAGATTTCACTTTACAAAAGAATACTATGGATTGTATATATTTTTGAATGTCATAATTTTTATAAATCACAAAATTATAAATGTTTTCTATGTTTCACTTTACAAAAAAATACTATGGATCTTATATTAACTTGGGGATTATATGAAAGGTGCCACTTTCAAGAGTTTGCATATAAAGTTTTTTTTTTTTTTTTTCATATGGGATGAGCTGAACATAACTTTATAAAGTTTAACCACATCACCCAATAATCAGTAGGCTAATAAAACAACAAAAGAAAATCATAAGCCTTTTCTATACTTGCTCACTTTTACTGAGGTAAGAAATTCAATCTGCAGGGTATACTGGCAGGGTATACTGGCAGGCTGAGTCGGCCAACACTGGCAAACACGATGACAGACCTAATAATTCAAGTGGAAAAGGTGGAATTTCCATCCTGTCTCTGCACTATTCTTTCTTTACTGTGTGTTGGCAAATGTTGGGTACATACATATTCTATTTGAGGTTTGGCAGTATTCTCGTTTATTTTGCATGAAGGATAAAGCATTCTAAAGACATACATAAGCTTTGATCCTTGGTAAGTCAGCCTCAGAGCAAATTTGAGAAAAAGCACAGATGGCGAATCCGACCCGTTAAGTTGGAATTGCTGTAGATGCCGATATGTTCAAAATATGGATGCATGGTGTCATTGTAATAGGGCAATGTTAAAAAAACATGCAGAGTTTGGCTGCGGACAGCCCAATGGCACTGGACATGAGCTCGTCACACACACCTACATGTAGAGGAGAGAGCTTTATGTTTTACAGTAAGAGGTATTTCCTATGGTCAGACTGTCAGAGGGGTGATCACAGGCAAGGATGGGAGAACTAACCAGTGCCAAGTGAACCATCCAAGTACAACAAACCTGCCCATATCATACACATCCAAGTACACTCCCTCAGCGCCCTCGGTTCTGTGCTGCATTAGCCCTTCCCAACATCCAATCCCATGTCGGAAGTGTTTTTACATCGTGAGCAGTTTCACCTGTGACCTTCACAGGACGAAAAAAGGGGAGAAAAAACAAGAAAAAGGGGTCCTATGATTTGAAATTCAGCCTCACTCAGGGACTTGCGCTCATTAAAACGTATACAAGCCCAAGTCATGTTAATGGGCCCCACCAAAAACCATGGGCTCCAAAAACACAGTTCATTCCTTGAAAACAATTTGACCTTGGTGCTGGATTGACTCACGATGAACACACAATACTGATTGTAGCTCAATCACTAAATAATTATACACCCCAAGGAGCGTAATGTTTCTTGCGTTTTCGTTGCCTGAACCTTTTAAAAGCTGCCATTTGGATTTGGGTGCAGTGGGATACACAGTTTGATTCTTCCATTTCATCTGTCATCTAATTAGGGCAGTGAAAACAATGGAAACCTACAGGAAGCAGAGTCCATTTTCCTAATGGTGAATCTTGTCTAACATGTGGACTGACGTGCTGGAGTCCAGCTGGCTAAGAGACTGTACAAGGATGTTAGATGGAAAGACTTGTTTCGGTTCCCTGGCCATCCTACAGTTTTGAATTGTTTTACGGGGGATATCACAGTGTGAGACAATGAACTGTCAATGTGTAATAGTTTAGTAATACTTTAAAGAATACCCTTTTTCTAATTGTCTCCTCTTTAAAAATCACTTTAACTTCTATAACTTTAACTTCTATATAGTCTACTACAGTCTAGTATACGCACGCGCGCACGCACGCACGCACGCACGCACGCACGCACGCACGCACGCACGCACGCACGCACGCACGCACGCACGCACGCACACACACACACACACACACACACACACACACACACACACACACACACACACACACACACACACACACACACACACACACACACACACACACACACACACACACACACACACACACACACACACACACACACACACACACACACACACACACACACACACACACACACACACACACACACACACACACACACACACACGTCCCTTTAACTATAATGGCATGTTAACTATGTTTTTGTCTCATTTGTATTCACCAACAAGAAACATCATTCTAAGTCATGACACATGTATCAGGTGAAAGGGAATTACTACTTTAGCTAACATCAATGACTTGATGTTAACTTAATATCAACATATTATATATGCAGTACACATGTGCCAATTTGACACACATACAGTCAAATTGTGTTAATTTAATTCAAAAGAGAGCATTAACAGAACCAAAAGATTGTACAAACTGGTCCAGAAGTGGATCAGTTTGTAAATCTTTGGCATGTTGCATGCACACTGGGGATTTGAAAGTAAAGACTAGGAGAATGGAGTCTGGGTGAAACACATGGACTGTCCCCACTAAAGACTCCAACTTTGGTCATTAGCAAGAACTAGCTTTGGTTCTAATTATAAAAACGCCAGCCCTTGAATCACACTGTTTTATTGGCCCTGGGTAGTTTTTATATGACTGGTTTTTAAACATGAAATGGATTACTTGTGTGAGAATAATCAACACCAGTTAATTTTTAGTGCCGACGGCCTCTGGTCTCCAAGAAATTCCTGCTCTTTTGTTGGATATCACAACAATGTGTGACCAACATGAAACAGAATCAGAGCTAGGATTGGTTAGTTTGGTAAACATGGTGGTCCTATTTATTTGCTGTCTTGCTTTAGGTAATTATCTTTAATGATTTTGTGAGTGGTGGGAAATAATTTGCTCATTCAAACATAGATTAAATGGTGCATTTATTAAAATATATATAAAAAAACATATAGGCCTGCACGCACCCACCCACACAAATGCACATGCATTCATGTGTGTATATACAGTGTGTGTGTGCGTGTGTGTGCGCGTGTGCGTGCTTGCGCGCATGTGTATGCATCACCTTATAGAGTGCTAAAGTGCTGTAGTAAAATGGGTAAGTGAGAAACTCTTTGGTGCAACCATATGTGAGGGTCCCCAAAACAAATTATTTTCGTTTGTGAATTGTGCTCGGTTAAACAGCACGTTAACAGCCATGTAGAGCGTTACATTAGCCGCTACTAACTGCCCAAGAACACATGTGGCGAACACCTAGCGCTGCTCATACAGGTCAAGGGTCTCGTTTTTACTGGACGGAAAAATGTCTGAATTCATTTGCTTTACAAAAAGACAAATTCTTATTGTGGTTCGCCGGGGTTGTCCTGCCTGGGTTTGAAACAAAGGGGTAAATTGTGCTTTCACACGTGTTTTAGTTCAAGTTTTCGATAGAAACCCTTAGATTGGGAGGAAATTGTTCACGAGAAAAAATAAACCTTCAGACCATCTGCCTTCTTTCAACTTCCTATGGCAAAGGTTCTTAAGACTTCTCTTCTCTTGACCTGTGGGCTTTGAAAAAAACGTTAACAAAATTGAGCAACTTTATTTTCCATACTTTAGCATGGTTTTGTGTGCCGCAAATAGCATATCTATTTTACTATATGTCAAGGTGTGGGTATTAAGCACAGCAGTTTTATAATAGGCAGTGTTAAGGTTGCATGAAGTCTCTAACTGTCTCTCGCACGCACGCACGCACGCACGCACGCACGCACGCACGCACGCACGCGCACGCGCACACGCACACGCACACACACACACACACACACACACACACACACACACACACACACACACACCCACACACACACACACACACACCCACACACAACCTGTCTTTGAGGTAGCTGCCTAACCAGAGACCCTGCAGGGCTGGGTGATTACTGCAGGACAAAAGTCTAGGGCAGACAGGCCACCTGTCACGACGGAAAGAAAAGAAGGAAGGGGAAAAAATGCTTTCATCAGGGTGAGAAAGAAAGAATCCCCATGTAGATTAATAAAACAACCCCACAGTTTCTTCCATACATGCCCTGATCCCTGCCCCCCTCCCAAATCTCCCTACCACACACACACACACACACACACACACACACATACACAACGAATACCTGGGGGCTGCTTCACCCTTTGCCTGGCAACAACTGATGAGAAGAAAAAACGTTCGAGCTGCCGGGATGATTAAAATTTCTGGGGGTCAACGGGGTCTGACCCCATCATCGGTTCCAATATGCTGCCATTATGTCTCTGCAGCTTCACCAGGAACCCAACGGTGTGGTATAGCAAGAGAGAGAGAGAGAGAGAGAGAGAGAGAGAGAGAGAGGAGAATGTATAAACTTTCTCACTCTTGTCAGGAGGTGGCTGGCTTTGCTCACCAATATTTTCCGCTCAGATTTCTTTGGATGAAAGGAAAACGCCTCATAGTAAGTTCAGGATTTCTTTGCCCCCTCAACCAGTCATGTGAGTCACTGTGATATAGTTCAACAGGCAGTCACGTTTTTTAAAGGACAGGCTAAAACGAAACGGAAATACATCAATTAAGGTCTCGCTGCTCGCCAGACTTAGAATCCGGTGCCCTTTTGATTTGAGTTTATTTAAAGTTTTGTCATCCAGCGAGCTGAGTGGAAAGGTTGTCCGGCGAGGAATGCTCAGTTAATGCCGCGATCATGGTCAAATCAGTCAGGACTGCCGCGGGGATTCATAGGGCCGTCTCCAAAGTGAATCAGAACACATACACACAATGCACACACACGCACGCTTGCACTCATTCACATGTGGCTGAAGTACAATGCATGCATTAACACACACTTTAGTGCATTGGCCTATATACAGTACTGTCCAACACACACTTAGACCGACAAGACTGTGTAGAAACAAGCCGTAGAAACAATGTCCCACCATCAACTATCAAAGTTATGACTCGGTTGTTCAGTCAGTGGGTTTGACCTCATGCAGGCACCAGCAACTCATGAGTAGCACACATTTGGTGCAGCAAGTTGTGTAAATATTGGGATGTGCATTAAATCGTGTATGCACACACGCGCGCACACACACACGCACAATATATGCAATTTGAACCAATGAATGGTCCATGCAGAGACAGCTAGCACCCTTCGACCTCCTTATGTGTCAGCTGATATGTTCATCTGACCTCATCAAACTCTTCAAGACACGCTCCATACTGTATGACCAGAGAAGAATCCATTCCATATGTTGATCTGACCCAGCCCCTGCCAGTGCTCAGTCTGCCGTTATCCAAGTGGATGATTATAATTATTGACTTATTCTATGCTTGTATTATGCCAATTATAGCAACCTCAACCTTTCACTCAGCAGTCAGTGATCGCGTCAGTCGTGGAAAACAGCTCTGCCATAGAGTGAGCCGTCATGTTTTCACAAGCTGCAATAGGGCATATTACTTGCAATCTATGTTGAGCCTGATCTAATTCAAAAGCTCATGATAACAGGCACTGTCAAAGTCATGAGCCATGACTTGGGGTATGAACAATTTGTTGGTCAGTGGTCACATTGTGGAGGTGGTAGTGCCTGTTGACACTCGTGAGCCTGATATTTTGAACAAGGTCAATCCAAGTGGATTAAAATGTTACACGCTGCATCAATATTCTAAAGGAATCACAGCATGTCAATCATTCAAAGGACATTTTAGATTTCTCGATGTGCTAAAAAGTGGTAAATATTTGAATATTTACTCCTAGTCAATTCTAGGGAGATACCGTAGGAAATCATATGAAATCATGCATATGTAGCTTGTGTGTTTAGTTCAGGCAGAATATGCTTGAGAAGTGATACATAGACATAACCATGCAGGTGTATATGGATGCATTATTACAAAGTATTAAGACCCATATGTCTTAATACTGCTGCTGCTGCTGCTTTCACTAGTCGGAAGAAACACCATTGGGAAGTTTAAGTGGTTTATTGACAATTAGGATAGAATGGATGGATGAATGAATGGAATGGATCATGGGAGGCGTCGGCCGGGCTGTAGAGGTTCCGGAGGGGCTCGCTGACCCTGGGACTTTGGGGAGGGGGTCGTCTGGCGATCGTCTTGCGGTGCGCAGGTCGTCTGGCGATCGTCTTGCGGTGCGCATGGACGTTGACCCCCCAGCAGGAACCTGAGATATGGGAGAGAGGAGAGGTGAATGAACCGTGGAGGTGAAAGGGGTGGAGGTGGGATTCGAAAGCCTGTAGGTCTGTGGCTTGTGTGCAGTGCTGCGTGGCAGGCTAACCGCGAAGGTTTCTGGGTGGTATTGGGCGGGTATAAATAGAGTTAGGTAAAATTGGTGTGGGGCGGAGAATGGCGTGAAGGGTAGAGCCAATGTGTGTTTCTCCGCCTCCTGAACATCTGTTGTTCCAACGCCATTTCACTAGTCGGAAGAAACACCATTGGGAAGTTTAAGTGGTTTATTGACAATTAGGATAGAATGGATGGATGAATGAATGGAATGGATCATGGGAGGCGTCGGCCGGGCTGTAGAGGTTCCGGAGGGGCTCGCTGACCCTGGGACTTTGGGGAGGGGGTCGTCTGGCGATCGTCTTGCGGTGCGCAGGTCGTCTGGCGATCGTCTTGCGGTGCGCATGGACGTTGACCCCCAAAAGAGAAACATAAGGGCAACTGCCAATCTATGCTATTCTGGAATTGTGGATGTTCGTATCCGCAGTGTATAAGCACTTGGGAGGAAGGCCGTTAGCTGGATGGTTAGTCAGTGGGGTGAGTGGTTTGGAAATTTTCTGGGAGGAATTTAGGAAGGAGAGGATTGGCATGGGTGGAGCAGGAAGCAGTGGCTAATGCTTAGTTTGTTTGTGGAAGGGGTTTGAAGGATGGCAAAAACAGAGTTGGCGGTGTCTAGTGAGGATATAGTTACAGAGGGTTCAAGAGACTGACGGGGTGTTTATGGAATGGCGGATGAGTTTTGGGCAGTTTGCCATGTAGAGGATAATTAGCGTGTTGGGTACACTAGTTGTAGATGGCCAGGTCGGGGAGGCAGGGCCCAATTGGTGTTGGCTGTTGGACTCTGGGCATCCGAAGGGGCTATAGAAGTGGATATTGGTTGGCGTGGCGAGATCGAATTGTGGGGTAGCGGAAGTTACATTGTCCATTAAGAATGTTTCATACTCAAGTGCAGCTTGAAGTGCTTTACGGGGCAGAGAAATAATGAACGGTAAAACGCGAGTCAAACAGAACAGTGTTAAGACAGGGTAGGAAGGGACAAAAGAATGGTGACGGTAGCAAACAGCATAAACAGTGGCAGATCGGTAGGAAGAGTGGTACCGTATGACGATTTGGAACTCTGCTAAAGTGTGAGAGAAGAGATGGGTCTTAGGCGGTTTCAGAAGGTGTCTGAAGAGGGGTGCGTGTCTGAAGTGCAGTGATGGCTTGTGCCGGCCGTGCTGGAGGAGGCTGTGGTTACGCTGGAGCAGTGCTAGGGGATGGACAGCGGTGTGCGCGTGCTGGATTGGTGAATGATGAGCTGGAAAAGGGGTTAGTGGGGAAAAGTAGCGCTGCTGAGCACTCTAGTTGTGGGGGAGTGGGTAGAAGGGTGTAGGGGCTGAAAACTAGTAAGTGCCGGAAGGGTGGTCTTGGGAAGGGGAAGTTGTGAGGTGGACGGTCGTGAAAGCTCTGTGCTGTACTGCGGGGCGAGCTTTGGTAGAGCGAGGCAAGTGAAGATAGTGAAGGAGGGAAAGGAGAGGAAGCTGGTAGGAGTGAGGAGGACCGTGGCAGGGTTTAGGTGAAGTTGTGGTAGAGGTGAATGTGCGTGAACTCTGCAGCTTTAGGTGGGTGGAGGCTGGTGACAGGTGGTGTTCTAGTTGAGTGTGGTGACGGAAAGTGACAGGATTCGGGTGTAAGGGGGAGCCTATGATTAAGGTACGCTGGGCGTTACTGGCCCCAAAAGGACCAATCGGTCCAGCACCAGCGACAACACCGGCTTGGGCGGAAGACGGATCGAGCACGGAAGCGGCCCAGCGGACCTCCCCTGGGAGAGGGCAAAAGTGGGGAGGGGCTGGCGCTCGCCGGGCGGTCCTGGATCGGCTGCGGAGGGAGCAAAAGGGGGATTGGGTTGGGGAGGGAGGGGTAAGAGGAGGACAGGAGAGAACAGAGGGGTACTTGGGCGGAGCCGGCATCGGAGGCGGCAGCAGCGCTCAGCGGAACGGCCGGCCCAGAGGAGGAAGGGAAAAGAAGTGAGGGCGGAGCCCGAGGAGCGCCGGTGGTCAGGTTGTCCACGATTGCGCCAAAGATGGGAGGGACAGAGGAAATTGAGTGGGATGTAGGGATGGGTGCAGGGGTTGGGATGAAAGTGCAGGGGGGAGAGTGGCCGCGGAGGCCGTAGCAGGGTTGAAGGGGCCGCGGAGGCCCGGAGGAGGAAGGGAAAGAAAGTCAAGGATGGAGCGAGAGGAGCGCCGGTGGACAGGTTGTCCACGATTGCACCAGGGATAGAAAGGACAGAGGAAAGCGAGTAGATGAAAGGCAGAGCATGAGGAGCGCCGGTGGTCAGGTTGTCCACGATTGCGCTGGAGATAGAAGGGACAGAGGAGAGCGAGTGGGATTAAAGGCAGAGCATGAGGAGCGCCGGTGGTCAGGTTGTCCACGATTGCGCCAAGGACGGGAGGGACAGAGGATATCGAGTGGGACGCAGGGATGGGTGAAAGGGTTGGGATGAAAGTGCAAGGGTGAGGGTGGCCGCGGAGGCCGTAGCAGGGTGAGGGTGGCCGCGGAGGCCGTGGCAGGGTGGGGGCGGCCGCGGAGGCCGTAGCAGGGTGAGGGTGGCCGCGGAGGCCGTAGCAGGGTGAGGGTGCATGGTGAGGGTGGCCGGAGGCCGTAGCAGGGTGAGGGTGGCCGCGGAGGCCGTAGCAGGGTGAGGGTGCATGGTGGGGGTGGCCGGAGGCCGTAGCAGGGTGAGGGTGGCCGCGGAGGCGGTAGCAGGGTGAGGGTGCATGGTGAGGGTGGCCGGAGGCCGTAGCAGGGTGAGGGTGGCCGCAGAGGCCGTAGCAGGGTGAGGGTGGCCGCAGAGGCCGTAGCAGGGTGAGGGTGAGAGCGGACGGAGGCCGTAGTGGGGCGAAGGCGCAGGGTGAGCGTGGCCGAAGGCCGTAGCAGCGCGAGGGTGCGGGGTGAGGGTGGCCGGAGGCCGCAGCAGGGCGAGGGTGGTTGGAACGCAGCAAGGCGAGGGCGGCCTCAGAAGCCATAGCAGGGTGAGGGTGCAGGGTGAGGGCGGCTGCGGAGGCCGTAGCAGGGTGAGGGTGCAGGGTGAGGGTGGCTGCGGAGGCCGTAGCAGGGTGAGGGTGCAGGGTGAGAGTGGCTGGAAGCCGTAGCAGGGTGAGAGGGGCTGGAAGCCGTAGCAGGGTGAGGGTGCAGAGCGAGTTGGCCGCGGAGGCCGTAGCGGGGTTAGGGTGGCTGCGGAGGCAGTGGCTGGGTGAGGGCGCAAGGTGAGGGTGGCTGCGGAAGCAGTAGGAAGGTGAGGGTGAGTTGGCCGCGGAGGCCGTAGCAGGGTGAGGGTGGCTGCGAAGGCAGTGGCAGGGTGAGGGCGCAGGATGAGGGTGGCTGCGGAGGCAGCAGGAGGGTGAGGGTGCAGGGTGAGGGTGGCTGCGGAGGCAGCAGGAGGGTGAGGGTGCAGGGTGAGGGTGGCTGCGGAGGCAGCAGGAGGGTGAGGGTGCAGGGTGAGGGTGGCTGCGGAGGCAGCAGGAGGGTGAGGGTGCAGGGTGAGGGTGGCTGCGGAGGCAGCAGGAGGGTGAGGGTGCAGGGTGAGGGTGGCTGCGGAGGCAGCAGGAGGGTGAGGGTGCAGGGTGAGGGTGGCTGCGGAGGCAGTAGCAGGATGAGGGTGGCTGCGGAGGCAGCAGGAGGATGAGGGTGCAGGGTGAGGGTGGCTGCGGAGGCAGTAGCAGGATGAGGGTGGCTGCGGAGGCAGTAGGAGGGCGAGGGTGCAGAGTGAGGGTGGCTGCGGAGGCAGTGGCAGGATGAGGGTGGGTGCGGAGGCAGTGGCAGGATGAGGGTGGCTGCGGAGGCAGTAGCAGGGTGAGGGTGCAGGGTGAAGGTTGGATGCGGAGGCCGTACCGGGGTGAGGGTGCAAGGTGAGGGTTGGCTGCGGAGGCCCTAGCAGGGTGAGGGTGAGGGTGAGGGTCGGGTGAACATCACGGTCCAGTTTTGGGTACATGGTGCAGGACCACCAAAATGTCGAAAACGGTAGGTACTGGACTACCAAAATATTTTGGGGACACGGTAGGAACTGGACTACCAAAATATCACGGGGACATGGTAGGAACCGGGATAGCAACATATTTTGGAGACACTGCAGGAACTGGACTACCAGAAAATTTCAGGGACATGTAGGAACTGGATTAGGAGGACACCGTAGCAGCTGTCACTGAGAGATGACGTTACGCGCCGTGAGACGGCTAGCGAAGCCTGATGCGATGGCATGCCAGGCGAAAAAACATGAGCTACGTGAGTCGTGAAAGAAAGAAGAGGGTCGTGTAGATGTAGCAAGAAACTTAGCTTCGTGGTAGGGCGGATGGATTGTACAGCTCGGCCAGCAGTCATCTCGGCGCCGAGGGGCGTCATCAACACTGCAAAGGCCCAGCGATGAGGGTGACGGCGTGCCGGTTTGAAAGTCGGAGCGGGACCCGGGAGGGCGTCTGCGTGACGAGCCGGTGCCGCGTGGAGGGACGGACCAGGGAGCGCCGGCGATCGCGGGGCGAAGACGGAGCTGGAGGAGGAGTGGAGGACGGCGCGGCTGGCGCCGGGAGCCGTGGCGTGGCGGGGGTCGGTGGAAGGCGGGCGGCTTTGCTGGAGGACGGCGAGGACGCCGCGGCTAGCACCGGGACTCGGGAGTCGCAAAGAACGCGCGGAAAAAGTGGTTTCCGTGGGCGACGGTGAGTAAAAGCAGAACAGTGGATCAAGTCAATTCGAAAGCCTGTAGGTCTGTGGCTTGTGTGCAGTGCTGCGTGGCAGGCTAACCGCGAAGGTTTCTGGGTGGTATTGGGCGGGTATAAATAGAGTTAGGTAAAATTGGTGTGGGGCGGAGAATGGCGTGAAGGGTAGAGCCAATGTGTGTTTCTCCGCCTCCTGAACATCTGTTGTTCCAACGCCATTAATCACTGTTCTTCCTCCTGCTGCCATTTAGGCTGTTTGCTCCCATTCTTCCCAATACCATCAGTGAGCTCTGCTATGGACCTTATGGACACAGCGGCCATCTTACCATGTAAGTTGATGGCAAGTGCCAACGAGGTACAACTGAACTGTACATGTTTGCATGAATACAGCCCATTCATGCAAACAGAAAAGTCCTCTCTGACTGTATGACACACTCACAAACAAACTCACAAACTCTGGAGCTGTAGTAAAAGCTTCAATTTTCCTCTTTCTAGCCCCAAAGTCTTTGGTTCATAAAAAACGCTGCAGACATGCTATGAACTATTTTTTCAAAGTGTTACAGTTTGGAAGCACTCGTTAGATCCTACACAACATGTGTACCAACTGTTTAGAATGTGCGCATAAGGCAAGAGTTTTGTTTTACTGAGTATTTCCAAACTGAGTATGGTCAATTCTTTCTGTTCCTCTAGAATCAAGCCACACCAAGTGGAAACAGCATCTCCTTGTCCAGCACAAAATTATTATTAAGCATCATTCAACAATAATGAAACTGCATAAACCTCATCACTTGAATATCACCATCAGCAACAAATATGAGATATATGAGATAATACAGTTAATACAATAAATCAATCATCATAAATCAATTCAAAACAAGACTCATAAAGTAATTAAAATTACACAAACCAAAGGAACCATCAAAGCCAAAGTACAGCTAATGCCAAGTAGATCATGAAATAAACTAAACCTCATAACATGACAAACCCAAAAATAAACAATAATGTACCTCACTCCGCATATCCGAGAGGTTAACACACAGAGGTGACCTGGAAACTTACGCCATCAGCCATCATAGGAGCATCATATTGTCTATCAAGCACTGTCTGCTAAACACTGTTTGCATCAAGGCTCACTGTGGATAACAAAGGGCAATAGACCTGCGCAGTGACGTCACCAACCCTGTTCCACTAGTGGATTCCTCATTCATTTTCCTCATAGATTTTTCGAAAATGGTTAATAAAAACACGATTGCGCCACGGCCAAAGCCAGCTCGGGTCGTGACAAATCATGACAACAAACACAATATCGTCATATAATATCTAAGAAGTAGAAAACGGCATGATACAAGACTTTTTGTTTTGTTTTTCATCTTAGAAATTATTTGATTGTCACAAAAGTTTGTGTGTGCCATCATGATTCGCCACGACCCGAGTTGGCTTTGTCTGTGGCGTGATCGTCTTTATATAAATTATTTTCGAAAAGTCTATGAGAAAAATGAATGGGGAATCAGTTTCTGGAACAGGGGCGGTGACGTCACTGCGCAGGTCTATACACAATGCATGAGTCAATATAATCCATAACAGTTACCAATTTGAGCACAATACATTTTACACTTCATACATTCCCTCCTGGCCTAAACTATGGAATGCACTTCCCACCGCAATCAGAACCACAGACTCACTACCTATCTTCCGCCGCAGTCTGAAAGCACACCTCTTCAGACTCAACCCATAGCACTTGTATTGCATTCCAACCCACAGTACCTGCTGCAATGACTTATATAGGTTGCCTAATGTATTACAATGTTTTAGCGCTTCATTGTATGTTGTAAAATGTATTGTAAAACCTGTATTTTAAACTTTTCACCATTGTAAGTCGCTCTGGATCAAGATCGAGCATCTGCTAAATGCCTAAATTGTAAATTGTAAATAGGCTACATATAAAGATTAGAAAAATACATGATCCATATCAGTCCAACAATAAGACCAACATAACTGTTCAAGCAAAACAATAAGAAATGTAGGCCTACCTTGTTCCCCTTCCAGCTAGGTGTTAAAACCTTCTGTAGCATGTATATCTCTTTCCATCCAATGTAATCTCATTCCATCCATTTATATTGTAGATCACTTGTTGGCATTGTCAACAAGCAACTCACTGTCTTGTCTTGTCCATTCTTCCTTTATCCATGACCGTGATAGGTATATAATATATATATGTTATATATCCAACAAACATTTCTAAAACCTCAGCTCTATGCTGACACTTTGTTCTGGCCTTCCTTGAATCTGGGGCAGTCAGGTGGAGTTCAGGTTTAAACGTCTGCCACAGCTGAGCTTGATTCCATCAAGAGAATAACCACAGCTGGTATAGTCGTGTCAAAATAAGGGACTTCCTGTCTTCACATTATACACCATGAATATACACACAAAATAAAAGTATGAAGTGTGGGTTGTTACAATAACAGATCAGTTCTCTGAGAAACAATAATGTCTAAATTCAACATTCCAATTGAGCAGTGTGATAAACCTTTAAACAAACATACTGTGCTATGCTGCTAACAAAACACACACCGTCTCTCTCCCGAGCCGTGCAGAAAGTGGAGTGAGAGTGAAGGTAGCCTGCATGTGTTCTGGTGGAGGAAGCTGGAGGTTCAAAATAAAAGTATGCCAAACGTAGTACAGCACATCTCGTACAGCACATATAAACTTAAATAAACAGAATAATACAAACCAAAAGAAATGATGACTTTTAAAAAATAAAAGTCAAAATGCAAGTGTCACAGACACTTGCAATAATGTTTAGTGTGACAAAACAAACATTAATTAACAGTGTTTCTAAACCGGCATCAAGCATTATGGCGGTTATTTTCCCACAGCCTTAATTCCCACCTGATGTCGTGTGGGAGGTCCGACGGCTCGAGACTATTAGCTTGCATATATGGAGTAATGCATTGAAACAAGTCTGGTAGTTGTGCATGTCATACTCATTCATGATTCCATGTCAGATTATTAAATCCTCCATGGATAAACATGAGTGGCCGGCCCCTCAACTGAACGACTTGGAACATGTGGGACTGAACCACCTGACATGGTGACGTAAGTAAGAGACCTTCATATATAACGTCGCTCACTCCGCTCACACACAAGTAGGCCATGGCCTACTTTCTGATCTAGTTGAGCTGTCCATACTGATACTTGCGTTCGCCCTCTCTATTGAACCAGTAAGTCAGTTGAGTCTCATACAATGGTGTCTTCAAATCACTATAATGACTTTTGTTCATTAGTTAGAGACGCATTATACAATTGCCATTCCATACTTTGTGCTGTGATTGACTTTAACTTTGCCTAACCTTTATGCCACAGGAGCCAATATGAGTGAGAACTGCCACTTTGAGAATGGGGAAAAGAGGGCTGAGGGGGAAAGAACAGGGACGGCTCCAGGGGGGGGCAAGGATGGCTTTAGCCCCCTCTGGTGGAGGCTTAGCCACCCCTAAGCCCCCCCTCCAAACAAGCCCAACTGAACGGCTTCTATGTAAATGAATATGCATTAGCCCCTCCTCGAAATTGCCAGTACCGCCATAGCACCCCCGGTCTCAATTTTCTGGAGCAGTCGCTGGGAAAGAATTAGAATGCAAGCGAAGAGGGAAGGCAGATGGGAGGGCTGTAGTCTCTAAGAGAGAAATGGGTGAGGTACGTAGTGAGAGAAAGAGTCGGGAAAGAAGAGAGGGGATGAGAGAAGGGGGAAGAGTTGAGAGAGAAATATATGGGAGACCACATAGTGGGCGCCATGCCGCCCTGGTAGTCTGCCAACAGGCCACTTCCTCCGGGTTTGACCTTAGCAGCCGACCATTCCATACATCTGGGCTGGGAAAGGTTGCAGTGACTGTGCAAGCCTAGTTGCCGCGTAGTGCCCCAAACCTCTGGTTGTATAGAACGTTTTGACACAGTCTGTCTGCCTGTGTCTGGAGAGTGATACAAACTCAATGGGGAAAAAGTGGACTGCGTAAGTAATCAATTGGCAGGTATGGGGTTGCCTTGGCAATCAATTGGCTGAGGCAGTGGCTGGAGATTGCACAGCTGAGGGCTGTGCAATCTCCTGATCAGCCTGACCACTGCCTTTTGTGGTATTTCTGAACAACGGTGTGTCCCACAGACCCACTGCACTCCCTGCGGGGGTGTGGAATGTGTGTCGAATCTGAAGTCCGCGGGGAAAGCTCAAGTAAGTGTGCTTTACAACCGTGCGTGCACACACCCACACAGAGGTGACGCAACGATCGCTAGATATTAAAACTATAGGATAAGTATTAACACATGCATGTGCACATGCACACGTGTGCCCATGCACACGTGCGCCCACACACATACAGACACACACACACACACACACTCTTGTCAGTATCATGTCAAATTGAAGGGTTCATTATGGGGTTGTTATCATGTAGATTTTAGTGTTGCAGACAGTAACATTTGAGGGTTTGTCTACCATTTTCTACATTTGTATGCCGAAGCTGCTCTATATTGGTTATAAATCGGAGCTTCTTTTTTTTTAATGAAAGAAATTACATCATGTAGTGTGCATCCATCTTTGGTTGGAACGGCTTGTGCACCTGCCCCACTTCATTTACAGGTGTCGACTGATTCTCTCACTGGACGGTCACAGGGACTAACCAAGCGACCTTAACCTCCCCCATGCCATCCCATCACAGCACCACGTGCACGGGCATGCGCACACACACACGCGCGCGCCCACATGCACACACCAAGTGCACACTCAAACGCACGTACTCCCCCAGGAGAGTAAGCAAGAGATGGTTGGGTTAGTATGAGCTTGGGGTACAAAGACAAGCATTATACCTCCACATCCCTATACACCCATCTCTTTGGAGTGATCCATTTCCCCCCCTTCAGGGGGGGATTGCTGTATTATGACTAGGGACTTCATAATATTTATTTTTTGGAACAATTGATTTTAGTGCATATAAACATTACGTCAGCGTTAAACAAAATCAAACACACAACTAAGACAGACTTAAAGGTAGACAACTTTACGGCCTACATTAAAAATATATGTATATTCATATATTTTGCATTGTCGTCATAATTGCTGCAGTGTTTTTTCCACAGAAAGACATGCTGCTTTGGCTGTGATTTTGTGTTGTTCCAAAGTTTATATGTTGACGTTCATCACTTGGCGGGGACACCTCTCTGTGGTGGAGGAGCTCAGAAGGAGGGAGGCCCAGGGTATTATGGCCCAATCAAATGCATCGATTAAGAGCTCCCACTGACCTCCCCTGCTCCTCACACAGAAAGAAGCGTCCCTGCCAATGCATAAACATACACATAAACAGTGAGAAATGTAAACATAAACATTGAAAGTATGCCAAAACCAAAATACAGCTAGAGGGAT
This sequence comes from Benthosema pterotum, assembly GCA_039105355.1. Classification (NCBI taxonomy): domain Eukaryota; kingdom Metazoa; phylum Chordata; class Actinopteri; order Myctophiformes; family Myctophidae; genus Benthosema; species Benthosema pterotum. The sequence goes on along the minus strand of CM076967.1, from coordinate 34,792,210 downwards.
GTGTCTTTTTCTGTACGAAAACACCCCAGCACAATATAGTGTCAGATAGAGGGGGGAAAGGCTAAATATGTAATATAAACCCACATGGAAGAAACATATATGGTGCATGTATGTTTGTGATATAGGGCCGCATACTAAAAATTGGCACCTTTCCTATATGTATATGTGCATATATGTACCATATATGGTACATATATGCACATATACATATAGGAAAGGTGCCAATTTTTAGTATGCGAACATATATGTGTATGTAGCATATATGTACATATATGACCTATATGTACCTATATCTACATACATGCAATGAAAATACCTATACATTAATAAAATCCAATAGAAGCCCAAATGTAGAACTTAAACACTTTATTAACAAGTTAGCTGATAATACGCAAAGATGAAACATTTTAAAGTCCATGAAAAGTGGCTTTAAAGTGGCAAATAGAAACAAAACAAATCTAATACATTTAATTAAAAAATCTTACATATTTTTAAACAAGTTAGCCTATAATATGAAAAAAATGAAACATTTCAAATTGCACAAAATATTATGGCTTTAAAGTGGCAAACAGAAACAAAACAAATCTAATACATTGTAAAACCCAATGTGTTGTTTCATTTCATTGTTAGTATTAGTTGATACAACTTGCTACAGTAGTTGTTACAACTCGATATCCTAGTTGATACGATTTGTTTTCATCTATAAAATGAGAAAGACTATCAAGGGCACTGTTTAGTGTATTGTTGCAGATAATCCTAGTGCACACAACATTGCAGGCTTTGTGGAGAACTTCATATATATGTAGTGGAGGGTCGACATGGGGGGGGGGGGGGGGGGGGCTTATAACATCTAAAATATTTTGGGGGCATGTGTAATTTACTTTTATAGATACAATTGTAAACCATTTTTCTCTATGTTATACTTGTCTGTATGTTTTTTCTAGTCCTACTGCAACACTGTGTGCAGATATTGTACAGTAACACAGAAAGGAGTTCAGACTACACAAGTTTAATTAGGAATATTCACTCGGAGAGAGGAAATTCATGCAGCACATCTAGAGGCTATCAGGCCAATAACGTGGATAGTCGTCATTATGGTGTAAAATGTGCATGTGTTAATATCGGATAAGCTGTCTCACTTCAACATATATTCACACAAAAGGCTTTAAAAAGTTCAGCTTGGTCAGTGGTACATCGAGTGTGACTCCTCGTCAAATGAGTCTTAAGGGAATTCCAGGTACTATAAGCAAGGGCAGGTTGAATACATGTGTGGGTATACTGCCACACCCAAACAGTATATGATCAAGTATGTAGTGTTTGAGAAGTGCCAACCTTCTTATTTGCTAACCCCAGTATTTGCATTTCAACATTCCACACTTACTTTGCACCAAGTGGTAAATCAGTTTAAGATCCCTCCGGCACCACACGTAAATGATCGGTGCTCGATATATAAGCCTCACGGCGGTCAGAGCCTTTCCTCCGACGGCAGAATGCAGCTCTTGGCATCTTGTTAGCAACGTGGGCAAGGGGTGCACTGTAGAGGAGCGTCTCCATGGAAACCAAAGACGCCAGTGTAAGAGGTGGACCCCGTCGGCATCGCCTGTTTTCTTAACTATGCCGGTCTTCTGTGGCGACTGCGACGGAGCACGCCCACATCCTCGTTGAGTGTCGAAGTTGTAGAGACGGCGTTCTTAAAGTCCTTAATGACTTGCAGGTGGAGGGGATCTGGTGGAATGGGCTGACTGCAGAGCGTCGACACAGCATGGCAGCCTACAGAGAAAGAGGCGGAAGTTGTGGGCTTGTAGATTTGCTAATTTCTCAATATAAGCAGGTTTAAATCAGTTGCTCTGCTGTTTGATTTCACTGACACATTAAAGAATCTGCTGCAAAGATTCAAGTATGGCAATCAGAGTTGCAACTAATGATTGTTTTCATAATCAAATCATTGGCCGATTAGTTAAAAGATGAATAGGATTACAACACTTCTCTAACCATCACCTTAAAATATATGTTAGACAGTTCTAACCAACAAAAAATTGTGTGATTAACTGCTGATTAGGCTAATAAACACAGTTATATTAAAGCAACTCATAGTGTATTTAGGCTTATTCTGACTGCATAGATTTGACTAAGGAATAGCTACACATCTCAATCTAAAAAGGTACAGTACTCTTCTGAACTCAAATAGGACCTTTATAAATAAATATTCAAGCTTCATGTTTGGCTCTCAATATAATCAATGTTACAGTATGTGTCAAATGTTCCTTTGCAGTTGCTTCTGTCCATGTGCAGCTATATTCAGGTTGTAAAGGACAATTAATGCTGAAAAACTAAGTGGGAAACACCCATTAATAATCAATCACTAAATTAGTTGAGAAATAAATTATGAATTCTATTACGATTAATCGCCGCAGCCCTAATGGCAATGTACTGTAATGTTTTTTTTGTTTTGTTTTGTTTTGTTTTGTAAAACCTGCCTTATGCAAGGTAGATGACAGTAGAATGAGTCGTAGAAGTGAACAGGGTTCTGCAGTCCAGAACCTACCGACAAAGAGAAACAGCATAATGTGAGTGTGTAGATCAGCTAATACATGCCCACAATCAAAACAAGTGAGACACCTTAAAGAGGGGTGCCGTGATTTTTGTATTTTTTCCAATTTTATACATGTTTAAGAAGTGACAGTATGTAAATAGACCTGTTTTCTTAACTATGCCGGTCTTCTGTGGCGACTGCGACGGAGCACGCCCACATCCTCGTTGAGTGTCGAAGTCGTAGAGACGCCGTTCTTAAAGTCCCTAATGACTTGCAGGTGGAGGGGATTTGGTGGAATGGGATGACTGCAGAGCGTCGACACAGCATGGCAGCCTACAGAGAAAGAGGCGGAAGTTGTGGGCTTGTAGATTTGCTAATTTCTTATTATAAGCAGGTTTAAATCAGTTGCTCTGCTCTGCAGTTTGATTTCACTGACACATTAAAGAATCTGCTGCAAAGATTCAAGTATGGCAATCAGAGTTGCAACTAATGATTGTTTTCATAATGAAATCATTGGCCGATTAGTTAAAAGATGAATAGGATTACAACACTTCTCTAACCATCACCTTAAAATATATTTTAGACAGTTTTAACCAACAAAAAAAATGTGTGATTAACTGCTCATTAGGCCAATAACAAACACGGTTATATTAAAGCAACTCATGGTGTCTTTAGGCTTATTCTGACGGCATACATTGATTACGGAATATCTACACACCTCAGTCTAAAAAGGTACAGTACTCTTCTGAACTCAAATAGGTCCTTTATAAATAAATATTCAAGATTTATGTTTGGCCCTTAATATAATCAATGTTACAGTACAGTGCCACAGTGTCAATTTTTGCCTTGCAGTTGCTTCTGTCCATGTGCAGCTATAATCAGGTTGTAAGGGACAATTAATGCTGAAAAACTAAGTAGGAAACACCCATTAATAATCAATCACTAAATTAGTTGAGAAATAAATTATTAATTCTATTACAATTAATCGTCACAGCTCTAATAGCAATGTACTGTAATGTTGTTTTGTAAAACCTGCCTTATGCAAGGTAGATGAGTAGTAGAATAAGTAGTAGGACGAGTAGATGGAGGGTGAACAGTGGTCCTCCAGTCTAGGACAGCTTCAGAGCCTGCCGACAAAGAGACCGCATAATGTGAGTGTAGATCAGCTACTACATCATACAACCACAACCACACACTGCTGGCCACACCGCTCCAAACCATGCACAGATGTTGACTCAAGCTCTGGACTAGTAGCTCAAAATCAGATATCAGACTGGGTTCTGATATCTGATTTTGAGATATCTGATTTTGAGATATCCAGTCTACACCAAAGTGTAGAACAGAAAATGACCACTCTGTTGTGTTGTACTTCTCATGAGACCTCATTATCATTTATCTTTTCAATTATGGTATAACAAAATAAAATGGATAAAGTACTGTATATACTGTATGTATAGTACATGTATAAGGGGTATACATTAGAAATAAAAATACATCAATTTAAGGAAAGAATGGCAGCCACAGTATCCTATATCGTTGCATTGTAACATTCAATTGACTTGAACCATTTAAAGGGGAACTCCACCCATTTTCAACATTCTAATATGTCATTAGCAGGGGTTGACACTAAGGTCTCCGAGGCACTTGCCCATCGGGCAAGTGCAAGTCAGGTTCTACTTGCCCTCAGGTCATGGTCACTTGCCCCCCAAAAATATATTGTAAATTTTGCATTTAAGTTTACTTCCTACTTGGGTGCTTTAAACCAGGGGTTTTCAACACGTGGTCCCTGAGAGGGTTCCAGGTGCTCCCCAGCTAAGTTGGTTAACCAGATGTAACTCTTGAGAACGTAAAAATGAAACCAAATGGACCCTTGCGGGTCCATTTGGTTTCATTTTTACACTCTCAAGAGTTAAAATTCATCATCTTAATTAGCCCAAGTTGCAATGACCACCTTCAAGACAAATTTATCTTGTGTTGTGTTATAATGCACTATGTTGCACGCTTGCCCGATCGGGCAACCAGGTAGCAGTCTTCACTTGCCCCACCATTTTTTTTACTTGCCCCGGGCAAGCGGGCAAGTGTTAGTGTCAAGCCCTGATTAGTATACCCTAGAGGTGCTGGGTGGACATGATAAAAAGTTCCCCCATTCTGTGTTCCCAAGAAATGGGGGTCTGAAGAAAACCATTAACATGCTGAAACATCTTGCAGGGCTTGACACTAACACTTGCCCACTTGCCCGGGGCAAGTAAAAAAAATGGTGGGGCAAGCGAAGACTGCTACGTGGTTGCCCGATCGGGCAAGACCTCTGTGTCTTTCCCTGCTTTCTAGCTATCCACAATTCCAGGCTGGATTTGGGAAACGAAACAGGCAAATTAACATACACATCAAAATTACCTAATCTTCTACATTCTCTAGTTGTGTAGACCTGGGCTAATTAAGATAATGAATTGTAACTCTTGAGTGTAAAAATAAAACCAAATGGACCCGCAAGGGTCCATTTGGTTTCATTTTTACGTTCTCAAGAGTTACATCTGGTTAACCAACGTAACTGGGGATCACCTGGAACCCTCTCAGGGACCACTGGTGGTCCCCGGACCACCTGTTGAAAACCCCTGGTTTTCCAAGTAGGAAGTAAACTTAAATGCAAAATTTACAATATATTTTTGGGGGGCAAGTGACCATGACCTGAGGGCAAGTAGAACCTAACTTGCACTTGCCCGATGGGCAAGTGCCTCGGATACCTTAGTGTCAACCCCTGTCTTGATGACATCATCAATATGTACAGTATTTCAACATCATCAAGATGTACAGTATTCACCATGTTAATGGATTTCTTTAGACATTTTTTTCTGAGAGCGTACAAATGGAACCAAATGAACCCGTATGCGTACAAATGCGCCACGGACCACCACATCTTCTAGTTGTGTAGACTTGGGGCTAATTCAGATGGTGAATATTTTAACTCTTGAGAGCGTAAAAATGAAACCAAATGGACCCGCAAGGGTCCATTTGGTTTCATTTTTACGCTCTCAAGAGTTACATCTGGTTAACCAGCTTAGCTGGGGACCACCTGGATCCCTCTCAGGGACCACTGGTGAATTAAGCCAGGGTTTTTCGACCTTTTTGAAATGAAAACCAAATGGACCTGCAAGGGTCCATTTGGTTTCATTTTTTAAATGAAAACCAAATGGACCTGCAAGGGTCCATTTGGTTTCATTTTTACACTCTCAAGAGTTATCTGGTACATAAGCTTTCCATCATTTAGCCTGGGGACCACCTGGAACCCTCTCAAGACCCCTGTGTTAGCATATATGCTAGTCGCGATTAGCATCATTCTTTCATTTTACACCATAGAGCAGCAGCACCAACAGCAGCAGCCTGAAGCCTAGTTGGTTTAACTCACGAGGTGTTTCAACACATTATACTCTCTGAACTCTTTATCCTTCAAGACCCAGTTGTCATTCTAAGGAAGGAAAAACACAAGATATAAATATGAAGTAATAAACAAACATACCTTCGTCTCTTAATCCGTTTCGTTGCCGTTCACAGTCACTTCACAACAACAGCAGTTGTTGTGTTGTGAACTGTGCTGTGGTTTGAAATGTCCCCGCCCCCTTGGGCAGTAGAGTGGCCAATGAGAGTGCAGTACAAGGGGGTATCCAATGAGTGTAGGTTAGTGGTTGCTAGGGAGACCATTAGAGCCAATGGTATGGCGCTTGCTTTTTAGGCATTGGGAATGGATGAAAAAAAAAAAAAAAAAAAAAAAACTTTAAAGGGGAATTCCACAGATTTTCAACATTTTACTTCATTAATATACCTTATAGGTGTTGTACAATTAAAAAGCTCCCCATTCTGTGTTTTCCTGGAAATTAAGGCCTTCAATTCATTAACTTTAAAGGGCTATTCCACAAAAAAAAAAAAAAAAAAAAAAAAAAACATTTTATGGTCTACTCAGTCTCATGTGAACAACCCAGACAGTTTATAAATACTCTTTTCAGTATTTAGGGCTTTAGAGATTTTATTTTATTTTTTGAATGGCTGGAAATGGAAATGGAAAGTTGGATGCCAACGATGAACCTCTGCTCCAAAGTCTACAGAAGGGCCTATTATAGCGCCACCAGGAGGCAGATTCTTGCAATTATTTGGCAAAAATCTGTGTGTGTGTGTGTGTGTGTGTGTGTGTGTGTGTGTGTGTGTGTGTGTGTGTGTGTGTGTGTGTGTGTGTGTGTGTGTGTGTGTGTGTGTGTGTGTGTGTGTCCGTCTGTTACCAGCTAATCTCCCAAACCATTAACCTGATCAATGCCACAATTTGCAGAATTGCAACAGCCTGTTATAGCGCCACCAGGAGGCTGATTTTAGCCTTTTTATTTGTAAAAATCTGTGCGTGTGTCTGTTACCGTTAACCCGATCGATGCCACAATTTGCACACATATTTTCTGGTTACTAACAATGAACCTTTGCCCCAAATCTTCCACAAAAGCCTGTTATAGCGCCACCAGGAGGCTTTTTCTTGCCATTTTTTTTTACCAAAAATCTATTTGTGTGTCTGTCTGTTACCAGCTAATCTCCCAAACCGTTAACCTGATCTAAGCCACAATTTGCACACACACACTCCCTGGATGCCAACCATGAATCTCTGTCCCTAACGGACTATTAGAGCGCCACCAGGAGGACGATTTTATAAAGATTTTGAACACAGCAGGCAATTTACATAAAATCTTTAACGCACTATAATACTAGCCTGAGAAAAAGATTCCACTCTTTTCAAAATGGCTTGTTATATCGACATTTGCAAAACACATTTTTTGCACAAAATGCCTCAAATCATCAAAATTCTAAATACAACAATAAATGGCACCCTTTTAACATTGGCTTTTTATAGCGCCACCAGGAGGCCACAATCTGACCTGGCCTGGTGGAGACCTGTGTCCAGAAAGGCACTTTTTGTAGTTGTACATTGTGCTTGTTGTGCTGAAAACGGGAGGTTGATGGCGATGCGCCGATGTGATATTAATATCCCTGCGACGCCAACGGTAATAATTATTATTATGACAGCTGGTACAATGCAGTGCCAATTCCTAATGTGATCCTGGGCTCTACACACCCTCTGCCAACCTGGCAGCAGACTGGGCTATGCTTCCTTCAAGGAATGAGGAGTCGCGCCGCCTTCTTTTTAGCTGGGGGAGTTTCCCTGGTTGGACATAGCGCGTGGAAGGAACACGTTATTCCAACCAATTCCTGTCCCCTCCATCAGGCTGGCCAGGGGGGGGCAGTTCAGAGCCCAGGATTACCGGATGTTTTTGTGAGGGTATCTACCCTAGGGGACACGGGGAGAACATGCAAACTCCACACAGGGCCACAAAGGCCCTTAATTTCGCCAACCCCGCCTCGGGTATCGACACTGATGACTCGGAGGAGGAGACAGATCCGCCAGCACCCACAGCAGCGCCCCTAGCAGGAATCGAGCCCAGGACCTTCTAGCTGTGAGGCAACAGCACTAACCACTGTGTCAACGTATGATATGTACTTCCGTAGTGGTCCGGTGTATGGGAATAATAATAATAATGAATAATAATATTTTTATAATAATATCAGCACTACACATTTAAAGCATGTCAAATCATCAGAGGGAAATTCAACATTGAAAATAGATTATCTATACCACGTTAAAACAACGTAGGGAAATTCAATATTGAAAATACAACATACTGTAGGCCTATATACCTGCATGTCAAATCAGTGTAGGCAAATTCAACAATGAACCTCTATACTAAATAGATTCAACAATAGTTTTTCAATTGTTGAAATAGTAACTGTAATTAAATATTGAATCAAGAAAATAACCAGTCTGACCAAAATCCAACATTGAATCAATGCATTTGGGATATGTTCTGTATTGTAGGGCCTATATATGGATATGGGTGCCTTATAATGGATTGCATTTTTAATGGATTGCATTTTTATAGCGCTTTTCCAAGTGCTCAAAGCGCTTTACAATGGTCCATTCATTCATACATTGGGAAGTAGAGCGGCGAACAGTCGACGCCAGCGTCCCCACTTCCCACATTCACACACCAATGGTGGCCAGCTCACACTGACCAACTCATTGGAGGCAACTTGGGGTTCAGTGTCTTGCCCAAGGACACTTCGACACGTAGACAGGAGGAGCCGGGATTCGAACCGCCGACCCATGGGTCATTGGACGACCTGCTCTACCTCCTGAGCCGCCCGCCCCCTTATATGTACATACATGACCTATATGAGGGTATAAAGAAGCTATATAGGATCCCATATAGGTCCTATATGGCCTTTATGTGCACATATATGCACCTGATTTTGACCTATATGTGAGATGTATGCAGCCTATATGGAGCATATATGTGGTATGTATGCGCATATATGTACCTGATTTTGACCTATATGTGAGATGTATGCAGCCTATATGGAGCATATATGTGGTATGTATGCGCATATATGTACCTGATTTTGACCTATATGTGAGATGTATGCAGCCTATATGGAGCATATATGTGGTATATATGCACATATATGATCCTTATATGGAGAATATAGGTTTGATATAGGTGCCTATATGGAACTTATATGTCTCTTGCATGTGGGAATACTGTACATTTTGAATTTAGGCGCAAAAGTTGTCTAGATTTTAACAAAACAACATGAAAGGGAAAGAGGGCATGAAAGGAAAAGGATAAAGGTGTGAAAGGGTGTGGACTACACACTACGGAGGACCAGAAAGACAGGATAAGTGTGACTGCCTGGAAAACAAAATGAGAGGTCATACAACCTCTAAACAGACTGTAACATCCAAGTAAAGGCGAGCACATTTTGGGCATTTGGGGTCAGATCAATATAATTATGGAATGAATTCTTTACTGGCCATATATGGCACTTGTCTTGAGTCTATAGGGTTGATGTGGTTGGATCAACATGGAATGTCAGAGCAGGTCAGCTCCATATAGGTAGATCTAAGGTTTGTAGTTTGTGGCATAGGCTACAGGGATATTTTTAATGGTGGGAAAACTACTTTGTCTAATGAGAACATTATTAAACTTTGTGGTTTTGACCACTGGCTAAAGAACGTTTAATGAGCACACTGACTCCACAACAGCATAGTATGAGGTTGAAATCACACTTTATTTGAATATTTCAGGTGACGACTGCCTACAAGTTCTCGGCGAGGTCACAGGGTTTACAACGATGCAGCTTAGCATCTTTCTTTCATGTCTCCCAAATGTTCTAGTTCTGAGTCAGACGGGGCAAACACAGAGGTTTCCCCCATAAAGAATAAAGGAACCCACACAATGTTTGCATTGCTTTCCACAACCTAGTGATTGATGGAACCCCAGAAGCCACAGCGAGGTGAGGCACGGATCTTCTGCATAGGCTACAGTTCCAAACATCAACACACTGGTCTACAAATGAGCCCCCCTCTCACCAGAGCACCCCACACTCTCACTGCCGTCTCCATATAATCTCCTCTCTCTCAGCTTGTCTCTCCTCTTCTCCCCTGTTCTCCTTTGCTTTCTATTTATGTTCTCTCTAACTCCCAGCATCTTCTCCCGTCCCATTTTCTGTTTTGTATCACCTCACTCACTGAGAAGCAGCTTACGTTGTCGCTCCTCAGGCTTTTATGGCACTAACCCCCTCTAGAGGTGATACAATGTAATGATTCTCCTCTCTACCGTCACATAAAGCTCAGTGCGGCTCTTTCTCTCTAGCTGAGGCTACTTGAGGCTGTCACCTCTCCATAATAGGCCTACAATAAAATAAATGACTTTAGACTTGGTGTGTGCGTGGGTGTGTGTGTATATATATATATATATATATATATATATATATATATATATATATATATATATATATATATATATATATATATATATATATATATATATATATATATATATATATATATATATATATATATATATATTACCCTATTACCCTCTCCCTCTCCCTCTCCCTCTCTCTCTCTCTCTCTCTCTCTCTCTCTCTCTCTCTCTCTCTCTCCCTGTCAAACTGGGCCTCCTCCACTCCAGAGCAGTCAGATCACCCACCAAGGACTTGGGGTATCATCGAAACCAGTTAACCGTAACCCCTTTGTCAAAGAAAGAAAGAAAGAAAGAAAGAAAGATAGAAAGAAAGAAAGAAAGAAAGAAAGAAAGAAAAAAGAAAGAAAGAAAGAAAGAAAGAAAGAAAGAAAGAAAGAAAGAAAGAAAGAAAGAAAGAACGAACAAATAAATTAATAAATAAGTAAACAAAGAACAAACAATCTAAGCACATAAACAAACAAACAATAAATGACTGAATAAATAAATAACCATTTCTAAATTAAGCCCGCAGATTAAAGTTTATATATTTATTCCATGTACTACTACTTCATGTGTGTGTGTGTGTGTGTGTGTGTGTGTGTGTGTGTGTGTGTGGTGTGTGTGTGTGTGTGTGTGTGTGTGTGTGTGTGTGTGTGTGTGTGTGTGTGTGTGTGTGTGTGCGTGCGTGCGTGCGAGTGGGTACGTGCATGCAAGCGAATCTCTCTCTCTCTCTCTCTCTCTCTCTCTCTCTCTCTCTCTCTCTCTCTCTCTCTCTCTCTCTCTCTCTCTCTCTCTCTCTCTCTCTCTCTCTCTCTCTCTCTCTGGCGTGGGGGGGTTTCCCTCTAAATAAACTTTGCAGCGCTGCAGAGGGAGAGAGAGCCAGAGAAGCGGCAGAGGGCTGAAGTCATCAGCGGGCCATAGAGCGCGGAGTGAATGAGTCCTGCACGCATAGCAGAAACGCGCTGGTACTGCGGAGATTAGCCTATAATATACTTTGGTTCAATTGCCTGCTGCTGCCGAGCCGACAGCGAGTGTGTGTGTGTGTGTGTGTGTGTGTGTGTGTGTGTGTGTGTGTGTGTGTGTGTGTGTGTGTGTGTGTGTGTGTGTGTGTGTGTGTGTGTGTGTGTGCGTGCGTGCGTGTGTGCGTGTGTGCGTGCGCGCGCGCGCGACAATCAAAAGAAGGACGGAACTTTCACACCATACGGCGTACGTCGGACGCCGCCGCGCGCCGCGACTTTATTGGCACTTTATTCCATAGTTTAGAGGTGGGCGTGTGGCCGCGTGCACTGCTCTGGGTACCAACTTTGATGCTGAGAATCTCCACTCCGCTGCCTGCCCGCTTGCCATAGAGGCTGCTGGACACCACCGGGACGCACGTTGAGGCGCATCTCCACAGATCCTGAGCGAAATCACAGCTTGGAATACTGACTGGAAGGAGAAATCAAACCTATATCGTCTCTGAACATCTCAAACTTTATTTGTGCATAAAATCCATGGCTTTCCTCCTGCGCACATATATGATCGGATGATAATATATTCAGTATAGTTTTTTTTTTTTTTTTTTCTTTCTTTTTCGCTCTATTTTTAGTAATGGTCTCAACAAACAACATACGGATAATTACTGCTACCTGACTTCAAGCCTGGCTTTCCTGGCGCATATATATGAGGATCCTATCCAGGATGTTACTGTCCAAGCGGCCCATGAGGCATCATTGGGCCACCGCACATTTTTATCAACACCACACATCTCATGCGTTCGCACAGGGCTGGGGGTCCTGCTGCTCCTGCTCCGTTTAGGAAATCCATAGGCCTTCCTTCTATGCCACCACCGTGTAGCGGGAACAGCCGAGTCTATATCCAATAAGTGATTATTGAAGAGGTGGAACATTGACATTGGGCTTGTGCGAAGTCTCATCTGTGCGGCTACTATGCAATTACAACTGATCTCCTTTGTTTTGATCACCTTGCACTGCATGGAATACACTGGTTGTCAGCAGCACAGCAGCGCCAGGCACCGGCAGCATAAACGTGAGTATTAAAGAATCAGAATACAGAGAAAACTATAAGGGCGCACTGCGCGCAATGACACGATGCCTGTTGGTTGGTTGGTTGGTTGGTTGGTTGGTTGGTTGGTTGGTTGGTTGGTGCGCCCTCATATTCCTAACTCTCACCCTGCTGCACCCCAGGGCGCTGCGTGCAGGCGTGATGCGCTCATCACCACATGCAATTATTTTACATTCCTTTAAATTAGGATTCTTATTTTTATTGTATAGTCTGCGACGCAGGGACAGTCACCATTATTATTTTTTCTTTCTTTTTTCCCCTTTTTTAACAGTTGGAAAATAGGCTGCAAATAACGCGCTTTGTCCACTCCAAATTAATCGGTCAAGTTATACTATAGGATGCTTGTAATCGCATTTATGTTTCCACACTCCCGCAGCAATCTACATATGGGCTACTTTCATTCAAACTTTTCTGACAAGTTCCTTAACCATTAAAATTATTCAACGTTATACCACCTATATAGATGTTGCGCATTGCGCACATATTGAAGGCATATAATTCCAGACCTTTTTTTTTCTTATTCTATCTCTTGCGGCTTCAAACTCCACCCTGGACTAGGAGAGTTGTTTCTGCTGTCCATCCTGGACGGTAGCTGAGCAGCCTGAGCTCATTCAGATTCCTAGTTCCCGTCGCTCTCTAGCGGTCAGAACAGTAGCCCACAGTATGTGGGGTTCCCCGATTCAAGTAGCCTGCCCATATCCAAGGGCCCTGCTCGTGTTAAGTGTAAATAGTTATTTCCCCTCTTTTTTCCCACGCCACGGAAAGTCAGGTATACCTAAGATTGTCTGCTAGCGATTTGAGTCTATATAGCCAGAGCCCAGAGCCAAACCTAATTCCCCCTAGACAGCAGTGAGACAGACGCGTTCAAGCTCATAATACAGTATATAGTCAGACTCTGTAAAAGCTATTGGTTTGAGCAAAATCCAGATATCTGCCCTGCATAGATTGGAAACAATAGGAAGCCACTTTCGGGCTATCTTTCACAAGTTGCACCTCATGTGGCAAAGTGAGGAGGAAGGGTCACTTTCTGGTACTTTTTTATAAAACAGGTTGCTCTTTTCCTATTTAAATATTGAGCTGTGCTCCAAATGTTGTGCTGCATGCTTATTTACTTAAGATGGAAATCATAACTCACTTTAATTGCCACTCAAAATCTGAGATAGCACTAAATGTCGGTCCATCAGAAGAACAAAGGGGAATACACTATATTGAGATAAGGTCCTCTAAATCTCTTGGTATTTCATATCCCATATATCACCCTACAGTCCAACATTATGTCTCATCTCTTGAGCTATGACCAGCGTTTTTCCATGACACTAAAATGAGTATCAATAAAGTATATTTTTGTATTCTTCCTACGCACACTTTATCACTGAGGGTGTCCAGATGTGCATTCTGACCAAAGTCTGTTGGAGGAGAGCAGAGATAACTGGAATATTCCATGTATCACCTGCCAGCGTGGCTTAAAACTGTTCATGATGTGCAATAATAGACTTTAAAGTGATGTTTTTATCTCTGCCACCTGTGGTTGACGTCCCATTCTGCATTTTTTTTTACTTCAAAAGTTTGCATATACAGTGCATAGCTATTTGAAACCTCCCTGACCAAGAAAAGTCCTGGTTTATTTTAAATAGGAGTAGCCACCATCAATCAGGCCTAACCCTGCAGTTTTTAGTGTGTAGATGATGAAAATCACACATTGTTTTTACGTATTGTTTATGAATTATTGCAATCTAGAGAGTTGGGCTTGCAGAGTTTTGAAATATAAAATGATCAAGGAGCTCACTTTTGGATGAGCAGATGCAGTTCAATTCAGTCCAATATAATTTGGTTCAGGCCTTTTGAGGTAAGCAAGGATCAGTGGGCTCTGTTCTGTTCGGTAATAGTTTTCAGCGGAAATAAGAGCAAACAAACAAAAGTTGCCCCAGACAGAGGAGAGGACAGAGATTTAGCCTACACTGCATCATCTGCATGTCCTGACTGTAGATGTTCATTTCACATGCTTACTTTGTTGCACCCCCGAGAGGAGTTGTACAGAAATCCTGCTGACACTAATGTAGGACAGATGCAGATACACTGGACTAAATGTATGTATGCTTTTAACCATACATCATCTCCAGAAGCTAAGAGATCCTTTGAAATGTTAATTTCTGTCTGAAAATGAAATGAAAAAAGGAAGGATATAGGACTGGGTAGACTGGGGGGGGGGGGCATGTTTTGACTACAGTACAATCATTTCGATTCTATTTCAGTTCAAAAGGCTTTATTGGCATGAGAAAATATACATCTACATTGTCAAAGCAAAAAGCACAAAGCAATACAATCAAGACAAAAAAAGTGAATTTGAAATGTACCGAGATCACTTAATGCAGGAATGCATTAAGTGATCTTTTAGGGTGGTTGTTTTCCACCCAAATAGTCAAACCTGATTTTAAAACTATTCCCTATTACAGGACCCAAAATTGGGTCGGTGGCCAATGGGTCTTTTCTGGATTATAATAGGAGTAGCAGTGTGCTCTGATGAGCCTGTGTCATAAGATGAGATACCAGCATTCGCAGTTGAGCGCATGAAACCCATCTGCCTCAGAAATGCACTCGCACCGCAGTGAGTGTTCATTCAGCAAGGAGAGTGAACTTCTTCTGCCTTCCCAATTGGCGCAGTAAGCTTTGATTGAATTGAGTTGGACATACTGTAAATGGGATGCATCCACAGACAGATATCAAGGAGGACTGAGGGGAGTGAATGAGTACACAATACTTAGAGAGCAAGAAGGGGCAGGAGGAGGAGGGAGTCAATGACCATTCAGTCAACTGGCCAAAATTACCATGCGAAGGCTGGGTCAGATCTCCAGGCTTCCTGTGAGTGATGATGCACGCACACACACACACACACACACACACACACACACACACACACACACACACACACACACACACACACACACACACACACACACACACACACACACACACACACACACACACACACACAAACCACAGATTTTAGATTTAATCTGAAGGGAAAACAATGGGAAGGGACGGGCATCCATTGTGTAGCATGATGGAAACCCTAAAAAGACAAGGAAGACATTAAACAATTGTGAAACTTGAACAGAGAATCACTGTCTGTGGTTCCACCTGTCTTCTATTATACTATAAAACTAATATTTTTCTGTCAAAATGTGTGCGCACACATGCGTGTGTGCACGTGTAAGCAATGCGTTTGTTGCTGCCTCTGTGTTTATGCATTATGTGGGTGAGTGTGTCAGTGTGAGGGTATGTTAAGCAAGATACCACTGCCCAGTTGAGGGGTGTGTTGGTGCAAGTGCAAGGGCAAGGCCAAATTCCTGTGTCTTAAGACTTCTCTGAATCAGGGCTGCTTGGCAGGAACACATGTGGGCAAATGGACAGCAGTTGTAAAGATTGCTGAGATATGTCAAACACAGTACCATGATATATGGCAAATTGGCAGCTAAATGCTGAGCTGAGAAAAGTGGGAGAAATGCCAACTCAAACCCAGTGGCATAGAATGTGTGTTGGAGAGAGAGAAACGTCTCCCATGGCACTCGTGGAAACCATCTCCATGTACTGTGCAGTGGTTCACCAACTTTTTGGCTTGCAAAAGAGGGATTTGATGCATGCCTGGGACCCAAACAGTGAAAATAGCATAACGCATTGACTCTGTGTTTGTAGATCGACTATTTCAAATACTTCTTAAAAATCAGTAAATGTAATTCATGGAATTTGGATTTTTCTTTTATTTCTCCTTGTAATGTTTTTGAAAATGTTACACAAAATGTGTGAAACGGGAGAAAAACAAAACTATACTAAAACTATTAGCTGCAACCCAATATAATGGGTCCCAATATAATGGGTATTGTATGCAGGAATACAGATTGTGTAAGATAATTTCTAGTTTCTCCTCACCCGCCGGTTGATGGCGAAACATTAAAACTTGAACACAAGGGCACTGTTGGCTTTCTTTCTCTTGAATCTGGGTGAGATAGGCTGCAGCCTTCATAGCCTTATTGAGATTATGCTTCTGTTCCCATGAAAAGTATGTTATTAGTGCTGATAAACACCAAAGGCGATCAAATGTCACTTTGGGGAATGGGGTTTTAAAGCAGGAGTGCAACAAGTACAAAACATTGCATGCATTTACTTATGGATGAATCTGTTAAGTTCTCTGTACAATATGATACACCCACAAAACCTATTCACCCTTTATAATTTAAGAATTAAAGTTCATTCCTCATTTGATTAGTGATCAGTTATTAGGTTAATGGTTCATTTATATTGCACTTTTATCAATTCAGTTCAATTTTAGTAAAGTGCACATGTAGGCCATAGAGCAGAGGCAAGTATAAGTTTAAGATAATATAAGATGATATAATGTTGTCAGATAATATAGGTATAATAGCCTACTGTATATACAAGAAAATGAAGAGTGAATGACGAATAAGATGAACATCTGGGAGGCCCCATGTTTTGGGTACATCGTCTGATTGCATTTCGGGCTTGAGTCGATTGGATGTTTCTTTCATGATGTATGTTGTTTTTTAAGAAATAGACAACACCAGAAACGTTGCAAATATGGTAGCGAATTGCATAACAAATGCATGCAAACAATAAGGCTTTTTAAAAACCTGTCTGACGCTCACTGTCAACAACACTTACTGTGTAGAAAATCAATAGCAAATAGCATTTCTTATTGGTCAAAGTGAAACTGTGTGGGGTTGATCAGACAATGACATTTTTGTTTCTTTTTTGTAAAGTAGACCCCTCTTGGAAACTTTGGAAGCCAATTATTCATTAGACAATAGGGATGCATTGTGGAAAATGTTATTGTTTGTAGTTGTAGTTAAATCATAGTGATTTGTGTGAGTTTTAGACATCTGCTTGTATAGTGTGTTTTTAAGCAATGGTGGAAACTCTACGGTAGTTAGGACAGAAATCATTTTCAAATGAATATTTTTTTTCATTGAAATTGAAAGTTAATTGTATGGCTTAAGGTTCAAGAGTTATAGTAGTGTCTTCTTTGGCCTACTAGCAGTGTGAATAAATGTATGTGGCTCGGAAGAAGTTTCCGAGTCACGCAGGAACAAATTCTCCATGTCCTTGCCTTCTGGCCTGGTGAATAAACATCATTTTAATAAGATAATTGAAGACTATCACAATGCAACTATTGTGGTAGTCTCAAATCTTTCTACACACCAATAAAATGACTGACTGGTTATATTATTGTTTGGGAAATACTATAAACAATAATAGATGCATGTTATGCACACCTTTAAAGATGCTGCCTCACAAAATATACAGCAGCAGCTATTAATCTTGATAAGATACCCTGTCTGTCACCATTATGCTTTTTAGCATACATGTTTATAGAGAGAAATCATAGTCTCATTCAGTCTTATACAGACATGTGTTTTAGAAACAGTTGGATGCAGTGGGAATATCATTCAGGCCAGCAGATAATAAAAGTGAGTTATGTTACTCTTTCTTTGCAAAAATGTGAACTTGACAAGGAAATTATAAGTTATTTTGTTTCATTTCACAGAAAGTTGTCCAAGACTTTTTTTTTTTTGCTTGAGTGAATGTGTTCTGTTATATTGTTTTATTTGTTATTGTAGCTATTACATCCAGTAGCTGTACAGATGTTTTGTGTTTGTAAGCTTGCATGCATGTGCATGTTTGTGTTGCTTTGTGTCCACATAGATATGTCTAAGACAGACCAAACCAAAAAAAATGTAATTTAACTATAAAATGTTATCTCAGGCAATGGGACAAACACATACATGTCAGCATTTTAGACTATTACAGAATAAAAAGGGAAAAACCTTAAACACCACAACTCCAATATAATTACAGCCTATAATAGAATCTGTCCCATACAACCTCATTCATCAAAACAATGGATTTGGACCTTCAAATTCTGTCTGTTAAGATTGTCTAGGTGAACCCAACTGCAGACTCAAACTCAGAGGCAAGTGTAATGTTCAATGTCCAATATGCAAAAGTCAAAACAAGGGCAAGTCAAACATGAGGCCTAAGCTGGTATTGGCAAAGGGGAAAGTCCAAGTAATTCCACAGTTTCTAAAGGAGTAGAGAAAACACAGCAGGTTACTAGAGGGTCTTACAAACAAGATCAGAGCACAGCTATATGGGGCTCCACCCAATTGCTGAAGGGCTGCACCTGAGGAGCCACACCCCTGCCTAATGTCAATTAGGTAGAAGGCACAGGCATGAGGGCTGATCTAACAATATGGAAGGATGGTCTTCAATGTTGACAAATCAGTTCAAGTCATAAAAAAGACTTACTTTTGTTTCTGATCTCACAACTTGTTATTGTTTACTGAATAGTAGTGCATGTACATGGTCGATAATAGATTGTGAAGGCAGCCTGGTATAGCTATTCACTAGAAATATTGAAGATGTGCTCCATCAGAAACTTGGCCATATACCCTGGTACAGTTTGTCAAACCATCATGATATATAGTGAATACTGTATGTTTAAAATTGGTCCAAAGATGTCTGCAAATGCATTTTAACATCAACAAATGGGTGCACCATGCATGCCAAAAGTTGTATCTCCTTTAATCTGCTCATTTGAAATTCATCTCTGAATGTGAAGCACAAGTCCTCCAGAATAACAAATCATTCAAAATGCAAATCTTGTGTTTTATTGCTAAACTATATTGAGTAGCCAAGGCAGCACATAGATTTAAAGTAGGCCTATAGGCGCTTTGAAATTTGTGGTTGTTTAGGATGTTGCAGAGTGCAGACCAACCGTCTGCGTTTTCTTTGTAGGGTGCAACGTTTTGCATTCATCATAATATGGAATGACAGACAGAGACGGGAGGAAAAAAAGAGAATTATTAGGGAGACACGAAGACTTAGAGAGAGGCATGTATCTTTGAGTACCATGGAATGCTCACATTGTTACTGTAAGGCGAGACAATATACTGTATTTTTTTCTTTTTCTTCTGTTTTACCACAGAAAGACTTGCTTCTCACCAAAGAAATATTCAAAGTTAACTGTTAGCCGTACAAAGTCTGGAACTATTGGTTTCTTTGTGGTTGGGATTTATATGGAAATGCAAACAGAAATGCAAAAAGGATAAAACATGTTAGAGAGGGTTTTGTATAGGACTGTATAGTAGGGACTGGTTATGTGGCATTATGATGTATTCGCTCCCGGGGTGTCAGTCAGGTCAGCTTTAAATTGACAATGGGTTAATAATATATTAAGTTTGAGTAGCCTACAAATACCATAAATAGAATATCAAAAAATATCACAGTACTGTGTATCACAGTACTGTGTGCAATATAGTAGATTTTTTTTTAACTCCAATACACATAACCAGAATACACCTTTTCATGAGGTACTCAAAGACATCAATGTGTCCAATGCTGTTGCAAGAGTGAAAATGATGGAGGCACATGTGAAATACACATAGCCGTACAATAGTTATCACAGACCTGCAGAATAAGTGCTTAAACGCAAAAGTGCATGCCATAACATCTCAGATATATAAAGGGGTGTGTAATGCATACGATGTAGAGACTAGATAAACACAGTGAAAAGTATAGCGACTCTAAGAATCATGGCAAATGAATACAACAGGCAGAACTGAATATAAAATTAACTTTTTGTCAATCGCACACTTGCACTGTTGTGCTACACCATGATACAAAATATGTGGCAGCTGAATTTGTACTGTCTGAGAATTCACTGCTCTGCTACAATTACTACTGCATCAAGACCGAAGTCTCTTAACTAACTGCTTTGCTTGTGACTAAAGTGACTATTGGTCTTTAGTCACTAAAGAGTCACTTTAGTCACTCTACCAGATTAGGGTTGTCTAGCTGCATAAGAATGTGAAAATACCCTACTAGTGGTAGGGTGGGGGGAGGGATCAGAGGTGTGCAACATTATTGCTGTTGTGAATTACTACTGGCATGAATGAATGTGACCCATAAAGCATTGTACACTTAAGGTGGAATTAAGTATTACTCACACAGTTATTATAAGGTGGTAAATAATAGCCAAATTATCATCAACTTATACTTGGAGCCTTTATACTGTATGTACACTGCAAAGTACTGATAGTCAGAATATAATATGACAGAGCCATATTACCATATACACTTATATTTACTGCTTGACTCCTCTTTTGACTTCATGCTATCAAAACCTGGTCTTCAAAGCATAATAGAAAAGGTCATTTGAGGTCAACCAGAACCAAATTAATTATAAGACATTGGACCATATGTCTTAGAAACTGACTTCCTGAACTATTGTCTGGGGCCCCTAATGGCTCTCCAGGGGCCACTTTTCTTGAATTCATAGATGGCATCAGTCGTAATTTGTTTTTAAAAACCTGCTTTTCAGGTTTAAACAAAAAAATGTCATTTGCTTTCCTGCTGCTTTTCCTAAAACCGATCCATATGTGAGAGTTCCCAGTTAAAGATTTTTCTTTTAGTTTTCTTCCTTTTCTGTTTTTATCCCAGGCATGGACGAAAGACACATTTCAGATGTGGGTGGACAACACTGTTTCCAATTGTCAACACTCATCTGAAATGTGTCTTTAGTCCGTGCCCACGAAACGTGCATGTGTGAACACATGCACCTACAGTATATATTGTACAAGTCTAGTAGTAGGGTTTATGCAAGAAGACACTTATACAGTACCGTCTCCTAGATATTGATGATTGCCACTTAAATATGCAATGTATGCGTTTTCCATTA
This sequence comes from Benthosema pterotum, assembly GCA_039105355.1. NCBI lineage: Eukaryota > Metazoa > Chordata > Actinopteri > Myctophiformes > Myctophidae > Benthosema > Benthosema pterotum. The sequence goes on along the minus strand of CM076967.1, from coordinate 34,771,029 downwards.
AACCACTGGCTCTCCGTGTCTCATCCACAGAGAGCACAGGGTGCCAGCAGAGTGGCTGTCTGACCTGCTCAGACTATAATGGCTGCCTGTCCTGCAAACCGCGTTACTTCATGCATCTGCAGCGGAACGGGATGAAGCAGATAGGGGAGTGTGTGCCTTCCTGTCCTCGGGGATTCTATGACACACGCTCCCCAGACAGAAACACCTGCACAAGTAAGTGACTGCAACGTATAAAAAATAAACAACAGCTACGGTAAATCCTTATGGTTTCATGCTTTACGAGTCCATTGCATGATGTTGGCACACCATAAAATGGAATATCTATGAGCCCACAACACGCCACATACGACCAAGTATTAAATCTCAGTCTACAAGCTTTTACAATAGGAAAACATCACACCACACCACTATTTTACATAGAAGAACAGATTAGGAGTATAACTAGCCTTTTCACCCTACTACAAAACACGTGCACAAGAAAGTATCTCAAACGTGTCATGAGTCGAATTTGTCTCGGTTGTGTTATGTTTTAACTTGCACATAAATAATAAACACTAGCACAAGTTGGCTATTTGGCTCCGAGACCTTGTCAAAATACACGTCCCCTGTCCATATACAATTCTTAAAAAAAACAGCTACAGAACAGTCCCTACTGGCCCCAGGGTTGGTGATATATGTTCCTGTTGGCCAGATACGGTCATACTCACCAACTAGCAAGCATCCTGATTATTGCAACATCATCTTCTCTTCAAATCTTCATGGTGTTGGTCACGACGCACGCACCCAGTAATAGACATCCATCCATTTGTCTGCAGTGACCTATATTCTCCTTTCAGAATGACACACACTCACACACACGCACACGCACACACACACACACACACACACACACACACACACACACACACACACACACACACACACACACACACACACACACACACACACATACACACATACACGCACGCGCACGCACACACAAACACAAATGACACCCTGTATATTTAAAGGGCAGTATATACACACAATAACTTGTGCGGTTAAATAAACGCCAGTGGTGGGTCTGTCATGCGTTTCTCTGTCAGAGTGCAGGCCAGAGTGCGACTCGTGCTTCAATAAGAACTTCTGCACACGCTGCCGAGCGGGTTTCTACCTTCACCTGGGCAAATGTCTGGAGAGTTGCCCCGAGGGGCTGGTCCGCAGCGACACGCAGAGGGAGTGTGTTACCAGTGAGTATAATGTACTGATGATGATCATCACATGTTAATCAGAGGGGAATAATTCAACACCCACCGACAGCACAAGATCTAAAAAATGTCTAAAGAAGGTCTAAAAGGGGACGTTGATTAGACGTCTAATCAATGTCTAATCCAAGATAGACGACGTTGATTAGATGTCTAAACAACATCTAATCTAAGATTAGACCTAGATCCACTTTTAGAACTTTTTTAGACATTTTTAGATCTTGTGCTCAGTGGGGAGTTTTGATCATACAACTCGATAATATCGTAATGTTCATTCATCCATTTGTGCACATATTAATTCATCACATAAACCCCAGCAGGATCCATATTCAAAACCTTTGCCAAAATAGCTTTCCCCTATACTCCTATATACAGTAGATCCCTGATGGACAGTGTGTGTGTGGTATGGTATGGGTGCGCGTGCGTGTGTGTGCGTGTGTGTGCATGTGTGTGTGTGTGTGTGTGTGTGTGTGTGTGTGTGTGTGTGTGTGTGTGTGTGTGTGTGTGTGTGTGCGTGCGTGTGTGTGTGTCTCCCTGCAGAGTGTCCTGCAGAGTGTGACTCGTGTGTGAACAGTGACACGTGCACACGGTGCCGACCAGGCCTATACCAGCTGATGGGCAGGTGTCACCACGTCTGTCCTGAGGATTACGAGCCTGATGACAAGCTCATGGAGTGCACCCCGCAAGGTCAGGCTGCACATGTGCATGTGTGCGTGCATGTATGTGCGTACACACGCAAGAGAAGAGCAATACTGTGTGTGAGATATATGAAACATTTCGGAATTAGATGACATTATTGACATGTAGCCCAGTGCGTCAAATACAGGCCAAACACTGTGTTGAATTTTTGTGGTTGTGTGTTTCCTAACGGTGGTTATGTTTTAGACAATTTAAACGTGTGACCTTTGACATGGGCTCTGACCCATACTTCCAAAGTATGATCAGCTAATCAATCCACAGATCATTTCAAGTCATTGGCCATATTGCCGGAAGGTTTTGTGTCATTCTGTGAAGCCTGTTGCTAAAACACATTGACAAAAGCGATATCATCATAGTTCAGTTCGAAAGAACAGGATTGTAGCTCTTACTTTAGAAGCAAACTACACTATCTGACAAATTTATGTAAAAAACAAAACAAAACAATAAAGCAGTGGATCATCAGATAGCAGGATGAAATTGATTAGAGGCTTCTTTTTGGAGATCATAAGTGGCACAAAATAAAGTCCCTCCTTCTCCACTGACATCAACCTTCTGGCCATGTTCCACAGTGCACTGTGAGGTGGGTGAGTGGGGTGAGTGGAGTCCCTGTGCTCGGGCAGGGAAAACCTGTGGATTCAAGCGGGGCCAGGAGACCAGAACGCGGCAGGTCCTCCAGTACCCATCACCCTTCGGAAACCCCTGCCCGGAGATCTCCGAGATCAAAGACTGCCTGGTCAAAAGAAGGAGATGTCCAGGTAAATGTTATGACTACTGGGACAGTGGCTGAATTTCAACACCCCAAATCTCGCCCACTTGCTCACTCACACTCGATCACCGATTTCACCGTAACACCACCATGCTGGAGACCAAGTGCAAGTGAGACCTTGGTTGAGGTATTGGGTATTGGAATTTGTCTAAGATGTTATTGTACCCTCACAAAAACTTGCAGTGATCCTGGTCTCTAAACTGCCTCCCCGTGGCCAGCCAGAGCACCTGATGGAGGAGGAAAGGAAATGGTTGAAATAATGTGTTAATTCCACGCTCCATGTCAAACCAGGGGAAATAATGCGAAAAGAAGCCATTTGGACATACATGCATGAAGGAAGCATGAGTTCATGAGTCTGTTGCTGTCCCCAGGTTGGCGGAGAGTGTGTTTGTGTGGAGCCCATTAGATAATTGACACAGAGGTGAAAGATGCGATACACAATCATGGGCTTGGGTTGATCATGGGTTGATTGATGATTATAAGGAAGAAGGACAATCCTGTGGTCCAGAGGTCGTTATGTGTCTGCCTTAATCTGCCACGGGCTTTCATATTTTCTGTCTGACCGTTATACCGGCGTATCCCACCATTTTCATCAATGTCTCTAGTGCAAAGTGTCGAAAACAATGCGCGTAATGGTGTAATCGCAACCCAGCAACAGTTTGAAACTGTTTACATGTCAGATATGTGCAGCTGCTGTTGATTCCTGTCATTGTGACTGTCAATGCTTCTAATAATTTTGTAATGTGGCAGCATTTCAGTTCTCTATGAAACCCAGACTCGGCCGCTCCAGCCCGTATAATCTGAACTAGTCATTCTTCCGTTGGGGACTATGGCTGTTTACTCAGAGGATTTTCATTGTGGTTAGAGCGGAGGACAGAGGGGGGGACACACATGTGTGATGTTGCAATAGGGTTGTTGTGTGTGTTTTCCCCCTGAGACCTTTTTTTCGATATTTAAACAGTAAAACCGCTTGCTCTGCTTCTCATAAACATAGGATCGCGTGATCATCGCTAATGAATTGAGTGCAAAATGCGTCTCAGACGAGAGCTGTAAAAGGCATGTTGTGTTTTCACGGAGATCTGAATTGTGTGTGCGCACGCAACTGACGCAAGTGTACAGTACAGTACTGCGCACAGCTCCATCACCGTTCAGGCATGTGAAGGTGCATGCTAGCGTGTGTGTGGGTGTGTGCATGGCTGAGTGTGTGTATGAATCTGTGTGTCTGTGTCTATCATAAAAGTGGTGTTTTGTGGCTGGTTGTTTTTCCGCCGTGTGTGTAGTGTTAAATGATAGATCGCAGACAGGCTAGGAGGCTGCGATCCAGTCCCCGGGGCCTCACACTCTGACAGAACAAACAGTGGAAGTGTGTGTGTGTGTGTGTGTGTGTGTGTGTGTGTGTGTGTGTGTGTGTGTGTGTGTGTGTGTGTGTGTGTGTGTGTGTGTGTGTGTGTGTGTGTGTGTGTGTGTGTGAGAGAGAGAGAGAGAGAGAGAGAGAGAGAGAGACAGAGACAGAGACAGAGACAGAGACAGAGAGAGTGGTGGTACATGCGTGCATGTGTCTGTCATTCTGCTCCAGACTCTGGTGCAGAATGGTCAGCTCAACATCAACATCCTCTCATAGGGAGGCACACAACGACTGGGGATCAGAATAGCTTTATCCCTACAGCCCGCTGCACACACACACACACACACACACACACACACACACACACACACACACACACACACACACACACACACACACACACACGTGCGCATGCACGCACACACACACACACACACACCCCCACACACACACACACACACACACACACACACACACTCAAAGACTGTCTTTTCCAGAATAGCTTCATCCCCACAGCTGCCCACACACAACACACACACGCGCACACGGCCACACCAGGGCTAGATCTAGACATGGGCATGGGGGGGGGGGGCATCAAACATGAATGCATGCAAACAACCCAAATTTCAAATATAGTTCAAATTAAAGTGCTTAATTAAAATGATTTGAATAACTACTAATGCTGCTAACTAACTACAATTATGGCACCGCTAAAGAAACACCATTTCATCATTCAAAACAGAAAAACTACTGATGTTATTGATGCTTAATTGCCTAATAAAAGTCCTGTAACCAAAATTGGTATGGAGGCAGCTTCATCACCATTTGAGGTTAGGTTTAGGCCAGTTTCTGTGAGCTTAGGGTTGGCATTATGCATCATTTTTGTGAAGTGAAACGTTAGAGGGAGTCCCATGTTCATACTCTCCGTGTGTGCGCACCACCAGGCACACACACACGCACGCAAACAGCATGTCCAACGCGGCTGACTAACATAACTACAAGACCCACACTCTAGGTGGTAATTTGTAAAGAGAGTCAACTCCCTGGCTCCAATGTGTAACACAGACAGTGAAATGTGCCCCCTATCACCCCTGTGTGTGTGTGTGTGTGTGTGTGTGTGTGTGTGTGTGTGTGTGTGTGTGTGTGTGTGTGTGTGTGTGTGTGTGTGTGCGTGCGTGCGTGCACGCATGCGCGCACGTGTGTGTGTCTCGCTGTCCTCCATCTGCCACTTTCACTCCCCCTCTTTCACACTCTATCTCTCTCGACTCATTCTCTCAGCTTGTTCCCCTCCACACAGACGCCGGCACACACACGGATACACACATTCCCTCCTCTCCAAAGAAAACAACACCCACCCACCCTGTCACCTCTCTCCCACCCACCCCCTCCGCTCATCACTCACTCACCTCCTCCCCTTGTCACCCACTCAGCCCCCCTCCCCTCTCTCACCCTCACCTACAGTATTCCCCGTCCGTCATCCTCTCACCTGGCCCACCCTCTCCCCGATACTGACCCACCGCGCCCTCTCTTTTCTCTCACCAACCATGATACCATACGATCACCCAGCCCTCCTAACCAGGGATACTGATTGATCAGGTCAGTGTATCCTGAGGCTTGATGTGGAGTTGAATTGACTACTTCACTGGTCCGTTCTGAGCCTGGTAAAATGATGGAGTCAGAGGGTGAGAGATGATGGTGAATATGTTAGACACAATGACTGAGTCCATATCAGGGTGGTTTGCTTTGTTCATTTTACTTCACCTCCTGCAACAAAACAAACACATATAATCCATTT
>CM076967.1:34742680-34762680 GCA_039105355.1 Benthosema pterotum | reverse complement strand
TATGTAAAATCATGTGCAACACTCCTAAATGTGTCTATTTCTGCCTTTTATGACATGACAAGAATAAGGATGCTGGGGTTCATGTGGTTAAACTTGAACTTATTCTGCAACAGTAGGCTACATTTCTGATACCGGAATGCATTTGAATACTCACAAATAAAAACTCTTAATATCACATGAGTCTTCGAGGGTTAAATTTGGTCAGGCATTCAACAGTGTTTCAAAAACAGCATGGTAAGCACTTCATTTCAGGGTCCATGCATCCCTTGTCAATACACACAAGATTGATCAGAAAATGTTATGAATCCTACCAAGAAAAGGCGGGTTGGTTTGATAAACACTCCTCCTAATGATCTCAACATTGGCATGGATTAGGTTTCTGCTTTGGCTCTGCGAAAGCGGAGAGAATACAGTGTGACTAATCTGTTGATCTTATAAATAGTTATGGTGTCAAGGCAGAGAAAACATTGTGAACCCAGAGGACTTCCTGTGTTGAAAGGGGAGAGTGATGAGTCGAAATGAGTCAGACCACCAAGATATGCTATCTGTCCATCAATTCATCCAGCCTTTTAGTGGACTGTTGCTTTAATTCTTCAACAAAACCTCTTTCACACTGGACAGTGTACACATGCATGTGAGTACATACAGGTTTCATTTGTGTATGTGTGTGGGGGCAGCAGGGGTCATCTCTTCTCCCCCTCACAACTTGTGTCTCCCGATCACCTCTAAGGTCTTTCATTACTCCTGGTTAAAGACTAAACACAGTTGGCTGGCAGGCCCAGTATCGCTTTGAGTGGACCCTTGGAATGTATGGGTCAGGTCTGGACTGGCAGAGCAACGGTGAACCCCACTGCCCGGTCCAGGCAAGGAACTGGGCTGATTAATGGAGAGAGGGAGAGGAAGGGACTAAGGGAGTACAGGGGTGCCTATGAGGCAGATGGGGGAGGAAGACAGAGATATGGTTCTTTCCCTTTCACTCCAACTCTATCACCCCTCTTTTTCTCTCTCCCCCCGTGTCCATGCCTACTGCCTACTTCAGCAGTTTCACAATCCCCATGTATCCAGCCAGTCAGCCGACCATCCAAGCAGGCTGTGGTGCTCCGCTCCAGTCACACATGGACAGCACCAGCACAACAACAGGAAAAGGGCCCCTGGTTTCACTAGCTAGATCTGTCTCCACTCGCCCTGGGGGTGTATCTTGTTATTATCATTAATAACTTCTGCCTGAGCTCCAGCAGATAAACCTCCAGCATTCCTAAACTCCTTGTTTTGTTTATGAGATGGTGTTGCAAGAGCAGATAAATTGGGGGGTTTATTTAAAGGCTTTCTATTTTGGACAAAGCCTGCTTATCAGAGCGGATTGCAACAGCTGAAAGTCTAACAGGGTGTGGTGTCTGTCTGTGGGAGTAGACTGACACCTTGTGGTGAATGGAGAACATTGCATGCATTAGCACAAGTTAGTAGGCCCTACTGTGAATATGGAAGCTATAAACATTTAAGCATTAAACTATCCATGCAATCTTTTGTATTCTTGGAGTTTCAAATGTCATGCTTTCATCCTTCTGCATAAGTCCCACCACACTTTTCCCTATGGATTCAGAATAACAGCACTTTTGTTAAGAAAACAACGCAAAGCGTGAAATTAAACTGATTTGGCAGATGCTGGTTTGAAATGGCTTAGCTGGAATGAATGTATGAACAGTATTCATGGACACGGGACCACAAAGAGAAATCTCTTCAGTAACGGCCAGAACGAAAACAGATGACATGATGTGGTGGGGATTATACTGTACTGTACTGTATGTACAGTATATGTATGTAGTCCCACATTTTATATGACACGTACTGACTCTTATGCTTTTTCTGCTCTTTTGTCCAGGAGGCAGGAGGAAGGGTGAGAGAAGGGGGGAGCGGCGGAATCGCAACAACCGGAGAGACAAGGACAGCCAGGAAGGGCGCAGGGAGAGAAAACGTGAGAGAGAGAGGGAACGAGAGAGGGAGCGAGAGACAGGTGACCGCGAAGACTCTGAAAACAGGAACAAAACAGAGCACCGGCACCGCAGAGGCCAAGACACACACCTGGCCTCACCAGAGGAGGATGGCGCCGCAAAGTAGCGCTCTACCTTCAAGTGACTCTCCACCTTCCATTCCCCTATTCCTTCTCCTCCCTTCCAGCCCCACCCTGCCCCCACGACCCCTCTCCGCAGGGGTGCTGCTGCTATCTGTATGATTTGAATATACTGTTTATGCACAAGAAAGATGGGGCACATTAAGCCACAAGGCTTGGGCCATAATGGACTTTTTAAAAATAATAATTTCTTAGTTTCTACCCTCTCCAGCTCCACCCTATCTCTTGCTCGCCACTAGTGTCTCATCACTTTTTCCCCAAACTTGCATTTCCCTAAATGCATAAGAGAATTAAGACTGCTGTTGTGGCTGGACAAGCCCAAAAAAGAGCAAACATTTGGGAAAACTTGAGGACTGATAGGCAGATGATGGACATGCATATTGGAGGGGCATTGAGGTTATATTATGTGCTTGTTGATATGGTTATTTAAAAGGGGCCCAGGTACAACATTGCGCCTTTTTATGTAGATTTTGTGACATTATGTAGAATCATTGTTTATTGTTGTTTTTATTCTTTAGATGTCTTTACAATTTTGCTTATTTGATGTGTAATTTGTATAAAAAAAGAAAGGAAAAAAAAACTTGTTTGCTCATCATGTTGTGACATCACCACCACCAGTGACAGAATGGAACAGATAGCTGCATGTTGTCGTTATGTAAGTCAATGGACTGAATGTTTTGTCATTGGAATAAGGCTGCAGAGGGAAAAAAACACATATTATATATATATATATATATATATATATATATATATATATATATATATATATATATATATATATATATATATATATATATAGTTTCTTCTGTATCTCTGAAAGAAGAAATGCTAATTAGGCTCAAATTAATATTAATAACTAATTTAATCCGTCACTGGTTCTGCCTATTGGTGCAAACAGGGTGTGTGCTTTCAATAAAGCCCCTGACCAGAAACCAAAAGTACCTTTATGTCAAATAAAAATATAATGGGTTTGTATGAGTCTGTGTTGCTTTTCATCATCTCTACTTCGGTGTAACCTTTAACATAATGCTATAGACATGTAACATGTGATTGCAAGTAATCCCATGCTATGTTGACATTGTCACTGTTGTGCAGAAACCTTGTATGGCCAAAATCGCAACTTTTCAAGAAATGAAAAGAGACAAGATATATTTTTACATCCAGATAACACATCCAGGACAGTCTTCAGATGCACCTCTTGAGGGGACCTTGCTCAGATCTAAATCCATTTGGTGTCATTAGGAACCTGTTGCAAACCCACAACTTTTTTTTAACCAGAAACAGCATGATATACACATGTACACACACACACAGAACAATTAAGATTTGACTCCAAACTTTAAGTTATCATATCTATGGCAACCATTCATTGGCGTTGAATTCCAACAAACACACCTTATACTACTTAACAAGTTACTTATTAAGTAATCAACTGAACTAAATCTTATGTAACGAGGAAAAGCATAATAAAACAGTTGTGGTCATCGCTAATCTTCTTACAATGGCAGTTAGAAGGCAAAAACCATAGTAATACTTCAGTGTTGGAACTATTGCATGAACACATTAAAATTGACGTTTTATGGAGAAAAAAATGCCCTTGGATTTCACCAAGGCAGTATACGGGATGGTATAAGTGCTACAAGCTTTATCCTAAAAGTTTGATTGTTGAAATTATAGGACGGACATGTTGAAATTATAGGACGGACACATTAACATAGTCTATTCAGTTGTTTTTATTTCTTATGGACAGATGTTGATTTACTGTAATTGAATTTGATTCAATAAGAAACATCCCACTCAAACAGGTAGACAGTTTCTTTTTTTTTACTCCATTATTTAAGTAGCAGTGTTGGGGTGGGATTTGCACAAGAAAATAAGCTGCTCCTGCAGTAAAAACATACGTGCAAATACATCCATCACTTGGCCTTGTGATTTAGACAAGACAAAAGGTCAATTCACAGTAGCAGTATGGAAATAGATGCTCTTTTAAAACTAGACGGGTACAGTAACATGGACATCAAGGTCAGAACTATAGGGTCTTTAAACCAAGGTTAACCCCCACAGCTACAAACGTATAGAGGAAACTTAAGAGTCTGCAGTGTCCTAGAATGCCATTGACATTCTAAGACAGTCTTTAGATAACTGAATAAAGAATGCTGTGAACACTATTAGGTGGCCGATTTACTTCATGTTGGCCGCAAACTCCTCGCCCTTCTTGATAGAACCCTTTAGCTCGCCAATAGCGTCAGCCACCAGCTTCTCCTCAAAGGCAGACAGCTTCCCTAGGCCGAGGTTCTTCTCAATGCCGTTCTTCCCAAGGAGGAGAGGAGTTGAGAAGTACTTGCACTCCGTCTCTTCCGACCTGACGTACGCACACTCCACCACACCCTCTTTCCCATTCATGGCATCCAGGACGGAGAAGGTGAAGCGGGCACCTGCGTAGGCCATGGAGAGGGTTGCAGAGCCGGCTCCAGCCTTGGCCTTCACCACCTCAGTGCCTGCCTCCTGGATCCTTCCAGTCAGGGCCTCCAGCTGGTCAGCGGGGAACTCTACTTTGGGTGTGCACTGTGAGATGAGGGGAATGATGGTCTTTCCTGCATGGCCACCAACAACCGGAACGTTTACTCGTGCTGGGTCGAGGCCCTTGAGCTCTGCCACAAAAGCATTTGCCCTGACAATGTCGAGGGTCGTCACGCCGAACACTTTGTTGGGGTTGTAGACGCCATGCTTCTTCATCATCTCGGACGTGATGGGGATGGTGGAGTTGACGGGGTTAGCGATGATGCAGATCATGGCTTCGGGGCAGTGGCGGGCACAAGCGTCGGCCAGTGTGGCAACGATGGTCGCGTTGGTGTTAAACAGGTCATCACGGGTCATGCCCGGCTTCCTCGGCACCCCGGCGGGGATTACCACCACCTCGCAGCCGGTAAGGGCAGCGCCGAGCTCGTCGGGCCCCATGTGGCCGGTGACTTTGGCCCGGGTCTCGATGTGGCTGAGGTCTGCTGCCACGCCGGGCGTGTGGGCGATATCGAAGAGCGAGAGGTGGCTCACCAGCGGGCTGTTCTTCAGTAGCAGGGACAGAGGCTGGCCGATGCCCCCTGACGCGCCGAGCACCGCGACTTTAGCGTGGTTCTGGGACGATGTGGACAGGCTTCGGGCGACGGCCGCACACACGGCGGGTCTCACGGCTCGGGAGAACATTGTTGTTACTTTGGTTTGTTGTAATTTCGCGTTTAAATGTTTGAACTTAATGTTCCCGTCAGTGTATGACACCAGTGTCCTCTAACCACGAAGAAGCGTACCGGAAGACCAGGCGGCTAGCTTAGCAGCTGGTAAATGGCAAAGGTATAAGACGGCGTCATGAGCCTGCGTCATAACGTTTGGTGTTGCCAGATTGTGTGACGCGATCAAGCAACCCAGAAACTATGGCTATTCGTCATGGAGAACTTTGACCTTTAAAGTTTAAACCTATTATGCATTACATAATGCACCTGCTATTTTAAAAGTTATTATTATTAGTGGGGTTGTTATTGTGATGCGTTTTCCGTGATGATAATCATTCGATTGGCTGACCAAGGAAGGCGATGTATGATGATGTAAAACTTTCTTTTACTACGTCACCGTGTCACCATTACAACATCATCGGGGCAACCACACTGCAATTGCAAAATGAAGGGGGCTCCTGAGCTAGAAGGGGGCCTGAGGTTGAGTGTCCATGTGATCATAGAGGCTCAAGCTCAGGGCGCACCTGAAAAGGGGTAACAGTGAATAACAGTGGCACACACAATCCTTTCCACTGTTATTTACAATGGGCTTATTCATTCTGTGTCAATACAATAGCCCCAAAAGTCCTAAACCATCCATTACTGCAAGTGTTTCAATTTATTTGGCTTAGTTATTTTGGCTGTTTATTATTTTCACTGAGCGCTGCGTCAGGAAAAAAAACAAAAAAACTTTGGCTGGTGCCGGCCCAGGGGCCCATAATTTCGGGATCCGTCTCTGGCTGTTGGTAGGGTGTTCCAGCTTTCTGGGGGAGAGGAAACAGATTGGTGAATGGAACATTGCCCCCCACCCCCTCAGTAAGCTGTTGCACCCACTGGTAAGGGCTTTACTCTTCCTACTGTATAGTATAACAACATCTCACATAACAGGAAAGGCCCTTAGCTCTGAACACTGTAGAATCTGTACCTGGCTCGCTTGCTTATAACCATAAACAATCTTTACATCTAGGGGAAAACTGAATCCATTATCTTTGGATCAAATTGTATCTCAACAAGGCAGATGGGTGAGATGGCTTTGTTGTTTATTCGGGGGTCCTTGACATAAAAATACCACTCCTTTAAACATCAGGAAAAAAACAAAGAGTCAACTACACTTAAGAAACAGCCCCCAATAAACACAACCTGCATCTATTGAACTGTACTTTCATCATGTGTCTTTTTTCTGGAAACTCTTAACAGTCAACCAATCACAAAAAAAAGAAAAGCCCAGATGGGCTTATTATACGCAGACCTGGCAACACTGTCAACGTTACGCGCGTCATTACGCACACATGCGTGGATACTCCCCCGCCCCCCAGACGGACTCCTTCGGCTTGAAAATAGCCGATCTACAAGCTCACAGCGCGCCGCTGACGAGGCGCGCCGTGAGCTTACAGATCGGTTATTTTCGCCACGCGACGCCGTCGTACGGAGAGCCATATAAATCGGGGGCTGTGCGTCTCGGATTCTTTTTTCGGAGGAAAACAAAAGCCCAGTTTAGCATTCTGATTACAGTCTCACCTCAGAAGCAAAGGCTGTAAGAAGCACTGACACGAAGCTGATACAACCGAAAGAAGTCGAGAGCATCCAGTGTGACACGGCAGGTAATGTGCATCTACCACCCTGCATTGTTTAAGATGATCATGTGTTGGATCTGTAACACAGGCTAGCTGTTTGGATCGTCCCAGCTGTGCTAACAGAGGGCTAACCAGATAGCACTGTCAGTTGAACGCCGTCTATTTGCTGGAATGAGTTTTTTTTCACCTATGCGAACGTCACTAGCTAATCATAACAACAGGTCTCATTGTTTGTTTTTAGCAGACATTATACATCATGCTTTTGAATGGTTACGGTATGTATTTTTGAAACAACACCTGACCAGGCACATTTCTATTTTTCCCCCAAACTAGCGCTCGCTAACTAACTTAACAGTTCACTTTAACTGGTGTTGTGTCCGCAATAAAGACAAAGGATTTTTCTGCCTGGCTGAGATGAGCTGTTTGTATTGGTTTACAAGAGTCCCCAGTGCAAACAGTAACCAACATATCGGTCGTTTCCTCGGTAATCCAACACAACAATGCCATTGTTTATCAGATAGTCGGTAACGTGACCTAGAAGGAGACAGCTGATTTCGCCCCTCCTATGACATGGGGAATCTTAACAAACCTGGCAACTCTCTGGTGATTATGGTATAATACAGTGGTTTTCAACCTTTTTGATACCATGGCTCACTATTTATTCAGGATTTGAGCCATGGACCACCATTTGATATTTTCGCCCACAGACCAAAAATTAAAGGTTTATTTTTCTTTTGTCCACAATTCCAGATTGAATTTGGGAAACAAAACATGCTAATATACAGATCAAAATGACCATTAAACTTTCATATTCTCTAGTTGTGTAGACTTGGGCTAATTCAGATGATGAATATTTTAACTCTTGGTTTCATTTTTACACTCAAGAGTTACATCTGGTTAACCAACTTTCCATTTAGCTGGGGACCACCTGGAACCCTCTCAAGGACCACTGGTGGTCCCCGGACCACTGGTTGAAAACCACTGGTATGGTATAATTTACAGCGAAGAGGCCCAAACATAAATTTCTAGTTCGATACTGTTAGCCGTTTCTGCCTTTAATAGTCTAATAGTTAGAAATGTTGATTATGGTTTCCCAGCTTATAGAACCTGCCAGATGCTAACTTGCATATGCCTGGTTAACTTGCACTTGTCCAAAAGCGCTGACGAGGTACATTTGGCATGCTGGTATGTTTTTAGCCCAAAGATTTTTTCTGAGCAAAACTAATGCTCGGAATGTATTCAGCATCATGTAAACGCCCCAGGACATGTCACATGCTACATAAAGCATGATGAAATGTTATTGCCGGTCCTTCTATATGTTGCTAATGGTATGGCCACATTATGCCAATGCCAATTTCAGGAAAAAAATGGTTGGATGTAGTATAACAACTTGATTATGCTGTTGACATCGACTTTTTCCTCTTTTTGTTTGTCAGTGGCTGGTTTGACGAACAACACTCCTAATGATACACAGACAATAACGGTAATCGCAGTAAGTATTTCATAGTTTTCATTGGCCCACTATTGTTAGAAATTAATCATGGTCTGGTGTAGAATAGCTTTAATTAGTCGATGTACGGCAGTGGGTACTGCCGAGGGTTATAAGGGTTAAAATCCAAAAACGATTGACTGTTATCTTGTTTCCATTGGTGGTCGTATTAATCAACATAGCATAAATAACACAATACATGACACTGTCCAGTGATTATATGGCATACTTTCTTAACTACTGAGCTAGCAACCACAACACGATTTCAACATTAAATCCTTAAATATCACACTAATCAGTTTATCTAACCTAATAATTATGTCCCCCGCCATCTGCTCTTCCTCTCTGCTGTCAGAGATGTCCTCCATTTGGGCATGATGTGACCTCATTTGCAACAGAAACCATGTACCCTCTAACGCTTTCTCAATGTTCCCTATTCCACAGTACTTTTCCAAGGATGGCTAGCTGTAGCGAGGTAGACCACTCTGTTAGCTCGCTCCCATCCAGCAAGAAGGGTAGCGACGGTGGTGGGGGAAATGGTAACAGTGCAGAGTCATCGTGTTCTGGCTCTAGTGGCTCTTCTCCGGCACTGCCTGTACCAGAGTGTGCCATCTGTCTTCAGAGCTGCGTCCACCCGGTGCAGCTACCCTGCCGCCACGTCTTCTGCTTTCTGTGTGTGAAGGGAGCGTCGTGGCAGAGCAAGCGCTGTGCCCTCTGCAGACAGGAAGTGCCAGAGGATTTCCTGGAGCGTCCGACTCTGCTCTCCCCGGAGGAGCTGAAGGCATCGGCTGGACGGCCGTCGGCCGGGGACCACGCCTGGTACTATGAAGGGCGTAACGGTTGGTGGCAGTACGACGAGCGGACCAGCAGGGAGCTGGAGGACGCTTTCTCCAAGGGCAAGAAGACTGCCGAGATGCTCATTGCCGGCTTCTTGTACGTGGCCGACTTGGAGAACATGGTGCAATATCGGCGCAACGAGCACGGCCGTAGGCGCAAGATGAAGAGAGACATTGTGGACATCCCCAAGAAGGGGGTGGCAGGACTGCGTTTGGACGCTGAGGCTGGGGCTGTCGGGGCAGCGGGTCGAGAAAACTCTGCAGATGGTGCCGATACCATTGCGGGGGCACAGCAGCAGGTCACCGTCCCACCGGTGCCCAGACCCCCCACCTCTCTTGGCGGCCAACCTGGCAGCAGCAGCTCCTCTTTGGTGGACGCTCTCTCCCAGTTGCAAATCAGCCCCAGGCCTATACCCGCCCAGGAAAGGTCTGAGGTTGGGGAGGGAGAGGAGGAGGAAGAGGAGGAAGCCTCTCCCTCTAGGTCCTCTGACCCTCATACCTCTGTGGAAGAGTCCGGCTCTGGTGATTGGAGCGATGATGAAGACGAGGACGACGACGAAGACTATGAGGAAGAGGGCGGAGACGAGGAGCGCGTGGAGCCCTATGAGATGAGGCCAAGGAGGCAAAGACTGAATCCGGAAGACAGAATCCCTCCTGGGGCAGAGTCATCTGACGCTCCCCCTTCCTCATCTTCCAGTAGCACTGGAAGGTCCAGAATGCCTGATGGCCAATGTACAGTGACTGAAGTGTAAAGTCATCAACCTCATTAAATGGCTACGTTCCAATAATTTATTCCTTCTCATATGCCCCTGTTCACTTCACTGTCACAGATCTGATGTCGTTGGAGAACTTGATATAGGAGAAAAACAAGCTTTTACAAGCTGCTTATTTTTGCAGTAAAAGTAAATCTTCAGCGTGTTCATGCCCATTTCAGACAGGCATCCATGTTCTTGTGAGCTTGTAGATTGGCTATTACTGGTAAGGGGCCAGAGCAGGGAATGGGAGAATGGTGTCTTGGTGTGGCCATATTAGTTAGGTAATGACTTTTATTATTACCCCTAGACTCGATGCTTCATAACACTTGTAAATGCCGTGAGATGACGAGGCCTTTGTACATTTGCCATTAGATTAGTTGCGTGGTATTCCTGAACACTCATGGTTAACCCAATGCTGCCTGAATCTGGGAACACTTTCTAGAGCCTGACCTAAGGTTTCTGAAAACCTTAAAGTTTTGATTTGTGCATTTTTTGTCTAATAGTTATGTTGCTACATGTGTGGCAATGGATGATAAACTGAGCGCTCCAGCATCAAAGATAGAAAAGCGTATAGGTTGCACCAAGCACAATGGGTTAAAAGACTAATGGGATATTGACAATTTAAAATTATACAGATAGTAGAAACCTACAATAACGTCCTGAGCATTGAGCCACGATATGCGTTGCCCAGCTCCTGTCCGTACTGCAGAACCACGCAAAAGGAATGGGACATTGAATTCACATTTCAGTACATTTCATTCCTACCCATTGTGACGATGGGAATCACGATTCCCGGGGACTGTCTTGTAGTTCTAGTCCAAATCTGTGACATCATGTAGTGAAACAAGGCACAAAAGAGGGAGTTATTGTAATGGGGCTCAGCCACTGAATATTAACAAGAATATCTGCAGCTTAGAGAGTGACACAGGCTTTCCCCAAGCTTGACTCATCTGACTACTGAAGACCCTTAAATTGCCTAAAGTAGTTCATTGCTTCAGATGTATCTAATGATGAGAATTTACTTTCAATTCGCGGTTACTGTTAAAATTTGACAGTTTTGGCACAGTGGCAGTTTGTTTCCTGGTATCTGAAATCAAAGCAGGTCTTAAATGATTTTTTTTGTTTATTCAGGACTGTAAACCTGTGAGCTACAGTATGCAAATATGGCAAGCTCACACAATATTTCACAATTCAGACTTTTAAAGGGAAAGCAGCAAAATCATCTGGCTGCTGAAATTTGGTTATTTTACATTGATATTAACCTGCTACATTTTCAAGTGTCTGGTAAATATAATGGGCAAATACTTGTTCAATGATAATCCTTATCTCTGTTCTGGCATAACTGAAAGATAATGGCCACTTTTGCATAAGTCATCTTGGTGTTCTCTTCTGGCTCAGTTTTTGTTTCCAGTATTCTTTCTAGCCATGACTAATGTATTCTAATTGGTGTGTGTTGCTGAAGAAAAACATGGTCTTTGAGTGTTCATTATTACCCATGTTAAAAGGCTAGTATGTTTAATAATGTGCATGTGTTTGAAGACTGTTTTAACACTACTGGGTGGGGAGGATGTTGCAATGATTTGGGGGGTTAGTTTGAAATAATGTGCAGTTTGTTTTGCCTTTCCTCTGGTTGTAACTTTCTCTTGTCTCATTTCTAAGGCCATAAGAGAACAAGAGCAAACCACCACTATTGGCCATCTCCAGAAATGTTTTAAGTTTTAAATATATTTCTTTGTGGGGGTGGGGGGCTGACACCCCACTCCCCTTTCATTTCTTAAATGCATAATTACCATTTCTTCTGGTGTCTCCATTTTAGACTTCTCATTCTAAAAATAAAGTAAATGTAACTTTCTGTAACAGTCTTTGCTTGATTTCACGGTTTGTAATTTAAGAATAAATTGTCATTTCATCAACCTTAAATGATGGGATTTTGTGTTTTCCAGCTCAATCCAAGAGTTCCCCAATTGTATTATACTCTAGAAAGTAAACAGTAAACTTGACATTGCTGAAAGTGTCACATCTGGAATGGTGGAAAACCACACATGAATCACTATCTTGAAAATATTAGTTGTTTTGGAAGCACATTTTGTGACTTGTCCCTCTACACGGTAACATGATCACAAATACATAAACTGGTCTGGCAAAATGTCAGATTGGATTCTTCTACATTTATGGTTAATCTGAATGTTAAGATTTACAAGGACACATTTTAGGTACACGAGACCCATTACATCTTGTTTAAATCTCTCAAACATCTTGGATTAAAAACATTTTTAATGTAAAATCCCTTCCAGCATGGAAAAGCAACGAACATGAGCAGCATTTTATTTTCCACTCAATGCAAGTATTGGTGACTCAGGATATATATATATATATATATATATATATATATATATATATATATATATATATATATATATATATATATACACACAGGTGCTGGTCAACGAATTAGAATAATTTGAACAGTGCAATCGTTAAATTCTTTGAATGCATTTCTTGTGCAGAAAACAAATCGGGTGTTCACCGTGCCTGTCCTACTGGTTAGAGTAATCACAGAACTCGTAATCTGTAAAAAAAATTGCTCAGCTGAGCTTTCCAAAAGGCCCATTTAGGCCATTTAACTGTGACACTGTTGTTTCATTGAATTAGAATAATGGAGAAACCGTTTCATTGAATTAGAATATTTTTTATTATAATTAGAATCATCACTTTCTCAGTATTTTGTGGCTGCCCCCTTGGCTTATATGACTGCCTGAAGTCTCCGTGCAGGGGTTGACACTAAGGTCTACGAGGTACTTGCCCATCGGGCAAGTGCAATCAGGTTCTACTTGCCCTCAGGTCATGGTCACTTGCCCCCCCAAAAATATATTGTAAATTTTGCTTTTAAGTTTACTTCCTACTTGGGTGCTTTCAACAGGTGGTCCAGGGACCACCAGTGGTCCCGGAGAGGGTTCCAGGTGGTCCCTAGCTAAGTTGGTTAACCAGATGTAACTCTTGAGAGCGTAAAAATGAAACCAAATGGACCCGCAAGGGTCCATTTGGTTTCATTTTTACGCTCTCAAGAGTTAGAAATTCATCATCTTAATTAGCCCATAGTGGTCACAGACCGAGTGGTCCCTGACCCCAGCAAAATGATAGTTTGGAACCAAATGAACCTGGGAGAGAGATAGGTAGATAGCTAGAAAGCAGGGAAAGACACAGAGGCAGAGTGCAATGACTGCCTTCAAGACAAATTTATCTTGTGTAGTGTTATAGTGCACGAAGTTGCACACTTGCCTGATCGGGCAACCAGGTAGCAGTCTTCACTTGCCCCACCATTTTGTTACTTGCCCCGGGCAAGCGGGCAAGTGTTACTGTCAAGCCCTGTCCGTGGCATCGATTTGAAGAACTAGCTATCTCTACCTATCTCTCTCCCAGGTCCACTTGGTTCCAAACTATCATTTTGCTGCGGTCAGGGACCACTGGGTCTGTGACCACTATGGGCTGATTAAGATGATGAATTTTAACTCTTGAGAGTGTAAAAATGAAACCAAATTGATCCGCAAGGGTCCATTTGGCTGAGGGCAAGTAGAACCTGATTTGCACTTGCCCGATGGGCAAGTACCTCGGAGACCTTAGTGTCAACCCTTGCACGGAGACTTCAGGCAGTCATACAAGCCAAGGGGGAAGCCACAAAATACTGAGAAAGTGATGATTCTAATTATAATAAAAAATATTCTAATTCAATGAAACGGTTTCTCGGTTTCTCCATTATTCTAATTCAATGATTCAATGATTTGATCTCACGAACATGTCGTCATCCCTGGCTCCTCCCGCGCCCGTCAACTCTTGTTCTACGTCACATCATTTAGAGCGACGCCCACCCCGGAAGGTTGACTCCCCCCTCTAGGCCACTGTGTGTAACAAGTTAGTCCAGGCTTTCCGTTTTCGCACAACGCGAACGAAAATGAAAGCCTGGGTGTCGAGGCTAATAACTCACAAAAAATGGGGAGGAAAATACATTACATGTACTGTATATAATGGACAAATACTATACCGTTAACCACATGGGGAAGGCTGTGCCTGTGCCTGTTTTTGCACAGCCGTAGGAATGTCAGTGCCAGGTTAATTTTAATTTTAGTTTCACCGATGAGTTCAAATTATATACAGCAATATGTGATAGTTGGAAACTCTGCATCAGCAGCTTTCGCACAACAAAAATGTGTCATATCATCTAACTCTGCACTGCCACTGCAAAACCTTGTCAGAGACTTTAAAGAGCACAAAGGTTTTCAGAGTTTTGTCAACAGTTGAATATGAACTATCAACTGTGCACTAAATTACTGTTTAGGATACTGGGTGGCACTGGCCATCACTTGTGTTTGGACTTGCCAGCCAAGGCCTGCAGATTTGCTGGTCCGCCCCACACTGTCCCGAATACATCCT
This sequence comes from Benthosema pterotum, assembly GCA_039105355.1. Lineage (NCBI taxonomy): Eukaryota > Metazoa > Chordata > Actinopteri > Myctophiformes > Myctophidae > Benthosema > Benthosema pterotum. Next base: position 34,748,207 of record CM076967.1, on the reverse strand, counting down.
TTTCAGTCCTCAGAGCCTCTGACAGAGAGAATTCTCTCCCAGACAACACTACCCTCTTCACAGCCTGGATTACAGGGGCTGGGCCTTTTGTATAGCGACTCAGCCAGTTTTCTGCCTGTTCCACAACACTCATGGAACTGCTTTCACCTTCTCTTCCTTGGGAGACTTCCAGGACTCCATCTGCCAACCCAATCTGCACACCCAGCTCAGGGTCCACTTTCAGAGCTCCACCCAGGAGCTTTAGGGCATTCCGGCTGCCCACAATGTGGACCAAGCGGGCCGCACCGCCCCACCCCGGGACCAGACCCATGTGCTTGTGTACAAACTGGATCACACTGCCTCCAGCCATCAACCTACAAGGAGAGGTGTAGGGGTCAGATGCTAGAACGTTACCTGAATAAGATTAAGTACAGAAATGGGGTGTGTGTGTGTGTGTGTGTGTGTGTGTGTGTGTGTGTGTGTGTGTGTGTGTGTGTGTGTGTGTGTGTGTGTGTGTGTGTGTGTGTGTGTGTGTACCTGAAATCACAGGCAGTGGTAAATTCTGCACCTCCTCCCAGTGCTCTCCCCTCTACCAGTGCAAGAGAGATCAGAGGCAACCTGCAGTGCAAAAAACAGCAGTGTTGTTACACTGTATTGTATACAAACATACAATTAGCTTGGTATACATCTCGGTTAAGAATAGAACAATAGAACACACTGCACATTGCACACCACAACTGTTTTGTCAAAGTTTTGTTAGCATTTTAATTGGCCTAATGTTTTAAAGCATGGCAACAGCATTGTGTAATATTTTCATGAAATAATAAATCTTTAAATCTAAAAATAAAGCTACAAATGGAAAATAGTCAATGTGTGCAGTATGAATGATGATACAGTATATGATACTGCATGGCTTAGAGCCGATACAGGTTAAGCTACATTCCATATTTTGCTACACTCGTAGTAGAGGCCAGACCCCTTACCTCAAAAGTCTGGTCAGTGTATTTTGCATGAACATACACATCTTCATCCCATCCTACAAGCACAAATACATAAATCACAAAGTCATCTAAAAGTACAGCACAGTAATCCAAACCACCTGTACAGTATATAGAATTGTGAAGAGACAGCTGAGAGAGCAAAGGAGAGAAACATGCAGTCTAGGGTGGGACAGGCAAACAGCTTGTCAACGACAGACAGCATGGCAGAGAGACCAATGTATGATTGTACCTGTGGATTAGAGATGGCTTTCACAGCATTGAGGTCTGACCCAGAACAGAAGGTCCCACATGCTCCCTGGACAATGAGTCCCTTGCCCTCTGTCCACTTCTCCAGTTGGCTCACCCTCTCCTCCAGGTCCACCATCATACTACCTGGAAGGGAATACACAACATACCAGTAAGTAGTGTGTCTAGTCCTTCATTTGCATCATACAAATAAAATATAAAATACAAATTTAAAAATACTGCACAAGAAAAGTTCAAAAAGTCGTATTAAACTTAAACTACTATAACCTTAAAAATGATAAATACTGAACTTAACAAAATGACTACTAAATAACAGTTCTACAAACTCGGGATGCAAAGTGAGGTTGTAAAGCTGCTGTGTTTGCTATTTTTTAATTTAAATTCTGAGAGGTGACAGTTTTGGACACTTAACATTTCCACCCGACAGCAACAGATTATGCCATATTACCAATGCAAAACTAAACATTTACAGAGACTACAAGGTAAAGATCTAAAACAACAAACACATCAAAACAAATTAGGCGGTACAGAATAGGAATTATATGAATGCAGTATGAAAACATAATTCCTCTACTGTTAATGTAATGTCCATTAATCAAACGCGGGCCACTAGCCTGAAAGGAAATTCCCCTTCACTGGGGTGAGCTTTTGGTCATCAGGCAGAAGCTCTGAGCCACAACTGCTACATTTACAATACATGCAAAACCAACCCTTCAAAATGATTGACATACAATGCTTTGATGTTTGATCACAAAGAATACTGGACGCAAATCAAGAATGCCACCTTGTACCAATATAACATCTGTCTAAGATCTGACATCCATAACACCACTGATAAATCCACAGCCTAACAGAATTCCTACCGGACAAGGCGTTCATGCGTGTGGGGTTGTTGATGGTCAGCACCGCAATGCCAGAATCCTGTTTGACCAGGTCAATGGTACCTCCAGGAAAAGCCTGCAGCTTCTCTCTGATCTCCTCCTGGTTGAAACCATGGCTGCTAGTGTAAACACAACCACTGCTGTGTCTCTGAAATGGTCTGAGAGGAATAGAGATGGTTAGAACATGACACGTACTCATGATTTCTACACAGTGTGGTTTACCCAATTACCCAGTGTGGAGGTGCCTCCTTCACATTCAGTAGATCTTGTGGCCAGATGTTATTTTCTGGGGTTTTAATGACTATAGTAGATAATAAAAAGATAAATCACTTTCACATTTTGTAAACAAATCCATATTTAACCTGATGTTTGAATGCCCCCGCCCCCTGTCAAAAACACCTAAAATCCTAAAACTGAAGAAAAAATATCACTCATATTTTACTTTCTCTAATAACAATCTATAACACAAAGCTTGGTTAAAAAAGTCCTTTAACCTTGTGCCTTGTATTAACGTTGTAAAGTTGTACAGTTTGCAAAATTCAAAACCCCGGTTTAATATGACCAAAATACCACGGTTCTGGGTTTTACTGTCTAACTAATATTAAGATGGCCATGCATTCATTATTACATTTTGTTAATCAGAGACAGCTATTGCTGACTCTATCCGAGTATAATTAATTCCCACTTGGGAATGGAGCATAGAGTGAACAGAGTCAAACCTGAGCAACCGCTCTTTCAAATCATAACTGAGTTTAGTTTACGGCAGACAGACAATTGCACACAAGACAGATGGATAAATTAGATTAATGGATTACGGAAACTAGTCTTATTTGATGCTGCACTTCTCTACTGCTTCCATAAAGAATAATCAAACGTCAGCTGGAATTGTTTGGTCAGATTAGCCGTCGAAACCCTGAAACCCTGGTGACATAATTAAACCTTATTGAACTGTAAATATCACCCAATTCTAGTATTAACATCTTGGAGAATTACTGTGCATTTCAAGCACAACCAGACCAGTTTGAAATTGCATACAACCTTTGCCATTTGAGTGCTTTAAGTCAAGGGATTTGCATGTCTTAATGACTATTGGTAGGGCATTCCATATTTTGGTGGCATAGGAGCGTAATTAATTCAGTCCCTTGTTTGCACATGGTTTGCTGAACACCTTGTGGGGTTGTCCTCTGATGTCCTTCATTGATATTGAGGAAGTCAATGTGCATTGCATCTACTTGTGCGCAATGCACAAGTTGTAGTTAGAGCTAAGTGCTCTCTAAATATTTACTTGCAGAAATCATGAAAGGAAAAAAGACATGAATGCCTTCTCAATAAGAAAGAATATAAATGTTTTGTCATACGAGTACGGTCGGGCCAAGTGGGCCTTATAACTACTATACACAAACAAATTAGGTATCATGTCCCCAGGACAAAATACAGTCTAGGTAGTGTAATATTTACTTTCCATAATGGTGTATTGTGAGCTGGCAGAGGTCATGGGCAATAGGTTTAAAAAGTTAAATATTAAAATATAAAACATTGTTGAAGTCCATGACTTTACTTGGATCATAACACACTACAGTGGAGAGTTTCAGCACCATCCATTGGGGATGGAGCACAATGGAAGCCAGTCTCTAGGGACTTCTTTGTGTTGTCCTTTTAGCCTTAGACAGTACTGCATGCTGTCTACAATATGACTAATAACGTAATCAACCAATCAATAAATCAATCAAAAACCTGTGTTGTGAGTGAGCATAAAAGACAAATATTCAAACAACCCCATCTTAAATTAACGTCTTAATTTACTCCAAATATCGTAGCCAAAACAGATGATCTAGCAATGCTGTTTTTTGCAGAATGTTTGCATTCTCAGAATAGGGATGCCCATTAGAATTCATTTGGGTAAGAATCCTAGGAGGTGGGTAGACAAACTCCACACTGCTCTCCTTTACCTTGTACTCCAGGATCCCCTCCTGCCAGCACTTCTCTTGAGGAGTCTACTCACTGCACACAGAACCATCCCTCTACAGAAGATACAGAGCAGAACATCAAATTTATGGACATTTTTACCAGTACATTAAGACAGGGCAACACATAATTAGACACTGGATTCCTAACTAATCTCATAGTAGCCTACCCATCTATATGTATGTTATAGTTTATGCATTATCATAAACAATAGGCTACTTCTGTTTTGGAAGTTGTGTTTGAACAGTGTTCCAGTTCAATACTGGCACACACACTTATACTATCAATAAGTGTCAATATTATTTTTGCGTGTGTCAGACAATGGAGATAGACAATGGAGATAGAAACGGATGAGGGCAATATGTGACAGTGCTTTGAACCAATTAGATTTGTACCTTGTGATGCAATGATGTTGTTGCTGTATGATTGGGCACACAGCTACAATAATAATAGTAAACATTTACACGTCACCTTTATACTATAGGCATCATTTGGATAAAAAAAAAACAGACTGTTAGTATTGTATAATGGAATGTCGAACTCGAATGTCGAATGTTTGTATCATAGATAATAGATATATCTATGGTTTGTATCATTCTAATGATGTAAACACTGCATCACATTCATTTAGCCGTTTTTGCTACTTCAAGAACTGCTTCCCCTTCACCACCTGTTCTGACTCCTGTCTATCATTGTCATGTGGAGGTGTGCCTTTTGTTAACGAGACAACGAGGCCGAATCTGGAGCACATTATCAACGTAATTGTTATGCAACATCACACAACATAAATGGAACTTCTAACCTTGGTGGATGTTATTACTGTAAAAGTCCAGCTGTGTCTCAATGAAGCATGTCCCCCTGGAAACATGAACTAGTCGGAAAGCTTCCACCCGGAGCCCTGATGTTGAAATGGGATGGATTTGGCCACCGGGGGGCAGAATAACACCCTTGTAGTAAGAAGAGGAGGATAATCCTTTATTTCAGCTCTTCCACACTAAATGGAAGTATAAGGTCCTTAATGAATATTATGAAGAATAGTAGGTCTACATTGAATATTTGGAACGCTGTAAGACAAGGCGTAATGTAGATTTTAATAATGTAAATCATTAGATATGACCATTTTCCAAACATCTCTCTCTCTCTCTCTCTCTCTCTCTCTCTCTCTCTCTCTCTCTCTCTCTCTCTCTCTCTCTCTCTCTCTCTCTCTCTCTCTCTCTCTCTCACACACACACACACACACACACACACACACACACACACACACACACACACACACACACACACACACACACACACACACACACACACACACACACACACACGTTTTTACATTGAGGCACTGCAAGTTACTTTTCAGATATAGAAACAGCAATATGTTAGGCTATTTGGGTTTGGGTTGTGTTGTGCATGCATCTTGCATGAAACACATTAGCCTCTCAGTGTATTACTGTGAGC
>CM076967.1:34727680-34737680 GCA_039105355.1 Benthosema pterotum | reverse complement strand
GGGAAACGGAGTGGGACTCAGTACACCAAATCTCTTCCCACCAGAATATAGATATGGACCAGAATATGGATGCTGGTTAAGAGTGTAAAGTGATAGGAGAACTAGTAAATACTGAATGAGAACACAATTTATAATGCTACGGTCCATGTGAAAAGAAAAACAGGGAATTCCTCAATACATTTATTACACAAAAAGAACAGCAAAGGCATCACTTTCATCATGATATGTTTCACCACATTAATCCAACAGACTTTAACACTCAACTGAGATATTTTGATATGTATCTGTCCATTCAGTAAGTAAAAGTAGAAAAGTTTTTTTTTGTCCTTTTCTTGTCTTCAGAAGTTCATTTATGCATAAATTCAAAAGTTGGCTCGCATGAATACTGTACGGTATATATTATGATTGGAAAAACTAGCTATGAGCAGAGAACAAAAATAACCAATGTAAAACATAATGTAATTTGTTTTCAAATGAAGGATAACCAGCCTTTGGTACAAAGGTAGAAAAAGGGAAGTATATGCACGACATCTGCATTGTTATAATTATGTAACATGTAAAGCCAGGAATAAAGAATGAACATCATGAAGTGAAAAACAACACCGAGAAAAGTGATGTTAGAAAAAATGTTGACTAAACTTGACTAAAAGGGAACCTTAACCTAAATTCAACATACTATACATTTCGTCACATTTTGTGTATTAGGCAAGAAAGGAAAAAAGAAAGGAAGAAAGGAAAAAAAAGAAAAGCAGATGAATTTGAATCGGACAAAACATTTTAAACAGTTCTTTAATAGGAGCTAGCATATGTTTTTATTTTTACAGTGTACATGTAGCTATAACAAATGGCATTATTAAAGAGTCCATTGTAGTTAGACCTGCAAGGCTACATGTGTCAAGGCTAGGCTCCAGACCTGAGCAAAGCACATTATTTCAAACGGCTGAGATTAACATGAGGTGCACTTATTCTAAATAGCCTCGCAAGTGATGTTTTTCCCTGTCCTCTTAAGGCTCATTCAGAGTTTAGATTTTCGTTGATACCACAACCACCGCTCTGACCACCGCTATTCATAGACCACTACCAGCACCACGACCTTCTCCTCCCCTCTCGTTCTCCTCGCGTCCATTGTTCTTCATTTTCCCCCGTTTTCTCTCTCTACTTCCTACCTGCCTCAATTATAATAATTTCTATTTATGTCATTGTCTTTATCATTGAATCCTTCCTTCGTTCTCCTCCAGCTTGTCGCATTGTGGTGTCGTGTCTTTTTCAAGCTGTCAAAAACAAGCAGCCGGTGCTCTAAACTTCTGGACCAATCAACAATGTCCGGCAGCTCCCAGCCAATGTGATTGGTTTAGCTCTGTTTGGTGTGTGTTCCCGGTGAGCACAGCTGCAGTGGTTAGTAAAAGATAGTCAGAGAGGAGGGCTGGAAAGAGTGGTGATTGCGGTGGCATGACGTCATATTGTAGGCAACGGTGGTCGTCGAAAACCAAACTCTGAATAGGCCTTTAGGCTCTCACGTTGCTTGGCAAGTTGTCTGAGCACACCTCAATAAGATGACATAATGTATAATACCGGGATGAAAATTTTCCGGATTACAGAATAGTTATTTTGCCTAAGCTCTACTGGATGGGAAATACATTCTGAAAATGCAAGATTAAAGCACTTCTGACTCGAGTCCATTTGGTTACATTTGTACAAACTCATTGTTAAATGAACACTCTGGGGATTCATAGTGTAGGAGTAAGCAGACAAACTGGGTTTGGTATGTACAGAGAATGGAGATTGGAAGGTGACTCAAGGTTCAGGGTTGGGGGATTAACAGTGATAAAGCAAAGGCATCTTGTTGCATTGCAGGGATCAGTCAGGAGGACATTTCAAATGATCACTGTCTCCATATGAAAGGCTGAGTAGGAGGAGAAGGAAGGCATGTGCTTCAGTGGGCTAGAGGGTGGTGCAAGAGGAGTGCTTGAGGGTGAGGAGGAGGTGGAGGAAGAAGAAGAGGGCGAGCAGTTGGCCCACCGGGAAGGGAGGCGCCGGTTTGCGGGCCGGGCAGGCCTCGAGAAGTTCTTCTGGTCGGAGGAAGAGGAGTCTTTGGAGGAGTCTTTGTTCTCCTGAGGAGAAAACAATGAATTAACATTAAGGATTATCACACCCTTCTAATCAACCACTAAATTCACCAGCTTAGATACTTTACATTTTGTCACTTGTCCCTTCTGTAGTCCCATTCTTGCCCCTAGGGAAAACAACAAGTATATTTAAAATAAAACGGTCAATACATTGTCTTGTCCTGTGGCAAAAGAGAAGCAATTTCAAGACAGTAGAAAAACGAAAATGTACAGTACATGCAAGAGAATAGTCGTATATACTGTAGCACACAGTTTTTTGTAAACATCTCCATTTCATTTTAATACACATTGGTCAAGGTTAAATCACCATTTTATCTGTTCCAAGTACAGAGATTACCTCTCATTGCATTCTTTCTGCGTGGTACGATTAAATTGGCCTGATAATCGTTCCCACAACTTCAGCACAAAAAAAAGAAAAACAACCTGAAAGATAATTCCTGTGGTCTGCTTAACGCAGTCTGTTGGCTGTTTGCAGATATTTCTGTAATCAAAGTAACACAAGGGCCTGAAGACGACTTCCAATAAGAGGCCCTCACAATGAAAGAGGAGATTTTCTGGAAAGGTGGATGTGTGTGTGTGTGTGTGTGTGTGTGTGTGTGTGCGTGCGTGCGTGCGTGCGTGCGTGCGTGCGTGTGTGTGTGCGTGCGTGCGTGTGTGTGGTATAGGGGGTATTGACATCCTGCCAGGTTAGCTTAGTGTGCCACACCACCACTTCCTTTTATTAGGAGCCTTTTAGCAGTGCAATGGCCCAGATGCCAAGATTATAATCGAGGCTTTGGCCCGCTTCTCTCTCAGAGCACATACCAGAAATAAACACTATTCCCATTGGAGTTGTCCTCAGCCAAGGACTTTTTCACAAGGCAACAGAATACAATGCAACAGAATGTGTGACGTCCTCCATTTCCAGTGGTAGTACTGGCTTGCAAGCACATTTCTTTACTTCAGTATTATTGACTAAAGCATTTATGTCTAATTTCTCCAATGTGAACATAAAAGTAGAATATATGGCATATGCTAGTTTTCGTGCATGTCTGCTTATCGTAGACTCCACTCACCTGCATTGTAAGACACCCGTCTCTCACACTGATGGCAGTGTGGCTGCTGAACTGTGCAGTGTGTGCGATGTGTGTGTAAGAAGTCTGTGAAGAGGGCATGTGTCGTGGGACGGGAGGAGGTTGTGGTGCAGGCTCCATGTCCAGCATGTCTAGCAGTTCCGCGACCTTCTCCTCGTGCCTGGTGGTGGGACTGATGTTGGGACTCGAGACGGCCTGCTTCTGTTGGTTCTGGTGCTGTTGAGCCCAGGCCGCACTCTCGTAGCTCTTCAGAATTCTCTCCACCGCTCCGTAATTAGACCGTGACCCCTCAGGCCGTGGATAGGCAGCTAGAGTGAGGGGCTTCCATGGGTGGTCGCTCATCACACGAGGCCCGGGCCTGGAGGTGTCGAGCTGGGCAGGGGTACGCCCCGACTGTGCTTGGTGTCCTGATGGTGTCAGCTGTTGTGGCCTCGATTCAGGGACGGGCTGCTGAGGCGAGTCGCTGAGCGCCATGCGATGAACCCTCGCCTCCTGGGGCTTTACCCTTTCGGGACTGGACCCAGACAAACGATGGCTTTGCCCAGATGTGACTGTCTCTGTGGTGCCTCTGTGCTGCCTGCACCTGGCAGGGCTACCAGGGGCCTGGTGTTTGCCCTCAACCTCCGTGGTCAACTCTTTGGGTCTAATCTGCTGAGGTGAAAGGTTAATATTGAGTTCTCTGGCATCTTGACCGTGGCAGTCCTTTCTGCTTCTCGTTTCAACGATGTGAAGAACAGGGTCAGAGGTGGAAGGAGTTAGCGTGGCATTGAGATGTGCGCTGATGATGTCAGAGGTGACCTCAGTGCATTGCGGACGAGGTTCAGCGATGTCTTCTATGCTTGATGGAACCTCATAAGAGACACATGCCGCCATAACAACGGGATCATAAACCACCTCGGCATTGTCCTGCTCCTCCACCCCACGGCCCATTTCAGCCTGAAACAGAGTTCTGTTAAACTCAGCTGTTTTTTGTTCCAGCATTAGATTCCTTCTGGAGCCCTGGAGGCTACGGCAGGCAGGGGGTGAATCCAGAGATGACAAAGGCAACTCTACAGGTGATTTTGTAACAGTGAGAGGCATTTGATGTTGCTTAGGCGTTTGTACTAAGTTTTTAAAAGCAGGCCTGTTGTCTGAGCATGAGTCTTTCGCAGCAGTCAGTATGTTGACTTCTGAGAAGCTTTTCTGGACAGGCACATATGCAGACAATTTACTGCCACTGAACTTACTTGCGTCACACGACCAGCGGTTGTGGCAGCAGCCGGCGTTGCAGTTGGAGTTGGCTGGTGCGGGGCAGGACACGACCACAGTGTCAGTCAGAACTTTACCTTCATTCTCCTGCAGCATAGCCTCAAACTTTCTCACAATAGACGGGCTTGGACACTTGTTGTCTATCAGAACACAGGGGCTGTGACAACTCCTGCCCATGATCATTGAGGAATCTGGAATTTGAGGTTCTATCTCTGGGGTGGAGCTGCTCAGGTTCCAGGACGCGGTACGAGGAGGAATGGGAGGTGCTGCATCATGATGTGTAGACATCTCGGCAGGCGTTTCTGTGCTTCTATCACTGTCAATCACAATGTCTGACCAATTGCAATCAGTCTTCCAAGATTCATTCTCCTTGCGATCGGCCCGCCAGGTATTATCTGGTGACACAGTGATCCAGTTATCCTTCTCCATGGCCCTGAGGTCCTCGTAGATCTGGTTGAGATCACAGAGGGGTTCCTCAATCTCCAGGCTGGTTTTAACGTGGCACAGTGTCTCTCTCCCCTCAGGCAGGTATAGAGACTGACAACGATTCCTCAAGAGAATAAAAAAAATAGTAGGGGAAGGGGGACAGTATTCAGATTAAATTCATGTCAATATAATAACAATACACTGATATTTGCAAATAATAATAATAAACAACAATTTCACAACACTATATGGTGCTACACTGTGTATAGCACATTGTGTGTGCTACACACAGACCACACATGCAGATGAATATGCACAGCTCTACACAGCATAAATCATTGGTTCCCAAACCTTTTTATGTCAAGGGCCCCGAAATTGTCAGTCAATAGACTGCAAACACCAATAAGAAAATATTACAGAAATCTCCCATAAGAGAAGATGTTTTTGGCTTCTGTAGTGGTTTTCACCTATTTTAATTTCAAGGACCCTGAGGTTTGGCCTGAATTTGGCTAAGGACCCCCCATTTAATGGCATTTCATTTAGCTGGGTCTCCCCTGGAACTCTCTCAAGTACCCCTGGGAATCCGCAACCCCAATCTGGGAACCACTGGCATAAACAACCTTTGTGCTTTATTTACCTCTTGTCCCCGCTCTTCTTTCTGATCTCGTCCTGGTAACTGCAGAGCTCTTCACTCACACGGGCTATCTCCTTCAGAGCCTGGCCAACAGGATGGAGATGAAAGACAGCTATTGAGATGCATGTGTCTGTGCACATTTAACTTAAGGAAGTTAAATAAACACATTCATAGCTAAGTTTACACTCATTTTAACATCTTAACTCTCTCAGTGCCAGCCCTTTTTCATATTTTTGGAGGTCGCCAGTGCCAGCGATTTTCATCTAAAAGTCATATTTCATATTTCGGTCCATGTTTCCCGACGGACAAGTTAGTTGACGGACACACACTTTTGGTTCCGGGTTGGTCCGTCCCTTATTATGGTCTAGCAATGGTCGCTGCGGTCGCTGCTAGCTGCTGTTAGCATGGGGATCGTATTAAACCGGCGCCGGTAAGTAACGTCACGTCAAGTAGCGTAACGTCAGCGGCATCAGTTGTTACTGTAAATCATAATGATAACGGGTGACGTAGATCCATTTCCACGGCACGAAAACTGTTAATAGTGTATCTTGATGATCAATTTCTCCCTGGTATACCAATTTTATTTTATTTCATGAAAGACTCAATTTTCCCTCAAAATCTACCAGTTCGCAATGCATCATACTGTGACATTTCTGAGTGGTGCTAGCACTCCAAGGAACAGTAATGTCTGTCCCTATTATTGCTGAACATGCAATGTGATTAAAGCAGAAATGGGAGTAGATAATACAGGAAAGAACATAGTAGATAATACAATTCTGAGCGTTCATTTGAAGTAATTTAACACTGAGGGTTTTACTGTATAAGGGCACTGATGTAGTGGAACAATTAATACAGTCATACACGGCCGTCGCTGCAAATTTTGGGCCCCCTGCAAAGTTTTTATCACTGGGCCCCCACTGTGCAGCTTTGCAGTATAAATACACATAAAAACCTATTAATCTGGGCTTTTTGGGCCCCACCTGGCTGTGGGCCCCCCTAAAACTGTCTAACTTTTCCCCACCTGTCGACGCCCGTGCAGTCATAGTAACAACAAAGAAACTGACAGGCCCATATGGTTCAGGAGATTGTAAAGTGATTGCGGTGTAGTACATCCAAGCCATCCAAGGTCTCAACTCTCCAGTTTACTATGTACTGTATAGAGCAGTGGTTCCAAAACCTTTCTGGTCAGGATCCACAAGAGAGATTAGACATATTTGTTTGTGTGTGTGGAGTTATTGAAATATTTGTATTAAAATAAACTCTTGGCACAAATTTTGGAAACAGTTTGTCGCCTCTAGTCTCGAGGATGTTAAGTGTTTAAAGGTGAAACAAGCGGGGGGTCTAAACTCACAGCATTAAGAGCAGTGGTGTTCCTCTTCTTGTCACTGCTGTAGATCAGCTCTGCGCACAGAGGACCTCCTTGAGGGCTGATGGAACGATGGACATTTTGTTCATTACCTTTAGAGACATTGGTATTCCACTCCAGCAGTCCACGGCCCTGAGCCCCCTGCAACACAGCATCCAGCTCTGCTGTGTCCACAGCTTCCTGGCTGTTAATGTGTGGCTGTGCTTGCAGTGGATCTCTGTCCCTCAGCTCGCCTGACTGCTTAACTTCTGTATCGAAACCTGCTTCTCTCTTGAAACCTGGCGAGCAGCTGCCATCGTCGGCGCTGATGTTGCTTCGCCGATAGAAGCCTGGAAGTGGTGGCGGTTTGGGAGGAGGAGGATCCGACTGGCTACTACAGCTGAGGTGCTCTGCCTGTGACCGGTTGCTGAGAAGACTAGAGCCAGTGCTGGTGGATTGTAGGCTGAGCCTAAGTGCAAGGTTGTCATCATAATCGTGTGTTCCGCTGTCCAGGTCATTCGTCCCCGTCCCTGACGTCTCCGTCCCTGTCGTCCCTGTCGTCCTTGTCGTCCCTGTCCCGGTCCCCTCTCGTTTGGCCCTCACCTCACAGTAAAGCTGCAAATAGAAAACAGGGGATCAGAGAGTGAACCACTTTGAACCTGGCTCCCCTATTTTGGGCAGGTCATTATAGGTGAAAATGTAATAATAGCAGGTGTCCGAGCTAACACTTTTTGAAGACCACTGGACTAAACGACATTACCGTGCCTGCACACACGCACGCACACACGCCCACATGCCCGCACGCGCACGCACACACACACACACACACGCACACACACACACACAATGGGCAATTTCAACATGAATGAACTAAATATTCTTTGTATTTTTCAGTGGTGTGAAAATGTGACCTTAACATATTTATTTAGAAAACTTTTATTGTTATCATATTATTAATATTAGTTTGTATTTTGTATTTGTATTGTTAGCACAGTCTCTGTAGATGTATTATATTATATTATATTATATTATATTATATTATATTATATTATATTATATTATATTATATTATATTATATTATATTATATTATATTATATTATATTATATTATATTATATTACACTTTCCTTTTTTATGGTGTAATGATTATTTTTCAAGCAACTACCTATTGTAGCACTTGGAACTGGAATTACCTCTGGCATCCTCTCCAGTCATTCTGAACTAAGAACTATTTTATGACCTTTGGGCGCCCTTCTTGCAAGTTCTCATGCAATTCTGGACAGAACTACTGGCTTTAAGCTTTCCTTACTCCTCTCATTTTCTGGTCTCAAGACGTCAAATGAGAGACACATGTTTTTCCTCTGCCTTTAGCGCTCCAAGTTATTTTGTATGGTTTCGCTTAAAACACTAATCTCCTTCTTGGAGCAAGTCTGATTTGAATGCACTGATAAACATAGCCATGGGGGGTCCAGTGTCAATTCACCCATGTCACAAGCCTTTTTTGCCAGATAGATCATTTTCAAGATCAGATTCTGTTTGGTTGCTTCAATTATTTGAGCCGATGAATATGAATTAAATTACTTAAATGTATTTAAGGATGAGAGAGGTGAACCATCTGCTTTCCACAGAATAATTATACATTTGTAATCATTCTGTCCAATCTCATACCTTTCACCACTGTGATCGACTTGTTAACTAACTCTAGTATTCAACACAAATTGAGCTCAGAAACTGCAACAAGTACTCTACACATTAAGCAAGTATAGAGTAGTATTAGTCCACTGATGACAAGTGGCATGAAGACCAAGAACAAAACTGAAGGTGTGTGTATTTATGAGATAATGATTTCATTCATGTTTGTGTACAAACTAACATATTTATTCCATCAAGGAAATGGGAACTCATAAGGTGCAAAAGTCAAGCAACAACTAGAAGCTGTGCAAAACGGGCAGCTTCTCAAGATTGTGTCCCTGTTTTAGGATTTTAAAAACATGGAATCAAATAAAATCAAATCAAACATTTTAGTAAAACAATGCAAAAATAGTTGACAAGCTCACAACAAATCACCTCTCCGTTGTAAAACAGCATACAATAGGGATTAAATGGTTATATGGGACACTAAAGCTTGCTGCGCTAAATCCATCTGTGATCAAACATTCTAATACCATGTTAGATGCTGCTCATCCATCCATCATACACACATGCCACATGATGTGCATCGGATGTGGAGTCTCTGCTTACCACATTATAACATCCCAACAATCTCCCAGTTGTAATTAGTCATCTGTTACTGGAAACTATTTCCAGATACACACTATATCTACACTACATTTTTTGCTGTGTGTACACATGTATATGCATGCCAGACTAACAGGTCAGTCTGTTGGTAATCTATCAATTCTCACATTCTTCGTGGTTGTCTCACCTCCTCTATCTTTCCCTGCATGTCTCTCAGCTGGCTCTCCCATTCTCTCCTCTCCGTGTCAAACCTCTCCAGGAGCTCGGCCTTCTCCCGCAGCCAGTCCCTCTCGTTGTGCTCCAGCCGACAGCGTAGGTCCATTGCCGTCATGTGAGTGTCTGCCAGGAGCTTCCTCTGCTCTTCCCTCTCCCGGCGGAGCGTTGAGGTCTCACCGTGTGCTTCCACGGCGCCCCTTAACGCCACTGGTCCAGCAGGACCTCCCACTGACTGGACCCCAGCACCAACCAACCCTACACCTTCTCTAGTCTCCAGCTGCAGAGGAAGAGAGAGAGAGAGACAGAGAGAGTGAAAGAGGAATAAAGGAGATAGATAGTGAGAGAAAGAGAGGTGGGAGAAGGAAGGGGAGGGAGGTTGAAATAAGGAAGAAAACAAATATTAGACACCCACAGTAAAACCTTAAGAGACAGTTTAATGCTGAGTGTACAGATGGACTCGTCATGTCCTTCTGAGTGGAATTGCGGGAATGAAGGAGTGGCAGGAAGTGAGGTGGAGGAGTAGAAGGAGTGAAGGACCACTGGGACGAGTGTGAATGGGTTCAGAGGAGGGAAGAGAGGATTGAAAGACAAAAACATCCTGCCAGGACTCACAGGGACTGATGTCTCTGTGGCACTTGTCTAAAACAGGATATGTACAGGATATACTGTAGGAGTCAAGCACAGCAAAGTATG